>CM046443.1:40164330-40344330 GCA_025506515.1 Flaveria trinervia | reverse complement strand
AGAAAGAAAGGAGATCATATTCATTGATGCGGTTGTCCCTTGCAATTTTCAAGTTGGAGTTTTCAAGAATCTAATCACACAATAAGTGTACCCTCAATGGATATAATCAGAAAGTGATCATCATGATTCCAATGGTTATAATCATTGGTTGCGGTTCTCAGTTTATGCTCTTATTCGCACGGTTATGGTCGATTTCTATTCCTATTCACAAAGGATCAAAAGTTTGACTTTGTTTTGCTTTGTAATGGTTTAAAAAGAGGATTCAAAGGTTTTCTTGTGTTCTAGATTGAGTTTCTTCAACAAAGATTAAACCAATTTTATTTCTAGTATTCTCCAATTTGGGTGCATGAGATTTCTTTGATTTGGGTTTGATTTACTCTAACTAAAACCTTATCAGAATTTTGACTTTACTATTTACAATTGATTATTGGAGTCGAGAGGTTGTGGGTATGCAATCATTAGCCACTTGATAATCGATTGTTGTGGGTGTTGATTTGTTCGATTTTGGTTTGCAACCTTATTAGAATGTATTACTTTGTGTATTCATCTCAAATTTCAACAAGGTGTCCAACCGAGATAATTTAGAATTCTATTGGATTTGAACGGGGATTCAAACTTCAAACTCATTCATTCAACATCGCAAGTGGGGAATTGCTTCGTTATATTTCACATAAATTTGGTTAGTTTGAAAATTTTGAGTGGAAAAATAAATTGCACTTTTTGTTAACAACCTTGAAAGCGGTCCATGTTATATTAATACCAATGCCGAAAGAAGGGAAAACAAAACAACCAACCGACAGCGAAGGCTTCTCAAATGGAAAAACGATGACTATATTGCCAAGGACATGTATAAAATGGGATGTTGGATGCTTTGATCAATGTGTTTCAGAATACCAAGTCTACTAAAGGATTATGGAGTTCACTCAAAACTAAATATATGTTTGAAGACAAATTCAGTAAGAAATTCCCAAATATATGGCTAAATATAAGAGTTGTTGCATATCTTGGGTCAATAAACATAAAATGCACATGGATGAGTTAATTTTTGTATCAAGCATAATAAAAAACTTTCCATCATTATGAAAGAATTTTAAACACCCTATAGTCAGTCATACTTTTAACCTCATAATTCGGTCTCAAACACCATCTATCATGTTCTAAGCTTAAATCTTACATTCTAAGCCTTAGAAACGCAACCATAACATCATCAAACATGAACATAGCCCAAAATCAAACCCCATCCGCATCATACACACATTCATACATACGAGTATAAAACCCTAGTTTTATAAAAACATACATTCATGCATTTCCAGCCCCAAAAACAGTTAAAACATCTAAAAAGAAGGGTTCTAGAACTCACCTTTGCAGCTCTTTGAGTATGGTTTCTTCTAAACTCGTTTGCAATTGAGTTCAACCGCCTAGAAATCCACTAAATACATACAACCGAACACACACAACACACATGAATTCTTACCTTGAATTCGAATTTTTCTGCTCTTGCTCTTCAAAGAACCGAACTTTCTGCTTTCTCTCTTCTTTTTCTCAAGAAACCCGGATGAAAAGGTGTGTAGGAGGTGATGGGCGGCCATCACCTTTTACACCCACTTTTTCAAATCTTTTGTCCTTTTTGACACTTTTTACCCCTTAACTTGGTAAAATAATTTCTTTATTTTTCTTCACTTTATTTTTCTTTCTTTGACTATAAAAATAACCGGGTGTTACAAGTCCACCCTTTTTATATAGGTTTCGTCCCTAAAACCTGTTATTCCTCAAACAATCGTGGGTAATTCTGTCTCATTTCCTCATCCGTCTCCCAAGTAGACTCGGATCCCTTTCGGTGATTCCACTGTATACGCACAAGAGGAACCACTTTATTCCTCAACCTCTTTTGTTTACGATCAATGATCGCCACTGGTTGCTCCACATAATTGAGCCGTTCATCTACTTCGATATCCTCCAGTGGTACAACCATATCCTCGTGCTAAACATTTCCTCAAATGAGATACATGGAATGTTGGGTGAATTCCACTTAACTCATCTGGTATCTCCAATCTATATGCGACCTCTCCTATTCTAGCAATGATTCGAAAAGGCCCTATGTATCTCGGGCACAACTTGCCCCGCTTTCTGAACCGAATAATACCCTTCCAAGGTGAGACTTTCAACATAACCCTGTCACCCACCTGAAACTCAATCGGTCTATGCCGTTTATCAGCATACGACTTCTGTCTATCTTTGGCTGCCTTCATGAAGGCCTTGATCTTTTCAAGCTTCTTAGTCGTAGCCTCGATCACCTCGACGCTCCCTAACTCCTTCTGATCAACATCACCCCAACACACGGGTTTCCTACATCTCCTACTAGCATATCATTAGGGGGCATACCAATACTGGCATGATAACTATTGTTATATGAGAACTCAGCTAACAGTAAGTGGTCATCCCAACTTCCTCCAAAATCGATGACACATGCCTGAAGCATATCCTCCAGCGTCTGAATGATCCTTTCCGACTTACCATCTGTCTGAGGATGATAAGTCGTGCTAATATGTAACCTCGTCCCCATTGCATCATGGAACTTCTTCCAAAATTTTGATGTAAACCAGGTGTCACGATCAGACACAATAGACATCGACACACCATGATGAGTTACGATCTCCTTGATGAAAAGATCCGCCAACCTATCGGATGAATACGTCTCGCGAATCGATAGGAAGTGAGAAATCTTCGTCAAACGATCGACGATCACCCATATAACATCATACCCTTTCAAGGTACGCGGTAGATTTGTAATGAAATCCATGGTGATGTGCTCCCACTTCCATTCTGGTATATCCAAATGTTGGATCTTCCCATACGGCTTTTGGTGCTTGGCCTTCACTTATAAACAAGTAAGGCATTTACTCACATACTCCACCACATCACGCTTCATACCTGGTCACCAATAGTCTTTCTTCATGTCTTGGTACATCTTTGTAGCACCAGGATGAATAGAGTATCAAGTCTTATGAGCTTCGTCCATGATCTTTACGCGTAGATCCCCAAAACAAGGAATCCACATCCGTCCGAATCAGGTTCTAACACCGAGTGTGTTTTCCCCCAATTCCGCAACCAGACCTCTCATTCTTTCAGAGTGAAGATGATCTTCTTTCAATGCCTCATATTGAAACTCTTTAACTTGCTTCATCACATCCGAGGTCATGATCAACTTGTAAGCTTTCACCCGAATCGGCTCGGGTCTCTCCTTTCGGCTAAGGGAATCCGCCACCACGTTGGCTTTGCCCGGATGGTTATGGATTTCCTAATCATAATCTTTTATAAGCTCCAACCATCTCCTTTGCCTCATGTTTAAATCCTTCTGCTCGAAGAAGTACTTCAAGCTCTTGTGGTCAGTGAATATGGTGCACTTCGTCCTGTATAGGTAGTGTTTCCAATCTTTAACGCAAAGACCACAATTGCTAGCTCCAATCATGAGTAGGGTAATTAACCTCATGAACCTTTAATTGCCGGGATGCATAGGCTATAACTTTTCCCCTCTGCATTAACACACACCCAATCCCAAGTAGGAAGCAATAGAATAAACCACCAGATCTTCACTTCCATCGGGTAATGACAGATCAGGAGCTTGCGTCAACCTCGCCTTTGACTCCTCGAACGCCTTCTCTTGAGCTTGACCCCATACAAACTTTACATATTTTCAGGTCAACTTGGTGAGTGGAGAAGCGATCTTAGAGAAGTTTTGAATGAATCTTCTGTAGTATCCCGCCAAACCCAAGAAACAATAAATCTTGGATGGCGTCTTTGGAGACTTCCATTGCATCACTGCCTACACCTTTGCCGAGTCCACCATAATCCCCTTGGAATTCACCAATTGACCCAAGAATTAAACCTTGCGCAACCGGAATACGCACTTGGAGAATTTAGCATACAGCTTCTCCCTCCTCAACGTCTCTAACACCTTCGAATATGATCGACATGCTCCTCTTCACTCTTGGAATAAATCAAGATATCATCGATAAACACAATCACTGATTTATCCTACATCGGCCGATACACTCGATTAATCAAGTCCATAAAAGCAGCTGGCGCGTTGGTCAAACCAAATGACATAACGAGGAACTCATAATGACCATAATGCATGCGAAAAGATGTTTTAGGAATATCCTCCTCTTTCACCTTTAGCTGGTGGTAGCCTGATTGAAGATCTATCCTCGAAAACCAACAGGCACCTAGAAGCTGATTGAACAAATCATCAATTCTCGGTAACGGGTATCGGTTCTTTACTGTCAACTTCTTTAGCTCACGGTAGTCGATACACATCCTCATACTACCGTCTTTCTTCTTCACAAATAAGACCAGAGCACCCCAAGGAGAGATACTTGGTCTAATAAACCCCTTATTTAACAGCTCTTGTAATTGCTCCATCAACTCTTTCATCTCAGTCGAAACCAATCGATACAGTGCCTTGGCAACAGGTTGGGCACCCGGTATCACATCAATCTGAAACTCGATCTCGCAGTTTGGTGGCACTCCTGGTAGGTCTTCAGGAAACACATCTGGAAAGTCACACATAACCGGGACATCAGATAGCTGTGGTGTTGGTGTATCCACGTCCTTTACATAGGCCAAGTAGGCACTACATCCACACCTCATGCACTTTCCCGCCACCGCCATCGAAATCACTTTCGGAATCGTAATGCCTCGATCACCATAAACCGTCACCAAACTCCCGTCAGACGCTGTTAAACGAATCATCTTCTTGCGATGCAGAATGTTCGCCTCGTAGTCCGCTAACCAATCCATTCCCAGGACTACGTCAAACCCGCCTAAGGTCATCACGAATGGTCTAACAAGAAATTTATGACCTTCTAATTCAACGTCACAACCCTCTATCATCTCAGAAATCCTGGTAAACTTACCTATGGCAGTTTCTACATCAAATGGTGCATCAATATTCTTACTACTAACAGAAAATTTAGCACAGAAAGCAACAGAAATGAAACTTTTACTAGCACCAGAATCAAATACCACAGAGGCTAACGTTTGGTTTACTAGAAGCGTACCTGACACAACATTAGGGTCCGTCCTAGCCTCCTCCTGCGTCATCGTAAACGCTTTGGCGCTCGCTCTTGATCCTTCACCTCTAGTCTTCTTCACCCCAGAACCCTTAGCCATCGGCTTCTTATAGTCTCTACTCATATGGCCCTCCGCGCCACAGTTGAAACATCTCCTTGCTTTGCATTCTCTCGCCATATGACCAGGCTTCCCATACTTGAAGCACACATTCAATCCCCACCTACACTCGCCGATATGCTCCCTCCCATATTTGCCACACTTCTTCGACCCCACACCAGATGTGACCACACGACGGTCATCCACCCTGCCTTCTTGTTACTCGTCGGTGCACCACCCCGACCAAACCTTTTTCCATTCCAATTCCGGTCACCACCACCTTTATTGCTGCCTTCATTCACTACCATAGTTCTTTCATCATACAATCTCCCTGTCAAATCAACCGTCGACATAAATATGCTCGGTCGGGCAACGATCATGTGCCTACGGATATCTTCCGGCAAACCTGAATGTACATCTTAATCTTTTGTGACAAAGGCATCACTTGGTCAGGCACCAGCCATGGCATCTCGTTGAATTTAGTGGTGTATTGTTGATGTCTCATTGTTCCTGCCTCCAGCTACAAGAATTCCCTTTCCACCTTATCCATTCTCTATGAGGACAGAACTCCTTAATCACCAACTTTTTCAACTCAGACCACCTCATCCTCCCAATTTCCTAACTACCCTCGGCTTGGACTATATTGTCACACCAACATAGAGCCGAGTCCATAAACGAGTGAGCAGAAAATTTTACCTTCTCATCTTCTCGGCACTCGCTGATATTCAGAACAACTTCCACTTCTCTCACCCATCAGTGAGCAGCAGCACCAGTGCCATTACCATCAAAAGTAGGGGGCTTGCACCTTTGAAATGCCCCGTAGTTACAACCTCGTGCCGCCTTCGGCGCAGGCTGTTCTTCTTCCTCCTCTTCATCATCGGAGAGAACTATTTCAAGCTCCAGTTGATCCCGTCCTCCCGAGGACCTGTTTCTCTCTTTTCTCTCTCCTTCTCGTACAGCCTTAATCACTTTAGTCACTACAGATGGTAAGATCGTCTACATGACTTGATTCACTTCTTCAACAATAGCCTCCTTTACTAAGGCTCTCAGATTGGCGCTCTCATCACCGCCCTCCGGATGAGGGGTCTCGGGTTCTTCATGAACCAACTTTTTGGCTCTAGACCTTCCTCTCGTAGCCCATGGTTCAGCACCACGACCTCCACCACGTTAAGCTTTAGATGATCTACCACCAGCCATCCTCTAACACACACACTGAAAGATTCAAACACCAACACAGTCATTCAAGGGAACAACTCAGTTTATGTCAAGTATAGTAAGTCCCTAATTACAGTGGCCAGTTGTGATTAGCCACTTACTTTACTCTTCATACCCCAAGCATTACCTATCCTGACTACATCAGTATCTAAATCTACCAGCAACACATAAACCACATAACATGCGCACGTAATACGGTTAACATTAAGAAAATACCTTATGGCAGACAGCTACTCGAACTGGCATCCCTTCCCTTTCCGTCTCATTTTCAGTTTAGGTTTATTTTGAAAATTTACCCGTTTCACTTAAACTTTAGCTCTGATACCAACATGTAAGGCCCCATTCCCAGGACGCTCACAGCTGGTCAATCATTGCACATAAAACATATAATTACATTTTTCCTTCATAAAACATCGTAGCGGAGCATCAAAATAACTTTTCATTTCATTATAAATGCCTTTTCAAGTTAATACAATCATTCATTTCAAAACATCGTTCGTTCGCATTACAATGTGTTGGAGCATATATTGTCATATATAGTGTGTATGTCGCTTGACGAATAGTCTAGGCTTAATGTATTACACCTGATATGTTGTAAACACATGAAACTGGGTCATTCGCAGGAGCATATGCGAATGAGACTCAGTCGTACGATAGAGCCATGCTAATGGACTAGTCGTGCGACTGAGAGATGCGATTGGGGCATTTGTAAGACTGAACCATAAGAATGGTCCAGTTTCACGATTGAACCATACACATGGTCCAGTCGTACGATTGAACCATACACATGGTCCAGTCGTACGATTGAACCATAGGCATGGTCCAATCACACGAATGGGCCCAGTCGCATCTAATATGGGCCGAGGCCTATATATACCAGTTTCAATGTGTAGAGAGAAAAGGATTTGAGAGGGAGTCTGCCCGGAGCCTAAGTGTTGCCGGATGAGAGGGGAGATCATGCTCGATCTCCCCTTGCCAAGAGTCTTGATTCTTATGTTGTAACGAGCTTGTAATCGTTAGGTTTTATCAATGAAACCAATCTTTGATAGTTCGTGTTATAGATTTGACTTTTGGTTTTGGTTGTTTATCCTTCTGTCAAGAACATGCTCGGATGTTTATCGATCCAACCGACTTAACAATTGATATCAAAGCTGGTTACTGCTTGAATGATCTAACCATCATTCTAGCACCCTGAGCTCTGGATTTCTGGATCAAATTTCAGATCTTGACGTTAAATCCTTCGTGTTCTTCATGTTTTGCTCAGATCTGGTTACGTGTGTAGTTTCTATGTTAAAATCGAACTCAAAACCACGTTCCGATCACTCCTGCGAATCTTATGATGTCTATGTTGGTTCGTTTCATGTAAAATTCTTAAGATTAGGGTTTTGGACAGCCCTGGCGGCTGCAGATCTAAAAATCTGCGTGCAGACCCTTTCATGCGACTGGGCCATACGAATGGACCATTCGTACGACTGGACCATGCGAATGGACCATTCGTATGACTGGAACAGTCGTATGTTCAGCTGTGCGACTGGACCAATCGTATGTTCAATCACACGAATGAGCCATCTGCATTGACACATTCGTATTTGTTCCAGACCAAAAAAAAGAGTGTGGAATTGCCTCTTGCACAAATTTGAGGATGAGCAAAGCATATTCACCCTGAGGTTCTTTTGTCAAATAAGTTTGATGTATACCCCATTATTCATCAACTTCCAGAATAGGTGAATGTAGTTGGAACACAAAAGAGAGAAGAGAAGATGTCAGCAGTCGTGCTGATTTTGTGGGGCAGTCAGGAGCATCTGACTACTTATGGGCCAATCAAGTTCTATTTATCCACACAGAGAGGATTCTCATTCTTAGGGGGAATTCATGTATAGAGAAATTGAAGACGCAATCAGAAAGTGATGATGTGAGTAGGTTTTTGATGATGAATCTACGTGCATGCTGATTTGTTGATATTGTCAGCTGTGGATTGGAACCTTCTATCTTTTGCCCAATACATTGTATGAAGACGCCAAGAGAGCACAATGTTTATATATTGGGATATGCTGAATGTGGGGGGGGGGGGGAATTTCTACAGGTGTTAATGTTAATCAGGTTAGCCTATGTGAAGATTGAAGCAATGGAAAACTGTTCATGTCATTATCTAGAAAAATCAGTCATATGGGGAATCTTGCTACTATGATGGTGTTCTGCAAAGTAAACGAAAGCTATTGTGCCTAAATTCATTTTCATGGATATTGTAGAAATCTGACGAATTGGCAACATTGGCTGATATGGTTTTTCGTTTGATTCTATTGGAAACCAGAGCAAAGATTGACTGAAGATTGTAAGAGGTGTTATCTACTATTCGCAAGCAACGTCCAAGGGGGAATTTGTTGGAGCATATATTGTCATATATAGTCTGTCCGTCGCTTGACGAATAGTCTAGGCTTAATGTATTACACCTGATATGTTGTAAACACATGAAACTGGGTCATTCGCAGGAGCATATACGAATGAGATTCAGTCGTACGACTGAACCATGCTAATGGACTAGTGGTGCGACCGAGAGATGAGATTGGGGCATTCGTAAGACTCAACCATAAGAATGGTCCAGTCGCACGATTGAACCATATGCATGGTCCAGTCGTACGATTGAACCATACGCATGGTCCAATCGCACGAATGGGCCCAGTCGCATCTAATATGGGCTGTGGCCTATATATACCAGTTTCAATGTGTAGAGAGAAAAGGATTTGAGAAGGATTCTGCCCGGAGCCTAGGTGTTGCCGGATGAGAGGGGAGATCATGCTCGATCTCCTTTTGCCAAGAGTCTTGATTCTTATGCCGTAACGAGCTTGTAATCGTTAGGTTATATCAATGAAACCAATCTTTGATAGTTCGTGTTATTGATTTGACTTTTGGTTTTGGTTGTTTATCCTTCCATCAAGAACATGCTCGGATGTTTACCGATCCATCCGACTTAACACAATGCAAAAACATTAAACAGAAGAATACATCCAAAAAAGCCTAGTAGCCGCCCCGTGTCATCCTTAGCAACTTTACCTGCCAACTGAAAAATGCATAAAAAGTTAGCGTTGTTGAGTGAGTTCTAGTTTTAAAATAAAACATACTTTATCTTTCCATTAAAATCGTTCTTTACCATCGTACGTGATCATGCATAATACATACACATAGATAATATCATAATTATCTTCATCATTCATTCGTTAACTTTCATTCATGCGTTCATCATTACTTCTTTACATTCCATCCAAAACCATGAACTTTACCCCACCATCATGCATAAAGCTGGTGCTGGGCTGAGGTCTATCATAGACCCCCCGTCATGGCGCACAGTAGCCTGGCCATAGTACCTGGGGTAAGTTCAGGTGTACCATTTTCATGTGCTATACCCCACCGTCATGCATAAAGCTGGTACTGGGCCGAGGTCTATCATAGACCCCCTCATCATGGAGCACAACAGCCTGACCACAGTACCTAGGGTAAGCGACAAAGGTTCTATACAAATGGTCAATCACAAAGAAAGACCCCGGTGTGCATCCTTCTAGGATAGCTATCCCACACACCGTTGAACTAACACCCTTCATTGGGCGTGTTTCCACATACAAGGCTTGCAAGACTTACTTTACCTTCCTTCGTTCATGAATGCATGCATTCTTATATTACGTTCCTCTTTTCATTATCTTCCACTTTACGTTACATAATACTTTCATTTCGTTCATTAACGTTCAACATAAAGCCAGGAGAAAATAATCATACAAAATAAGGAACATCA
The DNA here is from genome assembly GCA_025506515.1 of Flaveria trinervia. Taxonomy (NCBI): domain Eukaryota; kingdom Viridiplantae; phylum Streptophyta; class Magnoliopsida; order Asterales; family Asteraceae; genus Flaveria; species Flaveria trinervia. Next base: position 40,334,159 of record CM046443.1, on the reverse strand, counting down.
ACATAAACATATAACATCACCATATAGGGCATCATCATACATACATAACATACATCATACATACCATCATGCATAAGCATCAATCATACATCATATCATCATCATACAATGCCCATCAAACATCTTTAACCTCAAAAAGTCAACTTACTATGCCCCCGGGAACCTCCCAAGTCAGAGCCTACATCTACACTTTTTCCCCAAAAGTCAAAAACATATACTTTGCATTTAATCATCAAAACATTGCAGCGGAAACATAGAACAAATGGCATTTCATTTCATCATAAAAACTTTTGCAAAATAATGCATCGTTTGTCGGTTACAAAATTACATTGTTGTATTACATCACAAAAGCTTTAAATAAATGGATGCCATCCCAAAAGAGCTGAGCAGCCGCCTTGTGCCATCCTCAGCAATGCTCACCCGTCAACTGGAAAATGCATAAAAGTCAGCGTTGCTGAGTGAGTTCTAGTTTTACAGCAAACATATTTTTCTTTCATAAAACCATCCTTTCTTTTAAAATCATATTATACTTTACATTCGTTTGTGATCATACATCGTACGTATATACAGATAAAATCATTATTATCTTCGTCATTTTTCGTTCATACTTTCATTCATTCATCATTAGTTCCAGTGAAATGTACATTACCCCAAACATTGTGCACGAAGTGGGTAACTGGGCCTGAGGTCTTTCATAGACCTTGAACATTGTGAACGAAGCTGACTCCAGTACCTAGGGTAAGTGCATTCACCATTATCTTTTCTCTTTCATTCTGGATCAATGCCATATGCTATACCCTGAACATTGTGCACGAAGCGGGTAACTGGGCCTGAGGTCTTTCATAGACCTCGAACATTGTGCACGAAGCTGACTCCAGTACCTAGGGCAAGCGACAAGGATCCCATACGTATGGTCAATCACAAAGATTAGACCCCAGTGTGCATCCTTCCAGGGTAGCTAACCCGCACACAGTAGAGCTAACACCCTTCATCGGGTGTGAACCTCCGTACATTTGCTTGCAAGCCTTTCTTACATTCATTCATTAGTGCATGCATTCATTCATCATGTTCCTCTTTCATTATCTTTCACTTTACGTTACATAATACTTCATTCATTCATTCATTATCATAACACGTAAAGCCATAGGAAAGATAATCATACATCATCACAAGGAACATAAACATATCATTCATACATCATCATGTAGGGTATCATACATACATAACATACATCATGCATAACCATGCAACCTCATCATCATCATCATAAGCATCAAGCACACATCATTACATGCCTATCATACCATCTATGACCCCAAAAGTCAACTTTCATAACCCCCAGGAATCTCCTAACTCAAAGCCTACATTACCTCTTTTCTCAAAAAGTCAGAATTTTTCTAAGTGTTCATCCGCATTTCCTATAGTCATCTGCATTTCCTACAGTTTGTCCGCATTTGCTATAGTTCATCCGCATTTCCATACTTAGTCAATGCTCATCCGCATTTCCAGCGCTTAGTCAATGCTCATCCACATTGACCTCATCCGCAATGACTTACTTTGCTCATCCGCATTTCCTTAGTCAAATGCTTATCCGCATTTCCTGCACTTAGTTAATGTTCATCCGCATTGACTCGCCTCATCCGCATCGACTTACTTTGCTCATCCGTATTTCCATACTTAGTCAAATGCTCATCTGCATTTCTTGCACTTAGTCAATGTTCATCAGCATTGACTCATCTCATCCGCATTGACTTACTTTGCTCATCTGCATTTCCATGCTTAGTCAAATGCTCATCCGCATTTCCAGCACTTAGTCAATGCTCATCCGCATTGACCTCATCTGCATTGACTTCATCCGCATTGACTTACCCATTGGTTAATGTTCATCCGCATTAACCCTTTTCATCCGCATTTACTTCCAAACACTTAGGCAGATTTACAAACTTATCAAGTGGGTCTAAAACATCATATTCAATTTCCATGCACCATTCATCATGTTCTAAGCTTAATTCTTACCCTCTTAAGCCTTAGAAACATAATCATACATCATCAAGCATGAACATAGTCACACATCACATCATAACATCATCATACACACATTCAAGCACACGGGTTCGAAACCCAGTTTAATAAAACATACATTCATGCATTTCCAGCCCCAAAGTTAGTTAAAAACCAGTAAGAGGGGTCCTAGAACTCACCTTTACAGCTCTTGAGTATGGCTTCCTCCAAACTCGTTTGCAAATTGAATTCAACTGCTTAGAAGCCCTCTAAAAAACATACCCGAACACATACAAACACACATAAGCATAAACCCTAGGATAAGACTAGTTAAGAACACCATAAAAGCATGAATTCTTACCTTGAATTCGAATTCTTTCTTCTTGTTCTTCTTCAAATCCGAGAATTTGCTGCTCCTAGCTACTCTCTCTCTCCCTGTAAAACCCGAAAATCAGTGGTGTATGTGACATATGGGCGGCCATACCACCTTTTACACCCATTTTTCAAACATTTTGTCCTTTTGGACACTTTTTACCCCTAGACTTGGGTTTTATTTCTTTTCCTTCTTTTCTTTCACTTTATTCATTCTTTTCTTTGACTTTAAAAATAACCGGGTGTTACAAGTCCACCCCCCTTAAATAGGTTTGTCCTCGAAACCTATTATTCCTCAAAGAATTGTGGGTAATGTTGTCTCATCTCTTCTTCAGTCTCCCATGTAGACTCGGATCCCTTCATGTGCTTCCACTGCACACGCACAAGGGGAACCACTTTATTCCTCAGCCTATTTTCCTTTCGATCAATGTTTGCCACTGGTTGCTCCACATAATTGAGTCGTTCGTCTACTTCGATATCCTTCAATGGAACAATCATGTCTTCATCAGTCAAGCACTTCCTTAGAGGAGATACATGGAATGTTGGGTGAATTCCATTTAACTCTTCTAGTAGCTGCAATCTATAGGCCACCTCTCCTACCGAGCAATGACTTGGAAAGGGGCTATGTATCTCGGGCTCAACTTGCCCCGCTTTCGAAAACGAATAATACCCTTCCAAGGTGAGACCTTCAACATAACCCGGTCACCCACCTGGAACTCAATCGGTCTATGTTGCTTATCGGCATATGACTTCTGTCTTTGGTTGCCTTCATGAAGGCCTTGATCCTCTCAAGCTTCTCAGTAGTAGCCTCGATTACCTTGATGCTCCCTAACTCTTTTTGACCAATATCACCCCAACAAACGGGTGTTCTGCATCTCCTATCGTATAGCATCTCGGAAGGTGGCATACCAATGCTGGCATGGTAATTGTTGTTGTATGAGAATTCGGCTAACGGTAAGTGGTCATCCCAACTTCCCCCAAAATCAATCACACATGCCCGAAGCATGTCTTCCAATTTCTGAATGGTCCTTTCTGACTGACCATCAGTTTGGGGATGATAAGCCTGCTAATATGTAACCTCGTCCCCATAGCATCGTGGAATTTCTTCCAGAATTTAGACGTAAACCGGGTGTCACGATCAGACACAATGGACACCGGCATGCCTTGACGAGTTACAATCTCCTTGATGAATAGGTTAGCCAACCTCTCGGATGAATATGTCTCGCGAATCGGTAGGAAGTCAGCATTCTTCGTCAGACGGTCCACAATCACCCATATGGCATCGTACCCTTTCGGAGTACGTGGCAGCTTCGTAATGAAATCCATGGTGATGTGCTCCCACTTCCATTCCGGTATATCCAAGGTTGGATCTTCCCATATGGCTTTTGATGCTCTGCCTTCACTTGCAAACAAGTAAGGCACTTAGTCACACACTCCACCACATCACGCTTCATACTCGGCCACCAATAATCTCTCTCATATCTTGATACATCTTCGTGGCACTAGGATGAATGGAGTATCGAGTCTTGTGAGCTTCATCCATAATCTTCCCCCGTAGATTCCCAAAACAAGGAATCCACACACGACCAAATCGAGTTTTAACACCAAGTGTGTTTTCACCCAATTCCCCAACCAGACCTCTCATTCTTTCAGAGTTAAGATGATCTTCTTTCAGTGCTTCATCTTGAAACTCTTTGACTTGCTTCATTACATCAGAGGTCATGATCAGTTGGTATGCTTTCACCCGAATCGGCTCGGGCCTCTCCTTTCGGCTAAGAGCATCAACCACCACGTTGGCTTTGCCCGGATGGTAATGGATCTCACAATCATAATCTTTTATAAGCTCCAACCATCTCCTCTACCTCATGTTTAGATCCTTCTACTCAAAAAAGTACTTCAGGCTCTTGTGGTAAGTAAAATGGTGCACTTCGTCCCGTAAAGATAGTGCCTCCAAATCTTTAGTGCAAAGACCACGGCTGCTAGCTCCAAGTCATGAGTAGGGTAGTTGACCTCATGAACCTTCAACTGTCAGGACGCATAGGCTATAACCTTCCCTCTTAGCATTAACACACACCCCAAACCCGAGTAGGAAGCACCAGAATAAACCACCAGATCTTCACTTCCATCGGGTAATGACAGAACATGAGCTTGAGTCAACCTCGCCTTTAATTCTTTGAATGCCTTCTCTTGAGCTTGACCCCATACGAACTTCACATCTTTTTGGGTCAGCTTGGTTAGTGGAGAAGCGATCTTGGAAAACTCTTGAATGAATCTCCTGTAGTAACCCGCCAAACCCAAGAAACTACGAATCTCGGATGGCGTCTTTGGAGATTTCCATTGCATCACTACCTCCACCTTAGCCGGGTCCACCATGCTCCCCTCGGGATTCACCACATGACCAAGAACTAAACTTCGCACAACCAAAATGCGCACTTGGAGAATTTAGCAAACAACTTCTCCCTTCTTAGTGTCTCCAGAACCTCCCGAATATGACTGGCATGCTCAATCTCGCTCTTCGAATAAAGCGGGATATCATCAATGAACACAATCACTGATTTATCCAGCATCGGCTGACACACACGGTTCATCTAATTCATAAAAGTAGTCGGTGCGTTGGTCAAACCAAAAGACATGACAAGAAACTCGTAGTGACCATAGCGCATGCAAAAAGCTGTTTTAGGGATATCTTGCTCCTTCACCTTCAACTGATGGTAACCAGATCGAAGATCTATCCTTGAAAACAAACTGGCACCCTGAAGCTGATCGAACAAATCGTCTATTCTCGGTAAGGGGTATCGGTTCTTCACCGTCAACTTGTTCAGCTCACGGTTGTCAATACACATCCTCATACTACCGTCTTTCTTTTTCACAAACAAGACCGGAGCACCCCAGGAGAGATATTCGGTCTAATGAACCCCTTATCAAGCAGCTCTTGCAACTGCTCCATCAACTCTTTCATCTCTGTCGGAGCCAAACGATACGGTGCCTTGGCAACAGGTTGGGCACCCAGCATCAAGTCAATCTAGAACTCGATCTCACGGTCAGGTGGCACTCCTGATAAGTCTTCTGGGAATACGTCTAGAAAGTCGCACACAATGGGTACATCGGATAGTTGTGGTGTTGGCGTATCCACATCCTTTACATAGGCCAAGTAGGCACTACATCCACGCCTCATACACTTTCCCACCACCGCCATTGAAATTACCTTCGGAATCGTAGTCACCAGATCACCGTAAACCATCACCGAACTACCGTCAGGGTTTGTCAAACGAATCAGCTTCTTACGACACACAATGTTTGCCTCGAAGTCCGCCAACCAATCCATCCCAAAGGACCAAATCAAAGCCACCCAAGGTCATCACGAACGATCTAACAGGAAACTTATGACCTTCTAGGTCCACATCACAACCCTCTAACATCTTAGAAATCCTTGTAGACTTACCTATGGTAGTTTCTACATCGAAGGGCGCCTCAATACGTCTACTACTAACAGGAAACTTAGCATAGAAAGCAGCAGAAATAAAACTCTTGCTAGCACCAGAATCAAATAGCACAGAAGCTAAAGTTTGGTTCACCAGAAACATACCGGACACGACATCAGGGTCCGTCCTAGCTTCCTCCTGTGTCATTGTGAATGCTCTGGCGCTCGCCCTAGGTCTTTCACCTCCAGAACCCTCGACTCTTGGCTTCTTACAATTTCTACTCATGTGACCACTTCCCCCGCAGTTGAAACACTTCATGCCTCCATAGTCTCTAGCCATATGACCAGGCTTCCCACACTTGAAACAAACATCTAATTAAATTACAAGATGTTACTTAAAAGATTCTTTAAAATTATAAATTGTATACGTTATATAAGGTATTTGTTATTAAATAATTAAATGAGGGTTTTAATAGTTAAGGGGCTTATATGTCATTTTTGAAACTTAATTAACCAGCTTCTTATATAAAATGGTAAGATTTTTAAATTACAGGGACCAAAATGGAAAATTTGTTTAAAACAACCCAAACCCTTCTCTCCCCATAGACCATCCTTGTTTTCGGCCAAGTCTGGCCATTACTCCGGCGACCACCCAATCATTACAAAACATCAATTTAAATCTAATTAAAATGTATACCAACCTTCGCGACCAGGAATCAAACTTGAGGCATGATCAAAACCAATAAAACATGCCTTTAATCTTAGTTTAATTCGAAACATAATACCATCAACCATTGGTCCGTTACAACTTGAATAATGACGAAATGTTTCAATTATCCAACTCAAAATGCTTCTGAGATTAATTCTGATTCGAATGTACACATTATCGCGATTAAAATCATTTTATGCTCATGAATTGAAATCGAAACTATAGAACCAAAATCATAATTCAATCGTATTGAAACTGATCTCATACACTAGAGGGTAAACACTCCAATAGACTCTTTCAAACTAATCGAACTCTCAATTTCATCTGCAACACAACACACCACCATCGATCATCGTCTCTACTCGAACCTGCAACATAGTCATTATCCATGTTCGAAGCAAGCTTAATCAAAATCAGTTGAGGGCTAATACTCACTACCATCATTAGAAGCTTTTCATTTGATTAATTGAACCAACAACATTATCAACATTTCGATCAAACTCCATTCTTGGTCCCGACTCGTTCTTAAACCTGAGATCATCAATTTGAACTCAATCACGTAAGTTTCAAACACCAATATACTCGGTTTCACATGGGCAATCAAAGCCCTATGATTGATATCATTAACAACATCAAATCCATGCTCAATTTGATCCAAGAATAATCTAGGGTTTATCGGATTTGGGGGTTGTTATGTATCTTGTTTATAACATTTAAGGCCCGAGACCTATCACGGCCATGGCCCTTGGTTCACTGGTAACATACTTGCCCCTCGAACAGGAGGTACTCGGTTCGAACCCGGGGAACCTCATGTTTTTGTTTTAAGGCTTTTTGGCCTCCAATTTAAATTCATTTTTTTAATTTATAAAAAATCAGTTTATAAACTTGTTAAATTTTTAAGACACCATATTATATTCTGTAAATTTATTTAATAAAATAATTTAATATTTTCATCAAATATTTTAGACAAATAACATATTTAGTTTATTTTATTATAAAATAAAATTTAAATAGTGTTTTAAATCACTAAAGTATTTGTTCAAACAATATCTATATATATTATTGTTTAAATGATGATTATTTTAAAGTTATGAAAATTTTTTCAAACTTAAAACTAAATTTTATTACAAATGATTTTTCTCTTTGCATTTCTTTATACAAGAATGCTCAATTAGTATATTTTATTTTTTTTACTAAATCAAAACATAATTAATTATTTTATTTAATTTAATTTAGTTAATAAAACCCCTAAATACCAACTTCAAACCTTAGTTCTCGTTAATTCGTTAAAATTTATTATTAAGCTAAAATCTTGTAAATATTTATATTTAGGTGTCTTGTGACGGTTTACCTTGGAACGGCGTCTATTATTATTCTTATTAATCATCGTTCTTATACTAGTTTTCCATGTGAGTTCTCCATGCCCCCTTTTACTTTATTTCACTCCTTTGGGGTGAGACATGTTAACCTTATAAACTTACACTTGTAAACATCTTAATACTGGTAAATGCACATGCAATTCATCTTTACTTTTTGTTAGCGTTATTGATATTATTGTGAGTGTTATATGAGATACATATTTTGTTTACAATCATTAACTATTTCTAGCCTGGTGACGTCTTAGATCTATGGGCCTGACAAGCCTATTTGGTGCTAAAGCCGATGTATTGTCGGCTCCTGATGACGTATGACTTGTTCATCATAGGAACCAAGACACTTAGCCAATCATATAAACTTATAATTAAGTCGAGGTTTGATTGTAGCTATATGTGTTCTGTAAATTTGATTCATAACCATTGACATGAATTGCTACTTGTGAATCTTTATATATATATATATATTATATATATATAATATATATATATATATATATATATATATATATATATATAATATATATATATATATATATATATATATATATATTATATATATATATATATATGTATGTTTAATCAAGGGAAACTTACCAACTTTAAAGTTGACCCTTTATTTTTAACATGTTTCAGGTTTGATACTTGAAGATCTCTTCGTGCTCATATAAGAATTGAACCTAGTTTAAAAAAATATTTTATTTGCTTTGATTGAATTTGTTGTATTGTAATGATTTATTGTCTTGTATTGTTCTATGAAAAATTATAATTAGTATTATTCCAACTTATTTAGTTTCATGTGCTATGAACAATCGTTTCACGTTTGTCCGCCCTGCTGATTCCGCCATCGGTCTGGGTGTGACAGATTGGTATCAAAGCCATGGTTATAGGGAATTAGGTTATTAGAAACGTAATGACCTAGACTATAACTAAGTACCCTTACACATGAATCCTCTTATGTATTTTATATGCTTAGATAGGATTTTATGTGCCTTATGTGTTTATACTTGATTATGTGATTATATGCCTTATGTTCTTATCCTTTGTCACACCCGCTTATTTTTTTAAAGTTAGTAAAGAAAGAATAAAGTGAAGAAAAAGAAAGAAAAGATGTTTTACCCAAGTTGAGGGGTAAAATGTGTCAAAAAAGACAAAATATTTGAAAAGTGGTTGTAAAAGGGGATGGCTGCCCATCACCCTCTCTTAACACTCAATCTTTAGATTTTTAGAGAGAGAAAGTGCAGATTCGGATTTTTGAAGAACAAGAGCTGAAAAGTGCGAATTCAAGGTAAGAATTCGTGTGTTTATGATGTTCTTAACTTGTTATGTCCTCGGGTTTATGCTCATGTTTGTTGTGTGTGTTCGGGTGTGTCTTTTTAATGGGTTTCTAGGCGGTTGAACTCAATTGCAAACGAGTTTGGAAGAAGTCATGCTCAAGAGCTGCAAAGGTGAGTTCTAGAACCCTATTTTACTTGTTTGAACTATTTTGGGGCTGAAAATGCATGAATGTATGTTTTTATAAGACTAGGGTTTCATACCCGTATGTATGAATGTGTGTATGATGCGGGTGGGGTTTGATTTTGGGCTATATTCATGTTTGATAATGTTATGGTTATGTTTCTATGGCTTAGAATGTGAGATTTAAACCTAGAACATGATAGATGGTGTCTGGGGACCGAATTATGAGGTTAAGAGTGACCTGGGCTGCTCATGCGCCCAAATAGTAGCTCATACACCTAAGTTTTAGAATAACTTCTTAAGTGTGACAAATGCAGATGAGCATTGACAAATGCGGATGACAAAAGATTAAGAGGTACATTCAGGGTTTGCCAGCGGATATCCGTAGGCACATGATCGCTGCCCGATCAAGCACGTTTAGGTTGGTGGTTGATTTGATAGGGAGATTGTATGATGAAAGAACTATGGTGGTGACTGAAGGCAGCAAGAAAGGTGTTAGTGACCAGAATTGGAATAAAAAAAGGTTTGGTCCGGGAGGTGCCCCGACGAGTAACAAGAAAGCACGGGTAGATGACCGCCGTGTGGTCACATCTGGTGCAGGGTCGAAGAAGTGTGCCAATTATGGAAGGGAGCATACCGGAGAATGTATGTTGGGATCGAACTTATTCTTCAAATGTGGAAAGATGGGGCATATAGAAAGGGACTATCGTGGGGTCAGATGTTTTAACTGTGGTGGAGAGGGTCACATGAGAAAGGCTGTAAGAAGCCGAGGGCTGAAGGTTCGGGGGTGAAGAAGACTGGGGTAGAATAACCGAGGGTGAGCCCTAGAGTGTTTACGATGACGCAGGAGGAGGCTAGAACGGACCCTGATGTTGTATCAGGTACGTTTCTAGTAAACCAAACTTTAGCCTCTGTGTTATTCGATTCTGGTGCTAGTAAAAGTTTCATTTCTGCTGCTTTCTGTGCACCGAATTATGAGGTTAAGAGTGATCTGGGCTGCTCATGCGCCCAAACAGTAGCTCATACACCTAAGTTTTAGAATAACTACTTAAGTGTGACAAATGCGGATGAGCATTGACAAATGCGGATGAGCATTGACAAATGAGGATGACAAAAGATTAAGAGGTACATTCAGGGTTTGCCAGCGGATATTCGTAGGCACATGATTGCTGCCCGACGAGCACGTTTAGGTTGGTGGTTGATTTGGTAGGGAGATTCTATGATGAAAGAACTGTGGTGGTGACTGAAGGAAACAAGAAAGGTGTTGGTGACCAGAATTGGAATGGAAAAAGGTTTGGTCGGGGTGGTGCCCCGACGAGTAACAAGAAGGCACGGGTAGATGACCGTCGTGTGGTCACATCTGGTGCGGGGTCGAAGATGTGTGGCAAATGTGGAAGGGAGCATACGGAGAATGTATGTTGGGATCGAACTTATTCTTCAATGTGGAAAGATGGGGCATATAGAAAGGGACTATCGTGGGGTCAGATGTTTTAACTGTGGTGGAGAGGGTCACATGAGAAAGGCTGTAAGAAGCCGAGGGCTGAAGGTTCGGGGGTGAAGAAGACTGGGGTAGAATAACCGAGGGTGAGCCCTAGAGTGTTTACGATGACGCAGGAGGAGGCTAGAACGGACCCTGATGTTGTATCAGGTACGTTTCTAGTAAACCAAACTTTAGCCTCTGTGTTATTCGATTCTGGTGCTAGTAAAAGTTTCATTTCTGCTGCTTTCTGTGCACCGAATTATGAGGTTAAGAGTGATCTGGGCTGCTCATGCGCCCAAACAGTAGCTCATACACCTAAGTTTTAGAATAACTACTTAAGTGTGACAAATGCGGATGAGCATTGACAAATGCGGATGAGCATTGACAAATGAGGATGACAAAAGATTAAGAGGTACATTCAGGGTTGCCAGCGGATATTCGTAGGCACATGATTGCTGCCCGACCGAGCACGTTTAGGTTGGTGGTTGATTTGGTAGGGAGATTCTATGATGAAAGAACTGTGGTGGTGACTGAAGGAAACAAGAAAGGTGTTGGTGACCAGAATTGGAATGGAAAAAGGTTTGGTCGGGGTGGTGCCCCGACGAGTAACAAGAAGGCACGGGTAGATGACCGTCGTGTGGTCACATCTGGTGCGGGGTCGAAGATGTGTGGCAAATGTGGAAGGGAGCATACCGGAGAATGTATGTTGGGATCGAACTTATTCTTCAAATGTGGAAAGATGGGCATACAGCAAGGGACTATCATGGGGTCAGATGTTTTAACTGTGGTAGAGAGGGTCATATGAGTAGAGACTGTAAGAAGCCGAGGGCTGAAGGTTCGGGGGTGAAGAAGACTGGGGTAGAAGGACCGAGGCGAGCGCCAGAGTGTTTACGATGACGCAGGAGGAGGCTAGAACGGACCCTGATGTTGTGTCAGGTACGTTTCTAGTAAACCAAACTTTAGCCTCAGTGGTATTAGATTCTGGTGCTAGTAAAAGTTTCATTTCTGCTGCTTTCTATGCTAAATTGCTTGTTAGTAGTAAGAATATAGATGCGCCCTTTGATGTAGAAACTGCCATAGGTAAGTCTACCAGGATTTTTAAGATGATAGAAGGTTGTGACGTGGAATTAGAAGGTCATAAATTTCTGGCTAGACCATTCGTAATGCCTTAGGTGGTTTCGATGTAGTTCTAGGAATGGATTGGTTAGTGGACTACGAGGCAAACATTTTGTGTCGCAAGAAGATGATTTGTTTGATAGCACCTGACGGGAGTTTGCTGACGGTTTATGGTGATCGAGTAACTACGATTCCGAAAGTGATTTCAATGGTGATGGCAGGAAAGTGCATGGGTGTGGATGTAGTGCCTACTTGGCCTATGTAAAGGACATGGATACACCAACACTATAACTATTCGATGTCCCGGTTGTGTGTGACTTTCCAGATGTGTTTCCCAAAGACTTACCAGGAGTGCCACCAAACCGCGAGATCAAGTTTTAGATTGATCTTATACTGGGTGCCCAACCTGTTGCTAAGGCACCCGCTTATTTTTTTAAAGTTAGTAAAGAAAGAATAAAGTGAAGAAAAAGAAAGAAAAGATGTTTTACCCAAGTTGAGGGGTAAAATGTGTCAAAAAAGACAAAAGGTTTGAAAAGTGGTTGTAAAAGGGGATGCCGCCCATCACCCTCTCTTAACACTCAATCTTTAGATTTTTAGAGAGGGAAAGTGCAAATTCAGATTTTTGAAGAACAAGAGCTGAAAAGTGTGAATTCAAGGTAAGAATTCATGTGTTTATGATGTTCTTAACTTGTTATGTGCTTGGGTTTATGCTCATGTATGTTGTGTGTGTTCGGGTGTGTGTTTTTAGTGGGTTTCTAGGCGGTTGAACTCAATTGCAAACAAGTTTAGAAGAAGCCATACTCAAGAGCTACAAAGGTGAGTTCTAGAACCCCTCTTTTACTCGTTTGAACTATTTTGGGGCTGAAAATGCATGAATGTATGTTTTTATAAAACTATGGTTTCATACCGTATGTATGAATGTGTGTATGATGCAGATGGGGTTTGATTTTGGGCTATATTCATGTTGATGATGTTAAGGTTATGTTTCTATGGATTAGAATGTGAGATTTAAGCTTAGAACATGATAGATGGTGTTTGGGGACCGAATTATGAGGTTACAAGTGACCTGGGCTGCTCATGCGCTCTAACAGTAGTTCATACACCTAAGTTTTAGAATAACTGCTTAAGTGTGACAAATGCGGATGAGCATTGACAAATGGGGATGACAAAAGATTAAGAGGTACATTCAGGGTTTGCCAGCGGATATCCGTAGGCACATGATCGCTGCCCGACCGAGCAGGTTTAGGTTGGTGGTTGATTTGGTAGGGAGATTGTATGATGAAAGAACTGTGCTGGTGACTGAAGGCAGCAAGAAAGGTGTTGGTGACCAGAATTGGAATGGAAAAAGGTTTGGTCGGGGTGGTGCCCTGACGAGTAACAAGAAGGCACAGGAAGATGACCACCGTGTGGTCACATCTGGTGCGGGGTCGAAGAAGTGTGGCAAATATGGACAGGAGCATACCGGAGAATGTATGTTGGGATCGAACTTATTCTTCAAATGTGGAAAGATGGGGCATATAGCAAGGGAATATTATGGGGTCAGATGTTTTAGCTATGGTGGTTTCGATGTAGTTCTTGGAATGGATTGGTTAGCGGACTACGAGGCGAACATTGTGTGTCGCAAGAAGATGATTTGTTTGATAGCACCTGATGGGAGTTTGGTGATGGTTTATGGTGATCGAGTAACTACGATTCCGAAAGTGATTTCAATGGTGATGGCAGGAAAGTGCATGAGGTGTGGACGTAGTGCCTACTTGGCCTATGTAAAGGACGTGGATACACCAACACCATAGCTATCCGATGTCCCGGTTGTGTGTGACTTTCCAGATGTGTTTCCTAAAGACTTACCAGGAGTGCCACCAAACCGCGAGATCAAGTTTTAGATTGATCTTATACTGGGTGCCCAACCTGTTGCTAAGGCACCGTATCATTTGTCTCCGACTGAGTTGAAAGAGTTGATGGAACAATTGCAAGAGCTGCTTGACAAGGGGTTCATTAGACCGAGTATCTCTGCTTGGGGTGCTCTGGTCTTATTTGTGAAGAAGAAAGACGGTAGTATGAGGATGTGTATCGACTACCGTGAGCTGAATAAGTTGACAATAAAGAACCGATACCCATTACCAAGAATTGATGATTTGTTTGATCAGCTTCAAGGTGCCAGTTGGTTCTCGAGGATAGACCTTCAATTTGATTACCATCAGCTAAAGGTGAAAGAGCAGGATATTCCTAAAACGGCTTTTCGCACGCGTTATGGTCACTACGAGTTCCTCGTTATGTCATTTGGTTTTACCAACGTGCCAGCTGCTTTTATGGACCTGATGAATCGAATGTGTCGACCGATGTTGGATACATCAGTGATTGTGTTTATTGATGATATCTTGATTTATCCCACGAGTGAAGAGGAGCATGCCGGTCACATTCTAGAGGTGTTAGAGACGTTGAGGAGGGAGAAGCTGTATGCTAAATTCCTCAAGTGCACATTCTGGTTGCGCGAGGTTTAATTCTTGGGCCACGTGGTGAATCCCGAGGGGATTATAGTGGACTCGGCAAAGGTGGAAGCAGTGATGTAATGGAAGTCTCCAAAGACGCCATCCGAGATTCGTAGTTTCTTGGGTTTGGCGGGGTACTACAGAAGATTTATTCAAGACTTCTCTAAGATTGCTTCTCCACTAACCAAGTTGACCTGGAAAGATGTAAAGTTTGTATGAGGTCAAGCTCAAGAGAAGGCGTTCGAGGAGTTAAAGGCGAGGTTGACTCAAGCTCCTTTTCTATCATTACCCGATGGAAGTGAAGATCTGGTGGTTTATTCTGATGCTTCCTACTTGGGATTAAGGTGTGTGTTAATGCAAAGGGGAAAGTTATAGCCTATGCATCCCGACAGTTAAAGGTTCATGAGGTTAATTACCCTACTCATGACTTGGAGTTAGCATATGTGGTCTTCGCGTTAAAGATATAGAGGTACTACGTATACGGTACAAAGTGCACCATATTCACCGACCACAAGAGCTTGAAGTACTTCTTCGAGCAGAAGGACCTGAACATGAGGGAGAGGAGATGGTTGGAGCTCAAAAAATACTACGATTGAGAGATCCACTACCATCCAGGCAAAGCCAACGTGGTGGCGGATGCCCTTAGCCGAAAGGAGAGACCTGAACCAATTCGGGAGAAAGCTTACTAGTTGATCATGACCTTGGTGTGATGAAGCAAGTTAAGGAGTTTCAGGATGAGGTGTTGAAAGAAGATCATCTTAACTCCAAAAGAATGAGAGGTCTGGTTGTGGAATTCGGTGAAAACACACTCGGTGTTAGAACCCGATTTGGACGAATGTGGATTCCTTGTTTTGGGGATCTACGCGTGAATATCATGGATGAAGCTCATAAGACTCGATACTCTATTCATCCCGATGCTACAAAGATGTACCAAAACATGTAGAAAGACTATTGGTGGTAGGGTATGAAGCGTGATGTGGTAGAGTATGTGAGTAAATGCCTTACTTGTTTACAAGTGAAGGCCGAGCACCAAAAGCCATATGGGAAGATCCAACCTTTGGATATACCAGAGTGGAAGTGGGAACATATCACCATGAACTTTATTACGAAGCTACCACGTACCGTGCAAGGGAATGATGCCATATGGGTGATAATTGATCGTTTGACGAAGGGTGCTCACTTCCTACTGATTCGCGAGACATATTCAACCGAGAGGTTAGCGGATCTTTTCATCAAGGAGATCGTAACTCATCATGGTGTGCTGGTGTCGATTGTGTCTGATCGTGACACCCGGTTTACATCAAAATTTTGGAAGAAGTTCCACGATGCAATGGGGACGAGGTTACATATTAGCATGGCTTATCATCTTCATGTAGATGGTCAGTCGGAAAGGACCATTCAGACGCTGGAGGATATGCTTCGGGCATGTGTCATGGATTTTGGAGGAAGTTGGGATGACCACTTACCGTTAGCTGAGTTCTCATATAACAACAGTTATCATGCCAGTATCGGTATGCCCCCTTATGAGATGCTATATGGTAGAAGATGTAGGACACCCATATGTTGGGGTGATATTGGTCAGAAGGAGTTAGGGAGCGTCGAGGTGATCGAGGCTACGACTGAGAAGCTTGAAAAGATCAAGGCCTTCATGAAGGCAGCCAAAGATAGACAGAAGTCGTATGCTGATAAACGACATCAACCGATAGAGTTCCAGGTGGGTGACAGGGTTATGTTGAAAGTCTCACCTTGGAAGGGTATCATTCGGTTCAGAAAGCGGGGCAAGTTGAGCCCGAGATACATAGGGCCCTTCCAAATCATTACAAGAGTAGGAGAGGTGACTTATAGATTGGAGTTACTAGATGAGTTAAGTGAAATTCACCCGACATTCCATGTATCTCATCTAAGGAATTGTTTAGCAGACGAGGATATGGTTGTACCACTAGAGGATATCGAGGTAGATGAACGGCTCAATTATGTGGAGCAACCAGTGACGATCATTGACCGTAAAGAGAAGAGGATGAGGTATAAAGTGGTTCCTCTTGTGCATGTATAGTGGAAGCACAAGAAGGGATCTGAGTCTACATGGGAGATTAAAGAAGAGACGAGACAACATTACCCATGATTGTTTGAGGACTAACAAGTTTCGGGGACGAAACCTATATAAGGGGCGTGGACTTGTAACACGCGGTTATTTTTTTTAAAGTTAGTAAAGAAAGAATAAAATGAAGAAAAAGAAAGAAAAGATATTTTACCCAAGTTGAGGGGTAAAAAATGTCAAAAAGGACAAAAGCTTTGAAAAAGTGGTTGTAAAAGGGGATGGCTGCCCATCACCTTCTCTTAGCACTCAATCTTCAGATTTTTAGAGAGAGAAAGTGCAAATTCGGATTTTGAAGAACAAGAGCTGAAAAGTGTGAATTCAAGGTAAGAATTCGTGTGTTAATGATGTTCTTAACTGGTTATGTCCTGGGGTTTATGCTCATGTATGTTGTGTGTATTCGGGTGTGTGTTTTTAGTGGGTTTCTAGGCTGTTGAACTCAATTGCAAACGAGTTTGGAAGAAGCCATACTTAAGAGCAGCAAAGGTGAGTTCTAGAACCCCTCTTTTACTTGTTTTAACTGTTTTGGGGCTGGAAATGCATGAATATATGTTTTTTTATAAAACTAGGGTTTCATACCCGTATGTATGAATGTGTGTATGATGCGGGTGGGGTTTGATTTTGGGCTATGTTCATGTTTGATGATGTTATGGTTGTGTTTCTATGGCTTAGAATGTGATATTTAAGCTTAAAACATGATTGATGGTGTTTGGGGACCGAATTATGAGGTTAAGAGTGACCTGAGCTGCTCATGTGCCCAAATAGTAACTCGTACACCTAAGTTTTAGAATAACTGCTTAAGTGTGACAAATGCAGATGAGCATTGACAAATTCCGATGTGTAAAAAGTCAATGCGGATGAGTAAAAGTCAATGCGGATGAGTAAAGAGAAAATGCGGATGAGTAAAAGTCAATGCGGATGAGTAAAGAGGAAATGTGGATGAGTAAAAGTCAATACGGATGAGTAAAGAGGAAATGCAGATGAGTAAGTTCATGCGAATGAACAAATGCGGATGAGTAAGTTCATGCGAATCAACAAATGCGGATGAACAAATGCGGATGAGTAAAAAGAAATGTGGATAAAAAAAAGAAATGCAGATGAACAAAGAGGAAATGTGGATGAACAAAGAGGAAATGCGGATGAACAAAGAGGAAATGCGGATGAACACTTAGAATATTTTTTGACTTTTTGGGGAAAAAGTGTAAATGTAAGCTTTGACTTGGGAGGTTCCCAGGGGCCATGTAAGTTGATTTTTTGAGGTCATAGATGATATGATGGGCATTGTATGATGATGATATGATGTATGATTGATGCTTATGCATGATGGTATGTATGATGTATGTTATGCATGTATGATGATGCCCGTATGGTGATGTTGTATGTGTATGTTGTTGTTCCTTATTATGTATGATTATTTTCCCGTTACTTTACGTTGAATGTTAATGAATGAAATGAAAGTATTATGTAACGTAAAGTGGAAGATAATAAAAAGAGGAATGTAATGTAAGAATGCATGCATTAATGAATGAAGGAAAGTAAACTAAGTCTTGCAAGCCTTGTATGTGGAAACAATCCCAATGAGGGTGTTAGTTAAACGGTGTGCGGGTTAGCTACCCTAGAAGGATGCACACCGGGGTCCGTCTTTATGACCGTCTTGGAACTTGAAACTCTCTACCCAATTCTCATAACGACTTTTAATAATCTTTCTGAATGCCTTCCCCTCGAAAACGCACTATTTTGAAATCTCATTACAATGATACTCTCATTCTAAACTGAATCTTTAATCTTAACAAACACGATTCTTGTATCAACATTACACTAATGCAACTTTGAAATCTTAATGACATAAGTAAAAAAATCATCTAAGAATCATGTTAAAGTTGCTTGTTTGAGAAGCTTCTATGAAATTTATATCCTATCCAAAAAGTGTTCTGAGCATATTACTCATTTTTTGTTAAACTGGGTCTTGTGTTGATCTAAAAATATAGTGTTGTGTCAAAACCTTCCTAATCGTCTTGAATCGTCTGAAATACAAAAGTTTATCAATTAAAATTATAAATTTATAATCTTGCACCCTTTGCCAAGAAATACATGAAATCATGAATTATGAAACTTAACAAACTTAAGCATATCAAAACATCATAATTAAACTTGTTGAATTTAAACGCCTCCAAGAGTTCACCTGCGAACGTGAAATGAAATCCAAGTCTCATCATTTCCTTGAAATTAGTCCCCTTGTGATTAAATTTCAGGACGAAATTTCTTGAAGTAGGGGAGACTGTAACATCCGCTATTTTGCAATAATAAACCCAAAATCATTTTGAAACTTTCTCAAAATGATAAAATTCATTATTTAAGTATGTTATTTATTTAGATTATCAAACACCACAAATATTTTATATAATCAATACTATGAATTGAGCTACTAAAATTTCAAGTAGTTTATCGTTAAATCAATTTATAATAATAATTATACTTCATAAAAATTACTATTTTATAAATTTCAAATGTTAATTATAAGTGTTAACCATTATAACATCTAATTAAATACAAGATGTACTTAAAAGATTCATTTAAAATTATAAATTGTATAAGTTATATAAAGTATTTGTTATTAAATAATTAAATGAGGGTTGTAATAGTTAAGGGGCTTATATGTCATTTTTGAAACTTAATTAACAAGCTTCTTACATAAAATGATAAGATTTTAAAACTACAGGGACCAAAATGGAAAATTTTTTTAAAACAACCCAAACCCCTCTCTCCCCATCGACCATCTCTGTTTTCGGCCAAGTCCAGCCATTACTCCCGCGACCACCTAATCATTTCAAAATCAAATTAAACCTAATTAAAACATATACCAACCTTCGCGACTAGGAATCGAACTTGAGGCATGATCAAAACCGGTAAAATATGCCTTTAATCTCAATTTAATTCGAAACGTAATACCATCAACCAATTGGTCCGTTACAACTTGAATAATGACCAAATGTTCAATTATCTAACCCAAAACGCTTTTGAGATTGATTCTGATTCGAATGTACACATTATCACGATTAAAAT
Source organism: Flaveria trinervia (assembly GCA_025506515.1). Classification (NCBI taxonomy): domain Eukaryota; kingdom Viridiplantae; phylum Streptophyta; class Magnoliopsida; order Asterales; family Asteraceae; genus Flaveria; species Flaveria trinervia. The sequence continues at coordinate 40,314,582 of CM046443.1, read as the reverse complement.
CATGTTATGCTCGTGAATTGAAACCGAAACTATAGAACCAAAATGATAGCTCGATCGTATTGAAACTGATAAAATTGATCTCATATACTAGAGGGTAAGACTCCAATAGACTCTTTCAAACTAATCGAACTCTTAGTTTCATCTACAACACAACAAAACACCTCCATCTTCATCATCTCTACTCGAACATGCAACATAGTCAATATCCATATTCGAAGCAAACTTAATCAGAATCAGTTGAGGGCTAATACTCACTACCATCGTTAGAAGATTTTCATTTGATCAATTGAACCAACAACATCATCAACATTTCAATCAAACTCCATTCTTGGTCGCTACTCATTCTTAAACCTGAGATCATCACTTCGAACTCAATCACGTAAGTTTCACACACCAATATTGTCACACCCCCGCTAAAAGCGGAAACACGGGGATGTAATGAGACGGGATCATCATAAAACATGGTAAGCAATAGAGATGCAATATAATAAATGATGACAAGCATGTCATGATGACACCCGACACAAAGGAGACTTATGTTGTGTTTAGTCAAAGTTCATGACAACATAGCCATAAGCATAACATGATACATGATTCACATAAACAAGTAGATAATATTGTAATGTATTTCCCACAACCCGGGAACAAGTTACAAAAGTATGGTGTTTAAAGCAGACTACAAAAATGATTCTAGAAAGACAATGTTCGTTAAGCATGTTTAGTCCCAAAATGCATCCTAGGGTCTCCACTAAGGCAGCACACCTAGATCTTCAATTAGCATTGTCACCTGAAAAGATATGCTCAAAATGGTCAACAAAATAATTGGTGAGCTCGCAGGTTTAAGTAGTAAATAAGTAATTGATGCTGTATAATAATTTTTGCAGAATACTGTGTATACAGTTATAAGTAAGCAAAATCACATGACATGTGCTTTACAACCAAACCTAACGACGTACACACAGAATCTTGTCGGAATATATTCACCCAAGGCCCGTTCCTGGCTATTGTTGGTACTAACTAGTATACCAACAAACAAGAGTGGGGTGTTAACCCAGTAGTACTACTAATACCCATCCGTAAGTTCCCACACTAGAATTAAATGGTTGTAAAGAAAGTACCACACAACGAACTAAAGCATGTATCAAATAAGTACTCACAAAACAGTAACACATTGATTCCAAGTATGTAAATTGTATGTAAGTTGTACAACATAGAAAACAGGTGAGCATACTTTTCCCCCAAGTTTGTAAATGATTGAAAAGTTGTATAAGCATAAAAGGGCCATGAAACTCACATGTTAAGTGGTAAGTATGAATGATCAAAGTTCCCCAAATGTTGTATGTAATGAATGGTCAAACACCTATTGACAGTTATAGTTAAGCATTAATGATATGTTTAAAGTACATAGTAATGTTCAGTCGATTCAGGTTGTATCGATTCGGTCACGTGTAACACACACAAGCTGACACACGTATTAGATCTTATGTAGATCCAAGTACTAGAAACCGTCGCCATTGCCGGTGATATTGTGTAAAAGAACCATTGTTATAAGAGAAGTATTTGTTAAATATTAGTAGTCATAAATGGGTTGTTGATAATTATAAAATGTTAGGTTGATTTGATTTGGAATAGTATTTGTAGCCTTGATAGCGTTGACTTTAATCTTTGTGGTCGAGCAATAGCAACAATGTTGATGTTACCTTATCGTCACACTACATTCAAGAAGGAAATTCACACACACAGCAGCTTCAATCACACGACGGGACCAGACGCACAACTCAACATTCCATTCGCACGAATCAACACTCATTCATACGAATCAGCTTCATTCGTACAATTGAACCTTCATTCATGCGACTGGCATTCAGTCGTACCACACAGCACCTAATCGCACGACTCAACCTCCATACGCATGAATCAACCTTCATTCGTACAAATCAGCTTCATTCGTACGATTGAACCTCCATTCGTACAATTGGCCTTCAGTCGTGCGATACACGCACAATCGCACACATTCATTCGGTCGCAGACTCAATCGCATGCATACACTCATCCGCATTGACTCAATCGCACACATTCATTCGATTGCACAACTCAGTCGCACGACATACCCAGTCGCACAATCAGTCGCCCGAATGACACAGTCGCACGACTTAGTCGCACGACTCACCCAGTTGCACGGCTCATTCGCATCACAGACCCAGTCACCAGAATGGCAGATTCGCGACTGCAGCTATGCAGAGCAGCCTTCTGCTACTCCGTGCACAAGTTTGACACCATGAGGACTTCCAGAAACACTCTACTAACAAGAAAAACACGCAGAAAGACATCACACGCACCCACGTGAGCACATGTGTTCGGGTTGGACCCGAACACCCGAAACCCTAAGTGGACAGCAGTGAAAAAAACAAGAAAAGGGACGACCAAGGTGGTGTACCTACAAGAATGGAGTAGACTCGGTTGTAGTCAAAGTCTAGACGAAGAAAACATGACCAAACGGGGCGGTTTTGGTGCAAGGAAGAAGATGAAAGTGAAGAAGAGAACGAAGAAGAAGAAGATGATGATGAAGAATGCTAGGGCTGGAAATGGGGTTTATATACCCAACGCTAGTTTGCAAATTGTCACACTTGGTCCCTGCACTTAGCCCCCGAGTTTCCCAAATTGTTTCGATTAAAAATGACATTAATAGGTTAGTTATATTGATGCTAACAAATGTATTTAATGATAATTGGTAACTTAAAAATGGTTTTATTAATGACAATAATATTATATAAAATCGGTATATTTAGTGATAACGGTGATGGAATTAGTAAAAGTTTTAAGCGTATCATTCGTTAATGATAAGAACACAAGAATAAGGACGATAAAGCAAGTATGATATCCACACGAACAGTTAATAAAGAAGAGGAATGAACGATCAAGGAAAAGTTAATGATCACCGCGTTAATTGACGAACCTTGTGGTGACGGATGTCACAATATCCCCCAGTTGAGAGAATTTCGTGCCGAAATTCAGCTGGAGTTAGGTCCAAGAGTGTCATCCTCGAACAAATCTGGATATTTAAGTTTCATCTGGTCTTCCCATTCGCATGTACACTTTGGCCCTCGTTTTGAATTCCATCTCACGTGAACAATTGTATTGTACTACGCTTCAATTGCTTGACCTTTCGATCCATGATCTTAATGGGTTCCTCAACAAAATGAAGCTTTTCGTCAATCTTGATGTCCTCAATTGGTACGTGAAGTGATTCGTCAGCCAAACACTTTTTGAGGTTCGACACGTGGAAAGTATCATGTACGCCACTGAGTTCTTGTGGTAACCTTAATCGGTAGCCTTGGACCAACTCTTTCTGTAATCTTGAATGGTCCTACGTATCTTGGGGCTAACTTCCTTTCTTTCCAAATTGAACGATTCCCTTCTAAGGAGAGACTTTGAGTAAAACTTGATCTCCAATGTTAAATTTTAAGGGCTTCCGACGGTTGTCAGCATAGCTCTTTTGGCGATCTCTAGCAGCTTTTAGTCTGTCTTTGATTTGGTGTTTCTTGAATGATCTCTGGGCCTGTTAACTGACTTTTACCAATCTCGGCCCAATAAACGGGTGATCTACATTTCCTTCATACAACGCTTCAAACAGAGCACACCCAATGCAGGTATGGTAGCTGTTGTTGTAAGAGAACTCAATCAACGGTAAATGAGTGTCCTAACTACCTCCAAAGTCGATTACACATGCCCTCAGCATGTCTTCCAATGTTTTTATAGTTCGTTCACTTTGGTCGTCTGTCTGTGGGTGATAGGCTGTGCTCATATCTAATCGAGCGCCCATCGCTTTCTATAACGTCTGCCAAAATCATGAAGTAAATCGGCTGTCACGGTCGGATATGATCAACACCGGCACTCCGTGTCTTGTCACGACCTCTTTTATGTACAATCTTACCAACTTATCCATTTTGTAGTCTTCTTGGATCGGCAAGAAATGAGCTGACTTCGTATCCGATCCATTACGACCCATATCGAGTCATGCCCGCTGCTCGCTCTAGGGAGTTTGGTAATAAAATCCATGGCTATGTTCTCCCATTTCCACTCGGAAATCACAGGTTGCTGCAATAATCCTGATGGTTTTTTATGTCCAGCTTTAACTTTCGAGCATGTCAAGCATCTGCTTACGTACATAGCAATGTCTTTCTTCATGCCTAGCCACCGGTACAGATCCTTAAGATCGTGGTACATCTTGTCTACACCAGGATGAATAGAATATCGTGTCTTGTGCGCTTCATCCATGACCAAGGTACGTACACCTCCCCATCTGGGTACCCATATACGATCCATGAAGTACTGTATACCATCATCCTTGCAACTCATTTGTTTATCCAAACCTCGGAATTCTTCTCCCGCAAGGTTTTCTTCTTTTAATGCCTCACTTTGTGCAATTTGTATCTGAGCTTTCAAATTCGTTTGAATCGTCAATCCCAACGCTCGAGCACGTAGTGGTTTCGTGCGTTCTTTGCGGCTTAAAGCATCAGCCACCACGTTCGCTTTCCTCGGATGATACCGGATTTCACAATCGTAGTCACTAAGAAGCTCTACCCAACGTCGTTGACGGATATTAAGCTCCTTCTGATCCAGGATATGTTGGAGGCTCTTATGATCTGTGTAGATAATGCATTTAGTTCCATACAGGTAATGCCTCCATATCTTAAGTGCAAATACTATAGCGCCCAACTCCAAATCATGGGTTGTATAGTTCTTTTCGTGCACCTTATCCTTCTGCATTAGTACACATCCCAATCCTTGATGTGAAGGATCACAGTATACCACAAAATCATCAGTTCCGTCTGGGAGGGAAAATATCGGTGCGTTGCACAACCTCTCTTTCAACGTTTGGAACGCGTGTTCTTGTGCATGTCCCCAATCAAACTTCTTGTCTTTCTGGGTCAACAACGTTAACGGTTGAGCGATCTTTGAAAAATTCGCGATGAAGCGACGATAGTATCCGGCCAATCCTAAGAATTGTCGTATTTCTGATGGTGTCTGGGGTGCATCCCATTTCTTCACCGCTTCAATCTTGCCAGGATCTATATGAATCCCATCCTCGTTAACCACATGACCTAAAAACTTCACTTCCTGCAACCAGAATTCACACTTTGAGAACTTGGTGAAAAGTTTCTCTTCTTGCAACAGTTCCAGAATTGCCCAAAGGTGTTCTTCATGCTCCTCTTTCGATCGGGAGTAGATAAGTATATCGTCTATGAATACGATCACAAACTTATCCAAGTAAGGTTTACACACCCGATTCATCAGGTCCATAAACACAGTTGGTTCGTTAGTCAGCCCAAATGGCATGACCAAGAACTTATAGTGCCCATAACGAGAGTTCTAAACGCTATTTTTGGTATGTCCTCCTTGAAAACCCTTAGTTTATGAGATCCAGAATGAAGGTCGATCTTGGAGAAATACGAAGCTCCTTGTAGGTGGTCAAACAGATCGTCGATCCTGGGGAGAGGATACCAATTCTTCACGATTAACTTGTTCAACTCATGGTAATCGATACACATTCGGAACGACCCATCTTTCTTTTTGACAAATAATACTGGTGCTCCCCATGGTGAGTGACTCAGCCGAATAAATCCCTTCTCCAGTAGTTCCTGTAATTGACTAGATAATTCCTGCATTTTAGACGGCGCTAACCGTATGGTGTCTTGCTAACGGTGTAGCTCCTGGAACCAACTCTATACAGAATTCCACCTATCGTGGAGGAGGCAAACCAGACAAGTCATCGGGAAATACATCTGGCTAGTCCAGCACTACCGAAATATTTACCAATTTCCTCTCTTCTTCATTCTTTTCTACCACCTGAGCCAGAAAAGCGTAGCACTTTTTTCGTAAAATTGGTGTGCTTTCATGCAGGAGATAAGCTTTAGGTTTTTTCCCAGTTGTTCTCCTTGAATTTTGAGTACCTTCCCATTTGGCATGGGGATTCGTACTACTTTGTCCCGACAAACAATCTCAGCTCCATGTTTCGATAACCAATCCATTCCCAAAATCACATCGAAACTTCCTAACTCAAAGGGTATAAAGTCTATATCAAAGGCATGGTCCTCCAATATCAACTAGCACTTTTAATGATTTCCTCAGCCTGAACAACCCTACTATTGGTCATTTCTACGGAGTAGCTAGTTTCTAGTCTACTAGGACTCAAATCAAGCAATTGCACAAACTCCGAAGATATAAAGCTATTGTCTGCTCCAGTATCAAATAATATAGATGCAAAGTGATTATTGAGTAGGTGCGTACCCGTGACAACTTTCGGGTCCTGACGGGCATCATTGGCTCCAATGACGAATGCACGTCCCCGAGCTGTATTTCCATGATTCACCGGTCCTTGATTTCCAGCTATGGCCATCACCAGTTGCTGGTTGTTCCCTGGTTGACCCGGCGCCCGATTGTGTGGGGAACATGTTTCTATAGTAATCAAGGCTTCCACACTCATAACAGCCTCTGGCATACCTAGCGGGTTAACCGCGTTGATCTGTGCCACCAAATTCGGCGCCGTTCTGCAGTCTTTTTCTAGATGCCCCGGGCGTCTATAGTTCACGCACACCCGGCACGGCATTGCTGGGGGATGATGGAAGTTGCACCTATCACATTTTGGGTGCGGCCCAACATACTCTCTCTTGTCTTGTGTCATGGCCACAAAATTCCTGGTTGTCTTGACCCTTTTGTCAAATTTCCCAGCACTCGACCGGCTCGTTTCCCCAACATCTTTTCTCTTCTCTGCTCCTCTTCCCAATACCCCTGTTCTCAACATCTCGTCAGTCAGAGCGCCAGCCTTCAGAATTGCGCTCTGGATCGTAGGAGGACCAGCTGCTGTTACCATTGCCCGGATTTGAGGCGCAAGTCCCCAAATATACCTCTCGATCCTCTTTGATTCCGGAGTGACCAGATGTGGAACCAATCTTGCCAACTCATGAAAACGATCAGTGTAAGCTGCGTGCCCAGCCCCCACCATAACACGATTCTAGAATTCACGCTCCAGTTTTCTGCATCTCGTTGAGGGGGCGGTACCCCTCAGTGATTAGGGCCTTAAACTCAACCCATGACATCTGCATCGCTAATTCTCTTCCCCTAGCCTAAACCTGGGTGTTCCACCAAGTTAGCGCCTTGCCCTGTAGTGAATACATGGCATACTTGATTTTCTGGCTGTCGAGGCATTCGCTGATATCGATCACCGCCTCCATATTCTCAAGCCACCTGGTCAGGGCTATCGCTCCACCCTTTCCATCAAACTCTTTCGATTTGCAGGCCACAAACTCCTTGTACGAACACCCCCTTCTAGCATTAACAACCCCAGTCTCATTACCGGCTGTACCACTGTTCCCAGTCTCTTGGTTACTCTCGTTCCTATTCGGGTTCCCATTATCCTCATTATCATTGCCACCATCCCCGTGGGGGTGGTGATTTTGAAGAGCATCACTCACTTGGTCCACAATAGTCAGGATCAGTGCGGCCAGCTATTGAGCGATCAGAGCTGCCATGTCAGTATTTCTTGTTCCCTGATTGTTGCTGGCAGGGCCATCATTTGTTCTTGGTGTTGTACCTCTGCCTCTGCCTCTGCCTCTCGGGGCTTCACTTCCGCCACTGTTGCTGCGGGTAACTCTTCGAGGTGGCATTTTCTAATCATAGAAGTAGTAAACACATAAGCTTTAACCATTTCAAAGCATATTAACCATACCACTAATCAAAGTCCAGCATTCCAAGTTAATATCACACTTGTTGTTACCACACATCACATACAAGTCATGTAGTTCTCACACCATGTATAGGTAATGTTCCAACAGTAATCCATCATAATAACTGCAAACCCATGCATATAATCATGTTAGTCTAGCGAAGGTTTTCTATCTCCTCCTCTTTCGAGGTTTCAGACATAACCTCCTCAGGGTAAATCTCAATGTCCAAGGTCAAGCGCAATAGCATGATGTGTGGAGATCTCTTCGGGTTTAATATCCGGGTTTCATAAACCAACTCGGCGCGCAGAGGGAATGGAAGATTCGATAGAAGCATCCCATAAAGAGTGAGCACAAGGGCTCTCTCATAGGGTGAAAAGATCACAAGGCAGATAGATAAACAAATCAAGTAAAGAGGAACACATACATGAGATATAAAATGCACACGGATCCTAGCATGCAAATCTACATGAAGGTTCCTAGGTTATAGTCTAGGTCAAGTGAATTGCCTAATTCTCTATAACCAATGGCTCTGATACCAGTCTGTCACACCCCCGCTAAGAGCGGAAACACGGGTATGTAACGAGATAGGATCGTCATAATACATGGTAAGCAATAGAGATGCAACATAATAAATGATGACAAGCGTGTCATGACGACACTCGACACAAAGGAGACTTGTGTCATGTTTAGTCAATGTTCATGACAACATACCCATAAGCATAACATGATACATGATTCACATAAACAAGTAGATAATATTGTAATGTATTTCCACAAAACCCGGAACAAGTTACAAAAGTATGGTGTTTAAAGCAGACTATAACAATGATTCTAAAAAGACAATGTTCGTTAAGCATGTTTAGTCCCAAAATGCATCCTAGGTCTCCACTAAGGCAGCACACCTAGATCTTCAATAGCATTATCACCTGAAAAGATATGCTCAAAATGGTCACAAAATGTTTGGTGAGCTCACAGGTTTAAGTAGTAAATAAGTAATTGATGCTGTATAATAATTGTTGCGGAATACTATGTATACAATTATAAGAAAGCAAAATCACATTACATGAGCTTTACAACCAAACCTAACGACGTACACACAGAATCTTGTCAGAATATATTCACCCAAGGCCTGTTCCTGGCTATTGTTGGTACTAACTAGTATACCAACAAACAAGGGTGGGGGTGTCAACTCAGTAGTACTACCAATACCTATTTGTTGGTTCCCACACTGGAATTAATAGTTGTAAAGAAAGTACCACACAGCGACTCAAGCATGTATTAGATAAGTACTCACAAAACAGTAACACGTTGATTCCAAGTATGTAAATTATATGTAAGTTGTACAGCATAAAAACGTGACATACTTTTCCCTCCCCCCCAGTTTGTAAATGATTTAAAAGTTGTATAAGCATAAAAAGGAGCCATGAACTCACATGTTAAGTGGAAAGTATGAATGATCAAAGTTCCCCGAATGTTGTATGTAATGAATGGTCAAACACCTATTGACAATTATTGTTAAGCATTAATGATATGTTTAATGTACATAGTAATGTTCAGTCGATTCGGGTTGTATCGGTTCGGTCGTGTGTAACACACACAAGCTGGCACGGGTATTAGATCTTATGTAGATCAAGTACTAGAAACCGTCGCCATTGCCGGTGATATTGTGTAAAGATCCATTGTTACAAGAGAAGTATTTGTTAAATATTAGTAGTCATAAATGGGTTGTTGATAATTGTAAAATGTTAGGTTGATTTGATTTGGAATAGTATTTGTAGCCTTGATAGCGTTGACTTTAATCTTTGTGGTCGAGCAATGGCAACCATGTTGATGTTACATTATCGTCACACGACATTCAAGAAGGAAATTCACACACACAGCAGCTTCTATCACACGACAGGACCAGATGCACAACTCAACACTCAATTTGCGTGAATGAACCCTCATTCATACGAATCAGCTTCATTCGTATGATTGAACCTTCATTTGTGCGACTGGCATTCAGTCGTACCACACAACACCCAATCGCACGACTCAACCTCCATACGCACGAATCAACCTTCATTCGTATGAATCAGCTTCCTTCGTACGATTGAACCTCCATTCATACGATTGGCCTTCAGTCGTGTGATACACGCACAATCACACACATTCATTCGGTCGCAGACTCAATCGCATGCATACACTCATCCGCATTGACTCAATCGCACACATTCATTCTATTGCACGACTTAGTCGCATGACATACCCAGTCGCACAACTCAATCGCCCGAATGACACAGTCGCACGACTCAGTCGCACGACTCAGTCACACGACTCACCCAGTCGCACGGCTCAGTCACATGACAGACCCAGTCGCCAGAATGGTAGATTCGTGACTGCAACTGTGCAGAGCAGCCTTCGGCTACTCCGTGCACAAGTTTTACACCACGAGGACTTCCAGAAACCTCTACTAACATACACTAACAAGAAGAACACGTAGAAAGACATCACACGCACCCACGCGACCACATGTGTTCGGGTTGGACCCAAACTCCCGAAACCCTTAGTGGACGACAGTGAAAAAAACAAGAAAAGGGACGACCAAGGTGGTCTACCTGCAAGAATGGAGTAGACTCGGTTGTAGTCGAAGTCTAGACGAAGAAAACGTGACCAAACGGGGCGGTTTTGGTGCAAGGAAGAAGATGAAAGTGAAGAAGAGAATGAAGAAGAAGATGATGAAGAATGAAGGCTAGGGCTGGAAATGTGGTTTATATACCCAGCCCTAGTTTGCAAATTGTCACACTTGGTCCCTGCACTTAGCCCCCGAGTTTCCCAAATTTGTTTCGGTTGAAAATGATATTAATAGGTTAGTTATATTGATGCTAAAAAATGTATTTAATGATAATTGGTAACTTAAAATGGTTTTATTAATGACATAATATTATATAATATCGGTATATATAGTGATAACGGTGATGGAATTCGTAAAAGTTTTAAGCGTATCATTCGTTAATGATAAGAACACAAGAATAAGGACGATAAAGCAAGTATGATATCCACACGAACAGTTAATAAAGATGAGGAATGAACGATCAAGGAAAAGTTAACGAAAATCGTGTTAATTGACGTCCCTTTTGGTGACGGATGTCACAAATATACTCAGTTTCACACACTAATATACTCGGTTTCACATGGGCAATCAAAGCCCTATGGTTGATTTTATTAACAACATCAAATCCATGTTCAATTTGATCCAGAATAATCTAGGGTTTATCGGATTTGGGGATTGTTATGTATCTTTGTTTTTAACATTTAAGGGCCAAGACCTAACACAGCCACGACCTTGGTTCAATGATAACATATTTGCCCCTCGAACAAGAGGTCCCCGGTTCGAACCCGGGGAACCTCATATTTTTGTTATAAGGCTTTTATGCCTCCAAATTAAATCCAATTTTTTTTAATTTATAAAAGATCAGTATATAACCTTGTAAATTTTTAAAACATCATATTATATTCTGTAAATTTATTAATAAAATATTTTAATATTTTCATTAGTTATTTTAGACAAATAATATATTTAGTTTATTTTCTTATAACATAGATTTACATAGTGGTTTAAATCCCTAATATATTTGTTCAAACAATAGTTATATATAATATTGTTTACATGATGATTATTTTAAAAGTTATAAAAATTTATTCAAACTTATAACTAAATGTTATTATAAGTGATTTTTCCCTTTGCATTTCTTTATACAAAAATGCTCAATTAATATATTTTATTTTCTAATTAAATCAAAACATAATTAATTATTTTATTTTATTTAATTTAGTTTATAAAACCCCAAATACCAACTTGAAACACTAGTCCTCGTTAATTCATTAAAACTTATTATTAAGCTCAAATCTTGTAAATATTTATATTTAGGTGTCTTGTGACGGTTTATGTTGGAACGACGCCTATTATTATTCTTATTAATCATTGTTCTTATACTAGTTTTTCATGTAAGTTCTCCATGCCCCCTTTTTACTTTATTTCACACCTTTTGGGGTGAGACATGTTAACCTTATAAACTTATACTTGTAAACATCTTGATGCTTGTAAATACACATGCAATTCATCTTTACTTTTTGTTATGGTTATTGATATTATTGTGAGTGTTATATGAGATACATATTTTATTTACAATCATTAACTATTGCTAGTCTGACGATGTCTTAGATCTATGGGCCTGACAAGCCTATTTGGTGTTAAAGCCGATGTATTGCCAGCTCCTGATGACGTATGACTTGTTCATCATGGGAACCAAGTATACTTAGCCAATCATATAAACTTGTATTTAAGTCGAGGTTTGATTGTAGCTATATGTCTTTTATAAACTTGCATAATTATAACCATTAAAATGAATTGCTACTTGTAAATCTTTTTATATTTATGTATGTTTAACCCATGGAAACTCACTAACTTTCAAAGTTGACCCTTTATTTTTAACATGTTTCAGGTTTGATACTTGAAGATCTTTTTATGCTCATATAAAACTTGGACATAGTTTAACTAAATATTTTATTTGTTTTGATTGAATCTGTTGTATTGTAATGATTTATTGTCTTGTATTATTCTATGAAAAATGATAATTAATATTATTCCAACTTATTTAGTTCCATGTGCTATGAACAATCGTTTCACATTCGTCTGCCCTGATGATTCCGCCATCAGTCGGGGTGTGACAGATTGGTATCAAAGCCATGATTATAGGGAATTAGGTTATTAGAAATGGAATGACCTAGACTATAACTAAGTACCCTTACGCATGAGTCCTCTCATGTATTTTATATGCTTAGATAGGATTTTATGTGCCTTATGTGTTTATACTTGATTATGTGATTATATGCCTTATGGGCTTATCCTTATACTTTGAATCTTATCAATGCACACATGAACCTCAAATCATATTCTAAGGCATCATGTGCCTAAGTCAAATGGTTTTCAAAATGAGCTTTGAATCTTTATTTGTGGTTTTCAAGTCTCGTCAAAGTCTATGTCCTATAACTTGAAAGATGTAATACTGGAATAGCGTGATGCTTGTATCGCGAGGTGTTTAGTCTAGGCAAGGTATTCATATAAATCCAAATCAACCAATGGATCCGTTTACCTTACCTGGGAACCCTTGGAGTGAGTGTTCGCTTATAGGTACGCATGTCTTCATTAAAGTTGTGGTTGACCTAATACTTTGATAAGTCAACGTATTGCTTTGGTATGAAAACCGAACGTCACACTCGAAAGATCTTGTTATTTTGGATCATCTTATCATTGATATTGTAGGTTCTTGAAATGCGTGGAAAGTCTACCCAAAAGGATGGATTAGTTCAAGTTCTAGGAAGAGATACATGAAAGATCAAATCTTGAAATAGTAAAGGTATGACCTTGTGTCTACCTTGACTCAAATGGCTGGTGGCAATAGACTTGTGGGTCAAGTAGAGCTTCCAAAAAGGCCTTCACTTTATTGCTTCTTGAGTGCAAAATAACAAGAGAGTGAGTTGAGAAAAGTGAGAGTGTTTGAGGGAGTTTGTGAATTATTAATGAAGTGGAATAAATTAATGGCTATTTGACCTAGGGATGAAACATGTTATTTTTTCCAATCCTTAAGTCTAAACCAGTAATGTTTTAATCCAAGGGACGAAAGGTAAAATTTAAACAAATCTCATAAACGATCCATGTAATTTACTTATATATATATACACATATACATATATATACATATATACATATATATACACATATATACATATATACATATATATACATATATATATACATATATATACATACATATATATATATATATATACATATATATACATATATATACATACATATATATATATACATATATAACATATATATACATACATATATATATACATACATACATACATATATATATATATATATATATATATACACCCGAGTTTATGTACATGTATATATAAGGTGTGTGTGTCAAGATGTATGTATGCATTATGGATTTGCTAGGATTTTCCATAGGATTTTACTAAGATCTTCTAGTTAGATACTATATGTTATTATTTGATTTATCTAAACAGTTAAAGTGTAAGTATTAAGTTGTTTAATTTATTATTTAGTTTATAAAAGTTTTAATTCTTTTTATAAAGTTCATGACGTTCCAATGTTTTTACATTTTTAAACGTGCTTAAAGCATTCATTTATTATAATTTATGTAAGGCCCCGTTCCCGGGACGCTTACAACTAATAAATCATTGCACATAAAACATACATTTTCATTTATCTTACATAAATATTGCAGCGGAACATTAAAAAATGACATCTTATTTCATCATAAAAACTTTTGCAAAATAATACATCGTTAATCAGTTACCAAATACATTGTTGCATTACATCACAAAAGCATTAAATAAATGGATGCCATCCCAAAAGAGCTGAGTAGCCACCTCGTGCCATCCTCAGCAATCATTACCTACCAACTGGAAACACATCAAAGTCAGCATTCCTGAGTGAGTTCTAGTTTTATAATAAAACATACCTTTCTTTCGTTAAAACCGTTATTTACTTTCATGCGATCATACAACATACGTACACATAGATAATATCATTATTATCTTCATTATTCGTGCTTTCGTCATTACATCTTTTTCTTTCATCAACACCATGAACTTTACCCTTCATGCTCATGATACTGGGCCTAAGCCTATCATAGACCTTCATTCACGGTGCTCAGCACCTCTGGCCATAGTACCTAAGGTAAAGTTCAGGTATACCATTGTCTTGTGCTATGCCCTTCATGCTCATGGTATTGGACCTAAGCCTATCATAGAACTTCATTCACGGTGCCCAGCACCTATAGCCATAGTACCTAAGGCAAGCAACAATGGTTCCATACAAATGGTCAATCACAAAGAAAGACCCCAATGTGCATCCTCTCGGGATAGCGAACCCGCACACAGTTGGGCTAACACCTTTTAATGGCATGTCCCGACATACAAGGCTTGCAAGACTTTCTTTACTTTCATCATTCATTAATGCATGCATTCTTACATCATGTTCCTCTTTCATTATCTTTCACTTTACGTTACATACTACTTTCATTTCATTCATTAATGTAACACGTAAAGCCACTGGAAAGATAAACATACATCATAATAAGGAACATAACATACACGGTCATCATCATCATATATGGCAACATTATACATACATAACATACATAATCATGCAACATCATCATCATCATGCCCAACATACTCTCTAAGGCCTCAACAGTTATCTTACATGAACTTACGGGAACTTCCACGTCAAACCTACATCTGCACTTTCCCCCGAAAGCCAGAAATTTAAACTATGCTTTTCCTCGGGTACACCAGCCCTACTTGGGCGTATGGGAACCCTTCAGACACATGGCCTTCAGGCGACTGAACATCATGCAATTGGACCAATTTGGATGAACACCTATGCGGATGGACACCCAATCGTGTGAATAAAACTAGTGCGTATGGACTCCATGCGGATGAGTCCCGTGCGGATGGACCTAACGCAGATGAAACTAGTGAGAATGGGCATTTATGCGACTAGGCTCTCAGTCGTGGGAATGAACCCTCAGTCGTGTGAATGAACCTCAATCGCACCTCAATCGGCCGTATGGCCTCCATTCGGTCGCATAGCCCTAGCTTGTGCAGAATGCAGTTCATCCCGAACCCAATCTGCCATTTTCGACCTCCAAGCTCATCTAAACCCATTCTAAGCCCAAATCAACCATCCTAAACCTTAGGAATACATACCACAACACCATTCAAGCACACACAAGCTCAAACACGAGACCCAAACGAATCATACACATACCCACACATACACAAACGGGTCAAACACACACACACACCAAAACCTAATTTTCAGATGTGTTCCAGCCCCAAATCATTCAAAAACGTGTAAAAGAGGGGCCCTAGAACTCACACAAACGACCACAACGAGAAGATTTTCGATTTGACCCGCTACTGGACGATTTCCACGCTCGAATCCACTCGAACCAAGCTCGAAACCCCTTTCTCTCCCTTTTCTCCTTCTCTTCTCTTTTTTTGGCTGATTTGTGGGTGTGGGGAGAGGGTAAGGGCTACCCTCTTGTAACACCCGACTATTTATTCATTTATTTTGAAGGCGACGAAAGAAGAAAAAGAAATAAAGTCCAAAGTCAAGGGACCAAACTCGCCAACGAGAGAACGTTGGGTGAGTGGGGGTATTTAAAGGAGAGGGCAGCCCGTACCCTCTCCCCACACCCACCAAAAATCAGCCAAGAAGAGAGAAAGGGAGAAAAGGGAGAAAAGTTGGTTCGAGTTGGTTCAAGTGAGCAAAATCGTCGAGTAGCGGGTCAAATCGAAGCTCTTCTTGTTGTGATCGTTTGTGTGAGTTCTAGGAACCCTCTTTTACACATTTTTGAATGATTTGGGGCTGGAACACATCTGGAAATCGGGTTTTTGAAGTGTGTGTGTGTGTTTGACCCGTTTGTGTATGTGTATGATTCGTTTGGGTCTTGCTTTTGAGCTTGTGTGTGCTTGAATGGTGTTGTGGTATGCATTCCTAAGGTTTAGGATGGTTGATTTAGGCTTAAAAACGGTTTAGATGAGCTTGGAGGTCAAAAATGGCAGATTGGGTTCGGGATGAACTGCATTCTGCACCAGCTAGGGCTATGCGACTAAATGGTGGCCATACGGCCAATTGAGGTGCGATTGAGGTTCATTCACATGACTGAGGGTTCATTCACACGATTGAGAGCCCAGTCCAATAATGCCCATTCGCATTAGTTTCATCCGCATTAGGTCCTTTGCATGGGACTCATCTGCATGGAGTCCATTCGCATTAGCTTCATTCGCACAATTGGGTGTTCATTCGCATAGGTTCATCGCCATAGGATCAATCGCATGATGTTCAGTCTCCTGGAGGCCATGCAACTGAAGGGTGCCCATACGCCTAAGTAGGGCTGGTGTACCCGAGGAAAATGTAGTTTATGTACTGGCTTTCGGGGGAAATTGCAGATGTAAGTTTTGATGTGAAAGTTACCGTAAGTTCATGTAAGATGACTGTTGAGGCCTTAGAGAGTATGTTAGGCCTGATGATGATGTTGCATGGTTATGCATGTTATGTATGTATGATGTTGCCCTGTATGATAATGATGTTTGTGTATGTTATGTTCCTTATTATGATGTATGTTTATCCATCCTGTGGCTTTACTTGTTATGTTAATGAATGAAATGAAAGTAGTATGTAACGTAAAGCGAAAGATAATGCAAGAGGAACATGAATTAAGAATGCATGCATTAATGAATGATGAAAGTAAGGAAAGTCTTTCAAGCCTTGTATGTCAGGACACGCCATTAAAAGGTGTTAGCCTGACGGTGTGCGGGTTCGCTATCCCGGGAGGATGCACATTGGGGTCTTTCTTTGTGATTGACCATTTCAATGGAACCATTGTTGCTTGCCTTAGGTACTGTGGCCAGAGGTGCTGGGCACCGTGAATGAAGGTCTATGATAGGCTTAGGTCTAGTACCATGAGCATGAAGGGCATAGCACATGACAATGGTATACCTGAACTTTATCTTAGGTATTGTGGCCAGAGGTGTTGGGCACCGTGAATGAAGGTTTATGATAGGCTTAGGCCTAGTACCATGAGCATGAAGGGCAAAGTTCATGGTGTTGATGAAAGAAAAAGATGTAATGACGAAAGAACAAATAATGAAGATAATAATGATATTAATTATGTGTACGTATGATGTATGAACGCATGAATGTAAAGAATGGTTTTAACAAAAGAAAAGTATGTTTTATTATAAAACTAGTACTCACTCAACAATGCTAACTTTTATCTGTTTCCAGTTGGCAGGTAATGATTGCCAACGATGGCACGAGGTGGCTACTCAGATCTTTTAGGATGGCATCCATTTGTATAATGCTTTTGTGATGTAATGCAGTAATGTATTTTGTAACTGATTAACGATGTATTATTTTGAAAAAGTTTTTATGAGGAAATAAGATTTCATTTTTAAATGTTTCCGCTGTAATATTTATGTAAGAAAAATGAAAACGTATGTTTTATGTGCAATATTTACCAGCTGTAAGTGTCCCGGGAACGGGGCCTTACAAGTTGGTTTCAGAGCCAAAGTTTAAGTAAAATGGGTAAATTTTCAAAATAAACCTTAACTTAAACTGAAAATGGGACGAAAAGGGAAGGGATGCCAATCCGAGTAGGTGCGTGCCATCAGGTATTTTTGTAATGTTAACCTGTATTTTGTGCGCATGTGATGTGTTATGTGTTGTTTGTAGATTTAAATACTGATGTAGTCAGGATAGGTAATGTTCGGGGTGTGAAGAGTAAAGTAAGTGGCTAATCACAACTGGCCATTGTAATTAGGGACTTACTATACTTGACATAAACTGAGCTGTTCCCTTAAATTACCATGTTGGTGTATTAATCTTTCAGTGTGCGTGTGAATGGCCGGTGGTAGATCTTCGAAAGCCTCTCGCAGAGGTGGTCGTGATGGGCTTGGTGCTAAGCCACGACCCAAGAGAGGAAGACCCAGATTTGAAAAGGTGGTTCCTGAAGAACCCGAGACCCCTCATCCGAAGGGTGGTAATGAGAGTGAAAACCTAAGGGCCTCGGTTAAAGAGGCAGTGGTTGAAGAAGTTCATCAGGTCATGCAGACGATCTTACCGTTTGTAGTGACTGAAGTTATCAAGGCTGTACGAGAAGGGGAAAGAAAGGAGAGAAACAGGTCCTCGGGATGACGGGAGCAACCGGAGCCGGAAACGGTTCTCTTCGATTATGAAGAAGAGGAAGAAGAAGAGCCCGTGCAGGAGGTGGCACGAGGCTGTAATTATGGGGCATTTAACGATGCAAGTCCCCTACTTTCGATGGAAATGGTACTGCTGCTGCTGCTCACCAGTGGGTGAGAGAAATGGAAGATGTATTGAACATTAGTGAGTGTCGGGAGGATCAGAAGGTAAAGTTTGCTGCCCACTCTTTTGTGGACTCGGCTCTGTGTTGGTGGGACAATATAGTCCAAGCCGAGGGTAGTCAGGCCATCGGGAGGATGAGATGGTCTGAACTAAAGAAGCTGGTGATTGAGGAGTTCTGTCCTCATAGAGAAATGGGTAAAGTTGAGAGAGAATTCCTGCAACTGGAGGTGGGAACGATGATGCACCAACAGTACACCACCAAATTCAACGAGATGGCACGTCTGGTGCCGGATCAGGTGACGCCCTAGTGCTGGATCAGGTGACGCCTCTATCATGGAAGATTTAGAGGTACATTTAGGTTTTCCAGCGGACATTCGCAGGCATATGATCGCTGCCCGACCGAGCATGTTTAGGTCGACGGTGGATTTGGCAGGGAGGTTATATGATGAGAGGGCTGTAGTGGTGGCGACTGAAGGTAGCAGGAAGGGTGGAGGTGATCGAAACTGGAATGGGAAGAGGTTTGGTCGGGGTGATGCCTCTATGGGTAACAAGAAGGCAAGGGTGGACGACCGCCGTGTGGTCGCGTCGGGTGCGGGTGTGAAGAAGTATGGTAGGTGTGGGAGAGAGCATAGTGGGGAATGTAGGTTTGGGTTGAACTTATGCTTTAAATGTGGGAAGGCGGGGCACATGGCAAGGGACTGTCGTACGGTCCAGTGCTTTAACTGTGGTGAAGAGAGTCGCATGATTAAGGACTGTAAGAAGCCAAGGGCGGAGGGCTCTGGGCGAAGAAGACGGGGAGTGAAGGGCCAAGGGTGAGCGCCAGGGCACTCACCATGACACAAGAGGAAGCTAGGACGGACCCTGATGTTGTGTCCGGTACGTTTCTAGTGAACCAAACTTTAGCTTCCGTGTTATTTGATTCGGGTGCCAGTAAAAGTTTTATTTCTGCTGCTTTCTGTGCTAAGCTGCTTGTTAGTAGTAGACGTATTGATGCGCCCTTTGATGTAGAAACTACCATAGGTAAGTTTACCAGGATTTTTGAGATGATAGAGAACTATGATGTGGAACTAGAAGGTCATAAGTTTCCTGTTAGACCGTTCGTGATGACCTTAGGTGGTTTCGATTTGGTACTTGGGATGGATTCGTTGGCGGACTCCGAGGCGAACATTGTGTGTCACAAGAAGATGATTCGTTTGACAGCACCTGACGGGAGTTTGGTAAATGTTTATGGAGATCGGGTCACGACGATCCCGAAAGTAATCTCAATGGCGGTGGCGGGAAAGTGTATGAGGCGTGGATGTAGCGCCTACTTGGCTTATGTAAAGGATGTGGATACGCCAACACCACAACTATCCGATGCACCGGTTGTGTGTGACTTTCCAGACGTGTTCCTAGAAGACCTACCAGGAGTGCCACCTGACAAGGAGATTGAGTTCCAGATTGATCTGATACTGGGTGCCCAACCTGTTGCCAAGGCACCGTATCGGTTGGCTCCGACGGAGATGAAAGTGTTGATGGAGCAGTTGCAAGAGCTGCTTGATAAGGGGTTCATTCGACCGAGTATCTCTCCTTGGGGTGCTCCAGTCTTATTCATAAAGAAGAAAGACGGTAGTATGAGGATGTGTATTGACTACCGTGAGCTGAATAAGTTGACGATAAAGAACCGATACCCCTTACCGAGAATAGACGATACAATGGAAGTCTCCAAAGACGCCATCCGAGATTCGTAGTTTCTTGGGTTTGGCAGGCTACTACAGAAGATTCATCAAAGACTTCTCTAAGATTGCTTCTCCACTAACCATGTTGACCCGAAAATATGTGAAGTTTGTATGGGGTCAAGCTCAAGAAAAGGCGTTCGAGGAACCGAAGGCGAGGTTGACTCAAGATCCTGTTCTGTCATTACCCGATGGAAGTGAAGATCTAGTGGTCTATTCTGATGCTTTCTACTCGGGGTTTGGGTGTGTGCTAATGCAAAGAGGGAACAGTTAAAGGTTCATGAGATCAATTACCCTACTCATGACTTGGAGCTAGCAGCGTTGTCTTTGCACTAAAGGTTTGGATGCACTATCTTTACGAGATTAAGTGCACCATTTTCACTGACCACAAGAGCTTGAAGTACTTCTTTGAGCAGAAAGATCTGAACATGAGGCAGAGGAGGTGGTTGGAACTTATAAAGGACTACGATTGCAAGATCCACTACCATCCGGGCAAGGCCAATGTGGTGGCGGACTCTCTTAGTCGAAAAGAAAGGCCCGAGCCGATTTGGGTGAAAGGCTATCAATTGATCATGACCTTAGATGTGATGAAACAAGTCAAAGAGTTTCAAGATGAAGCCTTGAAGGAAGATCATCTTAACTCTGAAAGAATGAGAGGTCTAATTGTGGAGTTGGGTGAAAACACACTTGGTCTTAGAACCCGATTTGGACGGGTGTGGATTCCTCGTTTTAGGGATCTATGGGTGAAGATTTTGGATGAAGCTCACAAGACTCGATACTCCATTCATCCAGGTGCCACAAAGATGTATCAAGACATGTAGAAGGATTATTGGTGGTCGGGTATGAAACGTGACGTAGTGGAGTATGTGAGTAAATGCCTTACTTGTCTAAAGGTGAAGGCCGAGCATCAAAAGCCGTATGGGAAGATCCAACCATGGGATATACCGGAATGGAAATAGGAACACATCACCATGGATTTCATTACGAAACTGCCGCGTACTCCGAAAGGGTATGATGCTATATGGGTGATTGTTGACCGTTTGACGAAGAGTGCTCACTTCCTATCGATCCGCGAGACATATTCATCTGAGAGGTTGGCTGATTTGTTTATCAAGGAAATTGTAACTCATCATGGTGTGACGGTGTCTATTGTGTCTGATCGCAACACCTGGTTTACATCCAAATTTTGGAAGAAATTCTACGATGCTAAGGGGACGAGGTTACACATCAACACGGCTTATCATCCCTAGACTGATGGTCAGTCCGAAAGGACCATTCAGACATTGGAGGACATGCTTTGGGCATGTGTTATTGATTTTGGGGAAAGTTGGGATGACCACTTACCATTAGCTGAATTCTCATACAATAGCGATTATCATGCCAGTATTAGTATGCCACCTTATGAGATGCTATATGGTAGGAGATGCAGAACACCCGTCTGTTGGGGTGACATTGGTCAAAAGGAGTTAGGGAGCATCGAGGTAATCAAGGCTATGACTGAAAAGCTCGAAAAGATCAAGGCCTTCATGAAAGCAGCCAAAGATAGACAGAAGTCGTATGCTGATAAACGACGCAGACCGATTGAGTTCTAGGTGGGTGACCGAGTTAGGTTGAAGGTCTCACCTTGGAAGAGTATCATCCAATTCAGGAAGCGGGGCAAGTTGAGCCCAATGTACATAGGCCCTTTCCGAATCATTGCTCGAGTAGGAGAGGTGGCCTATAGATTGGAGTTACCAGGTGAGTTAAGTGGAATTCACCCGACATTCCACGTATCTCATCTAAGGAAGTGCTTGGCGGATGAAGACATGATTGTTCCACTGGATGATATCAAAATAGACGAATGGCTCAATTATGTGGAGCAACCAGTGACAATCATCGATTAGAAAAGAGAAGAGGCTGAGAAATAAAGTGGTTCCTCGTGTCCGTGTACAGTGGAAGCACAGGAAGGGATCTGAGTCAACATGGGAGACTGAGGAAGAAATAAAACAGCATTACCCATGTTTGTTCGAGGAATAACAAGTTTCAGGGACGAAAGCTATTTAAGAGGGTGGACTTGTAACACCCGGCTATTTATTCATTTATTTTGAAGCCGACGAAAGAAGAAAAAGAAATAAAGTCCAAAGTCGAGGGACCAAACTCGCCAACAAGAGAAAGTTGGGTGAGTGGGAGTATTTAAAGGGAGAGGGCAGCCCTTACCCTCTCCCCACACCCACCAAAAATCAGCCAAGAAGAGAGAAAGGGAGAAAAGTTGGTTCGAGTTGGTTCAAGTGAGCAAAATCGTCGAGTAGCGGGTCAAATCGAAGCGCTTCTCGTTGTGGTTGTCTGTGTGAGTTCTAGGACCCCTCTTTTAAACATTTTTGAATTATTTGGGGCTGGAACACATTTGAAAATTGGGGTTTTGAAGTGTGTGTGTGTTTGACCCGTTTGTGTATGTGTGGGTATGTGTATGATTCGTTTGGGTCTTGCTTTTGAGTTTGTGTGTGCTTGAATGGTGTTGTGGTATGCATTCCTAAGGTTTAGGATGGTTGATTTGGGTTTAGAATGGCTTTAGATGAGCTTGGAGGTCGAAAATGGCAGATTGGGTTCGGGATGAACTGCATTCTGCACCAGCTAGGGCTATGCGTCCGAATGGAGGCCATACGGCCGATTGAGGTTCATTCGCACGACTGAGGGTTCATTCGCACGACTGAGGGTTCATTTGCACGACTGAGAGCCTAGTCGCATAATGCCCATTCATATTAGTTTCATCCACATTAGGTCCATTCGCATGGGACTCATCCGCATGGAGTCCATTCGCATTAGCTTCATTCGCACGATTGGGTGTTCATTCGCATAGGTGTTCATCCGCATTGGTTCAATCGCATGATGTTAGTCACCTGGAGGCCATGCGACTGAAGGTGCCCATACGCCCAAGTAGGGCTGGTGTACCCGAGGAAAGTGTAATTCATGTACTGGCTTTCGGGGTAAAGTGCAGATGTAAGTTTTGACGTGAAAGTTCCCGTAAGTTCATGTAAGATGACTGTTGAGGCCTTAGAGAGTATGTTGGGCATGATGATGATGATGTTTCATGATTATGCATGTTATGTATGCATGATGTTGCCCTGTATGATAATGATGTTTGTGTATATTATGTTCCTTATTATGTTGTATGTTTATCCTTCCTATGGCTTTACGTGTTATGTTAATGAAAGAAATGAAATTAGTATGTAATGTAAAGTGAAAGATAATGCAAGAGGAACATGAAGTAAGAATGCATGCATTAATGAATGATGAAAGTAAGGAAAGTCTTGCAAGCCTTGTATGTCGGACACACCATTAAAAGGTGTTAGCCCAATGGTGTGTGGGTTCGCTACCCCGGGAGGATGCACATTGGGGTCTTTCTTTGTGATTGACCATTTTTATGGAATCATTGTTGCTTGATTTAGGTACTATGGCCAGAGGTGCTGGACACCGGGAATGAAGGTCTATGATAGGCTTAGGTCCAGTACCATAAGCATGAAGGGCATAGCACATGACAATGGTATACCTGAACTTTATCTTAGGTACTATGGCCAGAGGTACTGGGCACCGTGAATGAAGGTCTATGATAGGCTTAGGCCTAGTACCATGAGCATGAAGGGTAAAGTTCATGGTGTTGATGAAAGGAAAAGATGTAATGACGAAAGAAGAAATAATGAAGATAATAATGATATTATCTATGTGTACGTATGATGTATGAACGTATGAATGTAAAGAATGGTTTTAACAAAAGAAAAGTATGTTTTATTATAAAACTAGAAGTCACTCAGCAACGCTGACTTTTATGTGTTTCCAGTTAGCAGGCAATGATTGTTGAGGATGGCACGAGGTGCCTACTCAGCTCTTTTGGGATGGCATCCATTTATATAATGCTTTTGTGATGTAATGCAACAATGTATTTTGTAACTAATTAACGATGTATTATTTTGCAAAAGTTTTTATGAGGAAATGAGATGTCATATTTGAATGTTTCCGCTGCAATATTTATGTAAGATAAATGAAAATGTATGTTTTATGTGCAATGATGTATGAGCTGTAAGCGTCCGGGAACAGGGCCTTACACCTCTCCCTTTAAATACCCCCACTCACCCAACTTTCTCTCGTTGGCGAGTTTGGTCCCTAGACTTTGGATTTTATTTCTTTTTCTCCTTTCATCGGCTTCAAAATAAATAAATAACCAGGTGTTACAACTTATTATTTTTATATATTTTAGGTAGTTCGCTTAATTTGGTTTATAGAATTTATTTGGATGATTATTCAATAAATGTTAAATACTAAACTCTTTATACAACCAATTATCATCTAAAAGTGTAAATGATAACTAGGGCTACTAGGGTATCGGCTCAAGGCCTACTACTACCGGTAGATCATAACACATATTGATAGCGTGGCCTAATGGCCCGTTAATGTTTTATGGGTCAAGTCCATTTAGGATTATGGTCCAATGGCCCATTTAGGGTTTGATGGGCTGAAGCCTTTAAAGGGGTGTGTGTTTGTGTGTATGGTGTTAGCTCAATTGTGTTAGCCTATTTCATGGGGTCTCATAACAAGATCAAACATCAAGTTCATTGTGTGGCCCATTTAGGTCTCTAAAAAATTCCCAAGACCAAACTCAAGGTTGTCACATTAGAGGCTCAAAAAATAAAAAATAAATTCAAGCGAAAACTTTACACATCATGGGAAAACTATGATGGAGTTAAAACATAAAGGTAGTGAAAACTTAGAGCTTGGTGCGGAAACTTAGAGCTTAGGGCAAAAACTTTTGTACATCTATACATAGTTTTCTTTAAGGCATTGGATAAAACATTTGTCAATTTTCATGTTTTCTAATGCTCTAGGCAATCAATATTTAATAGAGAAAACAACATTACTCATTATGTCATTCCGAATCTGATATGGAAACTGGAACTATGACCAAGTCCTCACTGATCACTCTTGATGACTTTGGCACCTGGTGCCAAAGAATAGAAGGTTTCATCAGGTCTCTAGACTCAAGAATGTGAGAGTCTATTGAAAATGGACCTTACATACTAAGCACCCCTTCTGCTACTGGTGGTGGTATGATCACCAAGGGCGTGGCTCACTACTCAGATGAAGATAGAAAAAGATTAAAAATTAACCAAAAGGCCATGACAGCCCTTCAGACTGCTCTTCCAAATTCTATGTATAGAGGTTTCAAGATATGCAAAATAGCTAAGCAGTTATGGGATGCATTGAAACTGATGTATGAGGGTTCCTCTTAAGCAAAAGAGAACAAGAAGGTCTCCTGAAGCAGTAGTTTGAAAATTTCACCTTTAAAGCAGGTGAAACCATGACTCAACAATACTTCAGGTATGTTGAGATTATGGATACCCTAGTGGATAGAGGAGTTGCTCTTGAAAACAGAGACATTGTAAGGAAATTCATGTCCTCACTTCCTAGGAAATGGACACACTACTGTGTGGTTATCAAGAGAACTGAGAACCTAAAGACTCTCACCTTGATAGAGTTATATGGCATTCTCAATGGATACCAAATGGAGATGAACATGCAAGGTTCATCTAGAAACTCCAACAATGAAATGGGTTCAGCCCTTCATGTGGTTGAAAGGGATAGCATAGAGCCCCAACATCATCTCATATGCTACACTGACAACTCACAAAAGGGTCCTTTCATCACCTTCCCTGAGACACCAAGGGAGAACTACACTCAAGGAAGCCCATTCCAAGAGATAAGCTCTTCTCAAGCCTTTGTGTCCTCTGATGAAAGTTGTGACAGCTTTCTTTTCACCCTTGAAGACCTGGATTGTATTCATCCGGATGATCTGGAGTATATGGAGATAGTCTAGCGGATGGCTCTTCTCACTCATAGAGCCAAGAAGTTCTACAAGCGGACTGGAAGGAAGTTCCCTAGCAATGCAGCCAGTGGAAAGTTTGGACTGGATAAAAGCAAAGTCAAGTGTTACAACTGTAACTTGATGGGCCACTTTGCTAGGGAGTGTAAGGCACCAAGAAAAAATGGTGGCCAAGCACAATCCAGACCAAACTACACTGACAAAGCCATCCAGAATGAGAAGCCAAACCAGCAAGCTGTAGTTGTTGTTGAAGAAGGAGGCTTTGATTGGAGCTTTCAGGTGGAAGATGCTTCTCCAAACCAAGCACTGATGGTAGATCATGATGAAGCCAAGGTATTGGAACATCTCTGTACACCTGAATGCATTGCTAAAGTTAATAGATACAGGTCCTACAACTTAGAAATGAGATCTGATCTTGAGTCCTTAATATCCTAAAAGTTGATTTTAGAAAGACTGAAAGTGATTATAAACTAAAGATAGAGCACTTAGAGAAAACCATTTTAGTTTTAAAACATGAGCATACAAATTAGAGGACTCAGATCAAGGATCTTATAACTAAGTTGATGGAGTGCCAAGCTAAGCTTGTGATCAGCAAAGCCAGGGTAGAAAAGTTTGTTCTTGAAGAAGAGACCTTCAATAACATAATATCCTCATCCTTGCACAATAAGGTGTGCTATCAAAGCAAGCAGGGACTGGGATCTAATGAGATAGCTTCTCCACACAATCTTGTCTGTAAGATCACCCAGGTGTGGAACTTGTGAAGATGAGCTTCCTCTCATAGACCCCTTGAGTGAAGAGGATGAAGAAGTAATAGTGAAGAATTCCTCTAACAAGAGTGAAGAGGAGGATTCTAAGAAGGGCCACTATTCTTCTGAG
The DNA here is from genome assembly GCA_025506515.1 of Flaveria trinervia. Taxonomy (NCBI): domain Eukaryota; kingdom Viridiplantae; phylum Streptophyta; class Magnoliopsida; order Asterales; family Asteraceae; genus Flaveria; species Flaveria trinervia. The sequence goes on along the minus strand of CM046443.1, from coordinate 40,287,450 downwards.
GAGAAGAAGAAGACTGTGATGACCAAGTTTATGAAGAAAAACTTGATTAGAAAGAGCAAGAGAAAAGCTAGGAAGGTTCAAGAGATCAAGATTACTTTTCACTCTAAGAAGAAACAAGTTTTTATCTCTGCAGGGTTTGAAGTAGTGAAGACTGAATACATCAACCTAAACTCTATTGCCAAGAAATTTGGTTCATGTTCAAATCATCTCAACACTAAGAAGAAGACTGATCTGTTGTGTACCACTACTACACAGCCTGGACCATCCAACTCCAAAAACAGTTCTCAACCCAAAAGGACTATCTCAGCATCTACAAAGATGAAGGTGGAGAAGGGATGTGATCAAAATCAGTCTTGTTCTCCGCAGAAGGCTCTTGGGAAGAAGAAAATGGAATGTGTCATGTGTGAAAGTACTTCTTATCTTGCTAAGGATTATCCATACAATCCAAGAGGTACTCTTCATAAGACCAGGAAAAAGACTTCCAAGAGTTCCAAGAAGATTCTAGCTTCGGAAGGAAAATATGTTTCCTTCAGAAGCTCCAAAATGAAGAAGAAGGCAAGTGGAAAATTGCCTTCGGAAGAAAATTTGGTCTCGGAAGAAAGGAATACTTCCGAAGCACTAAAGTCTGCTGCGGTGTTTGCAGAATCTTCCAAAGGTCCAGTCATCAAAACATCCGAAGTCTCAAAAGCTTCCGAAGTATTAAAGGTCAAGTCCAACTTCCAAAGGTGGTGTGGAAGTCTAAGAAAGACCAAGTGACTGAAAGTTTTTTATCAACAACAGCTCAAGATCCTCAAAGCGCAACATTATCGTCTACTTCTTTTAGTGAGCCCAAGACAAGTAAGGCTTGGGTTTCCAAATGTAACTAATCATTTTCTTTGTGCAAGAATAGCTCAAGACAAACAAGAATGGCTGGATTATTGATAGTGGCTATTCCAAGCACATGACAGGCAATAGGTCACTACTCCAGAACTTTGAAAGGATTGATGGAGGACTAGTTTCTTTTGAAGGAGATAAACGTGGTTACATTTCTGGAAGGGGCAAGGTCACAATAGTAAACTCAGTATTGAAATGGTAAACTTTGTCAAGGAGCTTGGGTACAATCTTTTGAGTGTATCCTAATTTTGTGATCAGAGTCATAACATTCTCTTTAATAAGCATGAGTGCATTGTTCTCAACATAAGCATATTCTGCTTAGAGCCCCTAGGAAAAGGAACATGTATAAGATGGACTTGCAAGAAACATCTCCCTCTAGAGAAGTTTCATGCTTTCTGTCTAAAGCCAATAGTGATGAGTCTTTCCTATGGCATAAAAGAATGTGCCATGTAAACTTTAAGAACATAAATAAATTGATTAAGAATGATTTGGTAATTGGAATGCCAAAGAAAGAGTTTACAAGTGATGATCATTATGTTACATGCCTGAAAGGGAAGCAACATAAGGTATCTCATAAGCCTAAGGAAAGAAACTCCATCACTACTCCCGTACACTTGTTACATATGGATCTCTTTTGCCCCACCAGTGTAATGAGTCTAGGAAGGACCTCTTACTGCTTAGTGATCACATATGACTTTACAAGATTCACTTGGGTTTTCTTCCTTAGAACTAAGGATTAGACCCCTGAGATTCAGAAGAATTTCATCCTAAAGATTGAGAATCAATCTGATCACAAGGTAAAAACCATAATATGTGATCAAGGAACTGAATTCAAGAACCAAATCCTTGATACATTTTGTGATGAAAAAGGTATTACAAGACAATACAATGCTCCTAGGACTCCTCAGCAAAATGGTGTTGCTGAGAGGAGAACAGAACACTGATTGAAGCTGCAAGGATCATGTTGTCAGACTCTAAGCTACCCATCACCTTCTGGGCAGAGGCAGTCAACACTACTTGCTATGTGCAAAACAGAGTTTTAGTGGTTAATACTTATGGCAAGACTCCTTATGAACTTTGGCACAATAGGAAACCTTTCATTGGTTTTCTCAGTTCATTTGGATGTCCTTGCACCATCTTGAATACTGAAGATCAAATAGCCAAATTTGCTGAGAAATCAGATGATGGACACTTTATTGGATACTCTTCCCAAGCTAAGGCTTATAGAGTATACAATCTCAGAACTAGAATTACTAAGGAGTCAGCCAATATGACATTCAATGAACACAAACCCTGTGTGGCTGGTTCTGGTCCTGATTGGTTGTTTGATCTTGATTTAGTTACCAACTGTTTTAACAAATATCGTGAAAGTGTTTCAGGGTCTGCAAAAATCTTACCTATAGCTGATCCTGACCTAAGATTTGAGCTAAGAAGACCTTCAAGTAACATATCTTCAGCTCCTGTTGTAACTACCTCTACAAATGAAGTTTCTATCAGCACCACAATGACATTTTCAGCTGATTCATCTGGGATGCCTTCAAATTCTAGCTTAGAGGCTCCACAACCAGATAAAGACACTTCAATTGCAAAAGAAAATGATGGAGGTGGTGATAGTGATCAGGAATTTCTTGATGCTGACAACGACTCCATAGATAACAACATCAATGATGTCACACACTCATTGGATCAAGTCTATCTTGATAAGTGTGCTGATGTGGTGGGAGAAACATCCATGCCTAATCTAAATTTCTCTAATTTAGACCTCTTTCAGCAACTTGTTATGATCCCTCTGCTAAGGATCCACAAGTCTCACCCTACCACAAACATCATTGGACATGTTGACATAGGGGTAAGAACAAAAGGACAAACCCCTGACAAAAATGTTTGTCTTCACTCTTGTTTCTTATCCCAGATAGAGCCAAAGAAAATTGATGAGACTCTGAAGGATGGAAGTTGGGTTGAAGCTATGCAACAGGAGTTGCTTCAATTCAAAAGACAGAAAGTTTGGAACCTTTGTCCTCCTCATCATAGGAAGACTACTATTGTAACTAAATGGGTGTTTAGGAACAAGAAGGATGATAGAGGCATTGTCATCCAAAACAAAGCAAGACTAGTTGTTCAAGGATACACACAAAAAGAAGGAATTGACTACACTGATGTCTTTGCTCCTGTAGCAAGACTAGAAGCTATTAGGATATTCTTGGCATTTGCTACATCCAAGAACTTCAAGGTCTATCAATTTGGTGTCAAGTGTGTTTTTCTGTATTGGTGATTGATGAAAAGGTGTATGTTAAACAACCACCTAGTTTTGCAGACCCTGATCATCCTGATTATGTCTGCAAGCTTGACAAAGCTCTTTATGGGCTGCATCAGGCACCCAGGAAGTGTATGAGACTCTATCTTAGTATCTCTACTAACATGGATATAGAAGGGGTACTATAGATGGAAATCTCTTCATCAAAGGACTGAGAAATGACTTAATGCTAGTTCAAGCACATGTAGATGGCATCATCTTTGCTTCAACTAATCCAAGGCTCTGCAAAGACTTTGAGAAGCTGATGAAGGACAGATTTGAAATAAGTGCCATGGGGGAACTTAATTTCTTTCTGGGAATTCAAGTGAAGCAACTTGAAGATGGCATCTTTATTAGTCAGTCAAAGTATGTTCAAGACATACTTAAGAGATTCAACATGACTGATTGTAAGATTGCTAAGACATCCATAGGAAGAAATCACTCCCTTGGACCTAATCTTGAGGGGGAGTATGTGGATGAACACCTTTAAAAGGCTATGATTGGGTCTCTTATGTATCTTATAGCTAGCAGGCCTGATATCATGTTTGCTACATGTATTTGTGCAAGATATCAAGCCAACCCTAAGATGTCTCACCTTATCACTGTTAAAAGGATTCTAAGATAACTCAAAGGTGCTTCAACACTTGGTCTTTGGTATCCTAAGAATTCTGATTTCAATCTGTATGCTTATACAGATAGTGATTATGGTGGTTGCAACATGACTATAAAGTCCACATCTGGGGGATGTCAGTTTCTTGATGGAAGGGTTGTCTCATGGTAATGCAAGAAACAATCTTGTGTCTCTGCATCAACTGCTGAAGCTAAATACATTGCTGTTGCAAGCAGTTGTGCTCAAGTGCTATGGATTCAAAATCAGATTTTATACTATGGATTAAACTTCAAGGAGACTCCCATTCACATTAGACAAGAATAGTGCTATCTCTATTGTGTGTCCTAAGTTGTCTAGTTCATCATTTTCATAAGCTCTTGTTTTCTTTGGATGAAAATCTTTTGAAGACTTTCCTTAGATTTCTGAAAATTTTGATCCTTCGGAAGATATGCTTTTATCTTCGAAAGAAAATCATGCCTTCAAAACAAATAACTGTCTAAGTAATTTACCTTCGGAAGGAATTTCTAAAATATCTTCCGAAGCTTAATACTTGTCTCAGACACTTATATGTTTTCAAGGACCATTTTCTTCCGAAGCAAAATAACTCTCGGAAGCTTTGCTCCTCTAAACAAAGCATTCAAGTTTTAATTTTTCTTCCGAAGCAAAATTTTTACAACTCTTAGGAAAATCTTCCGAAGTCATTTTAGCTTCGGAAGCTTTTTCATTAAAAATTCCAAAGATAATTTACCTTCGAAAGCATTTTGACTTCCGAAAAACTACTTTTTGAGCAAAAACAAACTACTTTTTCAGAGGTGGGACCGACATTCCATTTACTTTGTCTTAAATCCTTTTCACATATAAACCCAACGGTTCCCCCTCTTTTTATCATCTTCCTCTTTTCTCCAAACCTAAACCCCAAATTTCTCTCTAAAATTACTTTTGCTCATCTTTCTTCATCCTTAAGCTTTCTCAAAATGGCCAAACTTAATGATAGAAATGAACCAAACATCTCCATGCAGTTACACAGGCAACACAACCAGGTTGCTTGTTACACTCTGAGAAAGATCCATATTTCTCAGAGGTTTGTTGTTTCTTAACTCTATCCAACTACTTCACCTCCCTAACCATTGATCCTCCATTGTATGAGGATCATCTGCTCTCGTTCTGAAAGACCTACCAAGAAGTCGTTATGGATGGGAAGAAGGCACTGTCTGCCACAATGCAGGGGAGAACAGTGTTCATCACTCCGACCATCATCAACACTCGTCTTCAGCTGGATGATGAAGAAGGTGAGGTGTTCTTTTCTAAAGAAGATGTCAACCACTCCTTCGAGTAGATGGGCTACGAGGGAGATTTTTTTGTCAAGACCTTCAGGAAAGGGAAGGTCTTATCCCAATGCAAATTCCTACTCCATGTGGTTATCCACAGCTTTTCAAACAAGCATGGAGGATGGGACCAGATTCCTGAAGATCTCTTGTTCCTTGTTCATGGGATGGTTTAGGGGTCAAGTTCAGGTACTCTCAGTTTGTTTATACAAATTTACTTGCAAATTTGGACTCCTTAGAATACTACATGTTCCCTAGCTATGTTCAAAACATTCTTAACTATGAACTAGGCTCATAATTAAGGGGAACATGTAACATTCTTAAACTAGGACAGATGAAGTCTGACATCTTTAAAATCTTGAGAAAGCCCACTGTTGGCTTCTCTGGGGTTGAAACAACCCTTGTCCCAAAAATGTTAGAGCTCATTGCTCAAGGTGACAACTAGTAGCACCAGCTAGTGTTGAACCCACACCTTTTACATCCCAACCACCTCAACAGCCACAAATCACCCTCACCTACCAAAGAACACGAACCCCTACACAAAGTGTAGGTCCCCATATATTCACCCACACAGGAAGAAGTGGACACTAGAGCTCCCACTTCTCTTGAGGAGCAGACCACTCCCATTACTTCAATGATTAGTGTTGAGGTTTTTCATGCTCAGCCTGATGAGCTCACTAGCCCAAATGCCTTAAGCCTTCACTTTAAGTCTCAACACTCAAGTGAACAACCTTCAGGGGACAACTACCATCCCCAGCCTTTGGACTTAAACCAATTAATTCCTAACCTTGACTTCTATACTGATGAATATTTAGGTTTCAGTGAGTACCATGATTTTCTCTTCTTTTCCTCTACTCAAAGAGAGATGAGTGTCCCTAAGTCTCTTACATCTAACCCACATCAGTCATCCACTACTGAGGTGGACACTTCTTAACCTGTTTAGGATATACATATGGAGGAGGCTCTCACTTTTTCAAGTGATTCCATCATTAAGACCTTACCCATGGCAACTCAGCCCATTGACACTTCAACTTAGGCTGCCAGTGAGTAGAGGAAATCCAGCAGTGAAGAACCTGAAGCTGGTGATGAGAGAGAGGACTCTGGTCCAATCAACTCATCCCCCAATGATTGTTCTGATGAAGATGAGTGGAATTTGAGACTAAAGATGCAAAAACTATCATAAACATGCACCTATTTAGTCTCCAAGGTTAGTCATCTTGAACCTTAAGTGACTACCTTCCAAAATAGGGTCAATGATCAACAACTTGAGATTTCTTATCTCAAGGAAAAACTAGTTGGGATACCTTTAAGAGGAGCTCGATCAGGAACACAAGAACCTGTGAGTGTGATTGACCTAACTCCTAGCTCACCTATGCAAGAGGGTGATGCTACCAAAAAAGGGGAGAAAGTCATTACAATCACAGAGCCTGGGAGTTCTTCAGAGAGTATGGACATGAGGATTCACCATCCTCACTTGCAACTATGCATACTCAGCCACTTCCTCAGGTTCACATTGATGTGGACTCAGTAGACTCCTGCATACATAGTCTGTGTGAGGAAGGAATACCACGGGCTATGTCATCTCCACCAACTTCAAATCACATCAATGGGTGGAGGTATGATGAAAGCAGAAGAGCCCTCATTATTCTTAGAGGTCAAGACAGCAAGAGATCTTCAATTTTCAGACCTTGAACTTCTATGAAAGTCTGGATCTAGTCTACATGTCACTTGTCAACCAAAGCCAATCAAGACAAGCTGATAGGCTGGCTCAAAGAATCCAAGACAGGATCACTACAGAGTTCAACTTCAGAAGGAGACTAAGGCAATCAGGCAATGTCATCAGTCAACTAGATGTTAAGTCAGACCCTAAGATTAGTTTCATAGGGGAAACCTTGACTGAAGGCCCAGTGGTAGAACCTGAGAGTCCAATCTCATCATCATCAACTGCTACAGAGATTCATACCCTCTTTGAGACACCTACTAGTGAAGGTGCATCTCAACCTCTCTCTGGCCAGAGCTTGGAAGCTACACCAAGCAATGAAGGCTAAAGCTCTCTCCAACCTATGTCATAAAGGTCTATGAGTGACAAAGAGAAAAGAAAGATGACTTCTGAGGAGATTAAGGAGCAGGAGAGAGAGAAGAAGAGGAAGCTAAGGGGACAAAGTTCCTCTACTAGGTCTGCAAGGCTCATAGAGTCTGCTATCAGGGCTGCCCCTAGACCAAACACTCAAAATGATGAGTTGAGGGCAGTCAGGATCATATACCTACAGACTAGGAAATATGACATAGATAACATCATCTCTCTCCCCTTAGGTGAGTTGAATGAATTGGCTGACAAGGAATTGTCAAAGGAAAGAAAGGAGGCTAAGGATGCAAAGCTACTTCTTTAGATCAAATAAGAAAGAAGAAAGAAAAGATTATTCAAGAATGTGCCTTCTCTTTCCCTAGTTCAAGAAAGTCCTGTAAAAAAGGATGTGGTGCCACAAGAACCTCAAGTAGACAAAGAAAAAGATAGGATCAATATGTTCAACTACCTAAGTGCCACAAGCCTCTATCAGGCTACTACACTTCTTCCCTTACCATTTAACTATATTGAGTTTGAGTACCTCAAACAACTTGAACTTGAGATAGTCAAAGAGAGAAAGATCACCAAAAGAAAGTTAAGGAAAGAGACTGCAAAGTCAAGAACCGTCATCCAAAAAAGTATGAAGAAGTCTGCTGATAGGCAGAGGATGATGAGCTTCTTGAAGCTGTATGGATTCTCCGAAAGAAGACTCGGTCCTATGTCTTTGTCCACCATGGATGAGCATATCAGAGTGATCAATCAAAAGATACAAAGAGGTGAACTTGCTGACTTACACTCCCCACCAAGTTAGGTCTCTCAAGAAGTAGAGATTAAGGTTGAACCATTTGAGATAACACAACCTTGATCTCCTGCTGAACCTTAGCAAGCTTCCACTTCTGATCCATGGTAGGGTTTTGTCCCCTCTCAATCTGACCCTGTGAGAGAGGAAAACCCAACTGAGAAAGACAAAGAAGATCAATCAGGTGTTGTAGGCTAGTCTTCTCAGTTAAAAGGTTCAAAGAGGAGAAAAAGGATGGCTTCCAAACCAAAGTCAATAAAGAAGAAGAAAGAAGTATCCATCTCCAAACCTCAGGATGAGTCAGAACATCCAGAGAGTGTGCAAATAGAGGATGCTAGACCAACTATAATTCAAACTGCTCCTCTAGCATCAGGAAGACCCATCTTGTCCTGGACATACACTACAAATCTGGAAAGATGACATGTCATCAGAGATCAGGGTATCGAAGATATTTACACATGGCAAGATATGTTTACTCTACCTCTACATGATCTCTTTGACATTAGAAGGTATTTTGACAGTCTGAGTGATCCTAATCATCTCATGAAGAAAAGAATGGTCATTATCCTAATAAGGACTGTTAATATCTGAACTCTTCAAGTGTTTTAGTAGCATCAGCTTAGGGGAGTTTGTAAAGATTAAAATGTAAAGGCTGATGCAACCCAAACACCCAATGTCTCTCCTACATGCATGCACAAGAATGCTGAAGTAGAATGCTTCAAAAGTTTCACACCAGCATCAGAAAAATTCTAAGTGTGAAATCTTCCGAAGCCAAGACCAATATCTTCCGAAGCCAAAGATGAAGTCTTTCGAAGCTCCAAAGACAAAGTCTTCAGAAGCCAACACTTGAAGATAAATTTCTTCTAAAGACTTTTGAACACATGCTTTATCTGATGTACTTTTCCATAAAGCTAGACCCCTTTCCGCTGCAACTCTGATAATGTCACCAACTTACATAAGTTGGTGAAAAGGTCCTGCTTTTGGTAACTATACATTAAGGTCTTGAGTTTGTAACTTTCTACTTTATGTACTTTATCCATTTTGTAATATATTATGATGTGAGCTATGGCATGTCACAGTCACTAGTCAAAAGGCAATCTGCCTTTTGACTCTACAATTGATTTTGTTTGATTTTGTTTGTTATCTAGTCAATTCTATCCAGCTGGCTTTCATAGTATGGCCGACTGTAGGATGTAGTATATGTATCTTAAGTACTTGTAACTTTCTGAATATGCTTTGTAACATTTGTAATAGAACTTGAGAAGGCAATATACTGCAATCGTGAAAACCATCTCCTTGTGTATTTTGCTATCTTGTTCTGACTCATATTTACTCTTGTTCTTAGTATCATTACTAGAGGTTAACCTGTTTCACTATTTGATCAGTTAAGCAACTCTCCTCATTGTGTTGTTTTGGTGTAAGTGCATACCCTTCACCGGTCCCGCACTCTCGCGCATCCGTTTCAAACTCGATACCCACTCGGATTCGAATAATTTGATTGTTATCTTTGACCAAATTTGAGACGGAACCCATATTCAAAGCATTTAACTCACTTAACTCAAAATTGGTCAAATCATGCTTATATAACGAGGTTTTGACTGGAGCTTTCAAGTGGAAGATGCATCCCAAACCAAGCATTAATGGCTGACCATGATGAAGCAAAGGTATTGTAACATCTTTGTGCACCTGAATGTATTGCTAAAGTTAATAGATACAGGACCTACAACTTAGAGATGAGATCTGATCTTGAGTCCTTGAATATCTTAAAATCTAATTTCAAAAGATCTGAAAATGATTATAAACTAAAAATAGAGGACTTAGAAAAAACCATTTCAGTTCTTAAACATGAACATACCAACTACGGGACTCAGATAAAAGATCTCATAACCAAGTTGACTAAATGTTAGGTTGAGTTTGTGATAAGCAATGCCAAGGTATAAAGATATGTTCTTGAAGAAGGGACCTTCAAAAACATTATATCCTCATCCTTGCGTGCAAAAGTTTGTTATCAGAATAAGAAGGGACTGAGATCTAGTGAGATAGCTCCTCCACACACCATCTTGTTTGTAAGATCTCCTAGGTGTGAACTTGTGAAGATGAGCTTCCTCTTATAGACCCTTTGACTGAAGAGGGTGAAGAAATGATAGTGGAGAATGCCTCTGAGAAGAGTGAAGAAGAGGATTCTAAGAAGGGTCACTATCCTTCTAAGGAGAGTAAGAAGACTGTAATGATCAAGTCTATGAGAAAGAACTTGATCAGAAAAAGCAAGAGAAAAGCTATGAAGGCTCAAGAGATCAAGACCACCTTCAACTCTAAGCGGAAACAAGTTTTCATCTTTATAGAATTTTAAGTGGTAAAGACTAAAGACACTAACTTGAGCTCTAATACCAAGAGTTTTAGTTTAGTATTAACTCATCTCAGCATCAAGAAAAGGGCTGATCAGTTGTGTATTAGTGCTGCACAACCTGAACCATCCAACTCTAAAGGAAGTTCTCACCCTAAAAGTACTTCCACTGCATCTACAAACATATAGATGGAGAAGGAAAGTGATGAAGTTCAGCCTTGTTCATAGAAGAAGGCTCTTAGGAAGAAGAAGATGGAATGTGTTATGTGTGAGAGTTCTTCTTATCTTGCTAAGGATTGTCCTTACAATCCAAAAGCCACTCTCCATATGACTAAGAAAGAGACATTTAAGAATTTCAAGAAGAAGCAAGCTTCGGAAGGAAAAACTTTTCCTTTAGGAAGCTCCAAAATGAGGATAAAGGCAAGTGGAAAATTGCCTTCGAAAGAAATTTTGGTCTCGGAAGAAGGGAATACTTCCGAAGCACTGAAGCCTGTTGCAGTGCTAGCAAGATCTTCCGAAGGTCTAGTCATCAAAACTTCTGAATTCAGTAAAACTTCCAAAGTATTGAAGCTCAAGTCTAAGCATCCAAAGGTGGTGTGGAAGTCAAAGAAAGACCAAGTGATTGAAAGTTCTCCATCAACAACAACAAAAGAATCCTCATAACATGAACATAGGATCTATTACTGTTGCATTACCTTCAACTTCTTTTAATGAACCCAAGACAAATATGGCTTGGGTTTCCAAACGTAACTAATCATCTCTTTTGTGCAGGAATAGCTAAAGACAAACAAGAATGCATGGATCGTTGATAGTGGTTGTTCTAGGCACATGATAGGAAATAGGTCACTACTCCAAAGGTTTGAAAAGATTGATGGAGGACAGAATGCTTTGGGAGGAGATGGTGGTGGTTACATTACTGGAAGGGGCAAGGTCATAAATGGTAAGCTCAGCATTGAGAAGGTAAACTTTGTCAAGGAACATGGATACAATCTTCTTAGTGTATCTCAATTTTGTGATCAGAGTCATAACATGCTATGATTCTTGAGTCTAGTAAGGTTCTCAATTTTATGAAAGAAACTCCATCACTACTCCCCTACACTTCTTACATATGGATCTATATGGACCTACTAGTGTAATGAGTCTAGCAAGGACCTCATATTGTTTGGTGATCATTGATGACTTACAAGATTCACTTGGGTCTTCTTTCTTAGAACTAAAGATAAGAACCTTGAGATTCTAAAGAACTTCATCTTAAAGATTGAGAATCAATCTGATCATAAGGTGAAAAGCATAAGATGTGATTAAGGAACTGAATTCAAGAATCAAATCTTTGATACATTTTATGATGAAATGGGTACTACAATACAATATAGTGCTCCTAGGACTCCTTAACAAATGGTGTTGCTGGGAGGAGAAACAAGACATGATTGAAGCTACAAGAACTATGTTGTTTAACTCTAAGCTGCCCATCACCTTCTGGGCAGAGGTTGTCAACACTGTCTTTTATGTGTAGAATAGAATTTTAGTGGTTAAGACACATGGTAAGACTCCTTATGAACTTTGGCACAAGCGGAAACCTTTCATTGGTTTTCTTAGGTCATTTGGATGTCCTTGCACCATCTTGAATACCAAAAATCAAAGGCTTATAGAGTATACAATCTCAAAACCAGAATAGTTGAGGAGTCAACCAATGTGACCTTCAATGAACACAAACCCAATGTAAATGGTTCTGGTCTTGATTGGCTATTTGATCTTGATTTAGTTACCAAATGTTTTAACAAATCTTGTGAGGATGTTTTAGGGTCTACAGATATTTTATCCATAGGTATTCAAGATTTAAGTTGAGAAGACCCTCAAGTAGCACTACTTCAGCCCCAGTTGTAACTAACTCTGCTAATCAAGTTTCTATCAGCACAACAATGACAAATTCAGCTGATACATCTTAGATGTCTTCAAATTCCAGTTTAGAGGCTCAATAACCAGATAAAGAAGCTTCAAATGTAGAAGATCATGGTGGTGGTGAAAGAGTAAAAGAATTTCTTGATGCTGATAACCACTCCATTTAAGACAATATGAATGATGTCACACACTCATTGGATCAAGTTTCACTTGATAATGTGTTGATGTGGTGGAAGAAACCTCAATGCCAGATCTAAATTTCTCTAATTTAGATCTCTCTCAGCAACTTGTTGTGATACCTCAGCTAAGGATCAACAAGTCTCATCCTACCTCAAACATCATTAGAGATATTGACTCAAGGTTAAGAACAAGAGGACAAATCAATGGTGCAAATGTTTGTCTTCACTCTTGTTTCTTATCTCAGATAGAGCCTAAGAAGATTGATGAGGCTCTAAAGGATGGAAGTTTGGTTGAAGCTATGCAAGAGGAGTTACTTCAATTCAAATGTCAAAAGGTTTGGAACCTATGTCATCTTTCTCATGGGAAGACTACTATCAGAACCAAATGGGTTTTTAGCAATATAAAGGATGATATAGGACTTGTCATAAAAAACAAAGTAAAACTAGTTGTTCAAGGGTATACACAAGAATAAGGAATTGACTACACAGATGTTTTTGCTCCTGTAGCAAGACTTGAAGCTGTTAGGATATTCTTAGCTTTTGCTACATCTAAGAACTTCAAGGTCTACTAATTGATGTCAAGTGTGCTTTTCTCTATTGGGTGATTGATGAAGAGGTGTATGTCAACCAACCACCTGGCTTTGCAGATCTTGATCATCCTAATTATTTCTGCAGGCTTGATAAAGCTCTATATGGGTTGTATCAAGCACCAAGGAAGTGGTGTGAGACTCTATCTCAGTATCTTTGCAAGCATGGATACATAAGAGGTACTATAGATGGAACTCTCTTCATCAAAGAAACAGGTAATAACTTGATGCTAGTTCAAGTGTATGTACAGAAACTGTTAATAAGAAAGACTGATTTGAGATGACATCATCTTTGGTTTAACTAATCCAAAGTTCTGTAAAGAGTTTGAGAAGCTGATGAGTGATAGATTTGAAATGAGTGCCATGGGGGAACTCAATTTCTTTCTAGGAGTTCAAGTGAAGCAAGTTGAAGATGGCATCTTCATAAGTCAATCAAAGTATGTTAAAAAATACTCAAAAGTTCAAGTGAAGCAAGTTGAATATGAAATCTTCATAAGTCAATCAAAGTATGTTAACATACATAGTCATCATCATCATACAAGGCAACATCAAACATACATCATGCATAATCATGCAACATCATGCCCAACATACTCTCTAAGGCCTCAAGAGTCATCTTACATAAACTTACGGGAACTTTCACGTCAAAACTTACATCTGCGCTTTTCCCCAAAAGTCAGTAATTAAACTACACTTCCCTCGGGTACACCAGCCCTAGTTGGGCGTATGGGCACCCTTCAGTCGCATGGTCTTCAAGAGACTGAACATCATGTGATTAGACCAATGCGGATGTCACCTATGCGGATGAACACCCAATCGTGCGAATGAAACTAGTGCGAATGGACTCAATGCGGATGAGTCCCATGCGAATGGACCTAATGTGGATGGAACTAATGCAGATGAGCATTTATGCGACTGGGCTCTCAGTTGTGTGAATGAACCCTCAGTCTTGTGAATGAACCTCAATCGCACCTATATCGGCCGTATGGCCTCCATTCGGTCGCATAGCCCTAGCTGGTGCAGAATGCAGTTCAACCCGAACCCAATCTGCCATTTTCGACCTCCAAGCTCATCTAAGCCCATTCTAAGCCCAAATCAACCATCCTAAACCTTAGGAATGCATACCACAACACCATTCAAGCACACACAAGCTCAAAAGCAAGACCCAAACGCATCATACACATACACAAACGGGTCAAACACACACACACTCAAAAACCCAATTTTCAGATGTGTTCCAGCCCCAGATCATTTAAAAACGTGTAAAAGAGGGGTCCTAGAACTCACACAAACGACCACAACGAGAAGAGCTTCGACTTGACCCGCTCCTCAACGATTTTGCTCACTTGAACCAACCCGAACCAACATTTCTCCCTTTTCTCCTTTTCTCTCTTCTTTGGCTGATTTTGGTGGGTGTGGGGAGACGGTAAGGGCTGCCCTCTCCCTTAAATACTTCCACTCACCCAACTTTCTCTCGTTGGCGACTTTGGACTTTATTTATTTTTCTTCTTTCGTCGGCTTCAAAATAATAAATAATCGGGTGTTACAAGTCCACCCCCCTTAAATAGGTTTCGTCCCCGAAACATGTTATTCCTCGAACAAACGTGGGTAGTGCTGCCTCATTTCTTCCTCCGTCTCCCAGGTTGACTCGGATCCCTTCTTGTGCTTCCACTGTACACACACAATTTGAACCATTTTATTTCTTAACCTCTTCTCTTTTCTATCGATGATTGCCACTGGTTGCTCCACATAATTGAGCCGTTCGTCTACTTCGATATCCTCCAATGGAACAATCATGTCTTCATCCGCCAAGCACTTCCTTAGATGAGATACATGAAATGTCAAGTGAATTCCACTTAACTCATTTGGTAACTCCAATTTATAGGCCACCTCTCCTACTCGAGCAATGATTCGGAAAGGGCCTATATACCTCGGGCTTAACTTGCCCCACTTTCTGAATCGAATAATACCCTTCCAAGGTGAGACCTTCAACATAACCCGGTCACCCACCTGGAACTCGATCGGTCTGCGTCATTTATCAGCATACGACTTCTGTCTATCTTTGGCTGCCTTCATGAAGGCCTAGATCTTTTCGAGCTTCTCAGTCGTAGCCTCAATTACCTTGACGCGCCCTAACTCCTTCTGACCAATATCACCCCAACAAACGGGTGTTCTGCATCTCCTAACGTATAGCATCTCATACGGGGGCATACCAATGCTCGCATGATAACTGTTGTTGTATGAGAATTCAGTTAACGGTAAGTGGTCATCCTAACTTCCTCTAAAATCAACACATGCCCAAAGCATGTCCTCCAATGTCTGAATGGTCCTTTCGGACTGACCATCAGTCTAGGGATGATAAGTCATGCTGATGTGTAACCTCGTCCCCATAGCATTGTGGAATTTTTTCCAAAATTAGATGTAAACCGGGTGTCGCGATCAGACACAATAGACACCAGCACACCATGACGAGTTACAATTTCCTTGATAAATAGATCAGACAACCTCTCAGATGAATATGTCTCGCAGATCGTTAGGAAATGAGCACTATTCGTCAAACGGTCAACAATCACCCATATAGCATCATACCCTTTCGGAGTACGCGGAAGCTTCGTAATGAAATCCATGGTGATGTGTTCCCACATCCATTCCGGTATATCCAAAGGTTTGATCTTCCCATACGGCTTTTGATGCTCGGCCTTCACCTATAGACAAGGCATTTACTCACATACTCCACTATGTCACGTTTCATACCCGCCACCAATAATCCTTCTTCATGTCTTGATACATCTTTGTAGCACCTGGATGAATGGAGTATCGAGTCTTGTGAGCTTCATTCAAAATCTTTGCCTGTAGATCCCCAAAACGAGGAATCCACACTGGTCCAAATCGGGTTCTAACACCAAGTATGTTTTCACCCAATTCCCCAACCAGACCTCTCATTCTTTCAGAGTTAAGATGATCTTCTTTCAATGCCTCATCTTCAAACTCCTTGACTTGCTTCATCACGTCAGAGGTCATGATCAACTGATATGCTTTCACCCGAATCGGCTCGGGCCTCTCTTTTCGGCTAAGGGCATCAGCCACCATGTTGGCTTTGCCCGGATGGTAATTGATCTCGCAATCATAGTCCTTTATAAGCTCCAACCATCATCTCTGCCTCATGTTCAGATCTTTCTGCTCAAAGAAGTACTTCAAGCTCTTGTGGTCAGTGAAAATGGTGCACTTCGTCCCGTAAAGATAGTGCCTCCAAATTTTTAGTGCAAAGACCACAACTTCTAGCTTCAAGTCATGAGTAGGATAATTGACCTCATGAACCTTCAACTATCGGGACGCATAGGCTATAACCTTTCCTCTCTGCATTAACACACACCCCAAACCCGAGTAGGAAGCATCAGAATAGACCACCAGAACTTCACTTCCATCGGGTAATGACAGAACAGGAGCTTGAGTCAACCTCGCCTTCAATTCCTCGAATGCCTTCTCTTGAGCTTAACCCCATACAAACTTTACATCTTTCCGGGTCAACTTGGTTAGTGGAGAAGCGATCTTGAAAAAGTCTTGAATGAATCTTCTGTAATAACCCACCAAACCCAAGAAACTACGAATCTCGGATGGCGTCTTCGGAGACTTCCATTGCATCACTGCCTCCACCTTTGTCGGGTCCACCATAATCCCATCACACATGACCCAAGAACTGAACTTCACGCAACCAGAACACGAACTTAGAGAATTTGGCATACAGCTTCTCCTTTCTTAACGTCTCCAAAACCTCTCGAATGTGACTGGCATGCTCTATCTCGCTCTTCGAATAAATCAGGATATCATCGATAAACACAATCACTGATTTATCCAACATCGGCCGACACACATGGTTGATCAGATCCATCAAAGCAGTTGGCGCATTGGTCAAGCCAAAAGACATAACAAGAACTTGTAGTGACCATAACGCGTGCGAAAAGCTGTTTTAGGGATGTCTTGCTCCTTCACCTTCAGCTGATGGTAACCAGATCAAACATCTATCTTTGAAAACCAACTGGCACCTTGAAGCTGATCGAACAAATCATATATTCTCGGTAAGGGGTATCGGTTCTTCACCGTCAACTTGTTCAGCTCACGGTAGTCAATACACATCCTCATACTACCGTCTTTCTTCTTCACAAACAGGACCAAAGCACCCCAAGGAGAGATACTCGGTCTGATGAACCCCTTATCAAGCAGCTCTTGCAACTGCTCCATCAACTCTTTCATCTCCGTCGGAGCCAACCGATACGGTGCCTTGGCAACGGGTTGGGCACCCTGTACCAGATCAATTTGAAACTCGATCTCTCTATTAGGTGGCACTCCTGGTAAGTCTTCTGGAAACACGTCTGGAAAGTCACACACAACTGGTACATCAGACAATTGTGGTGTTGGCGTATCCACATCCTTTACATAAGCTAAGTAGGCACTACATCCACGCCTCATACACTTTCCCGCCACCGCCATTGAAATTACTTTCGAGATCGTCGTGACCCGATCTCCATAAACAGTTACCAAACTCCCGTCAAGCGCTGTCAAACAAATCATCTTCTTGTGACACACAATGTTCGCCTCAAAGTCTACCAACCAATCCATCCCAAGAACCAAATCGAAACCACCTAAGGTCATCACGAACGGTCTAACAGGAAACTTATGACCTTCTAGCTCCACATCACAGTTCTCTATCATCTCAGAAATCCGGTAGACTTACCTATGGCAGTTTCTACATCAAAGGGCGCATCACACATCTACTACTAACAGGCAGCTTAGCACAGAAAGCAGCAGAAATAAAACTTTTACTAGCACCGAATCAAATAACACAGAAGCTAAAGTTTGGTTCACTAGAAACGTACCGGACACAACATCAGGGTCTGTCCTAGCTTCCTCCTGTGTCATGGTGAATGCCCTGGTGCTCGCCCTCAGCCCTTCACTCCCTGTCTTCTTCGCCCCAGAGCCTCCGCCCTCGGCTTCTTACAATTCGTACTTATGTGACCCTCTTCACCACAATTAAAGAACCGGACATTACAACATTCCCTTTCCATGTGCCCCGCCTTCCCAAATTTAAAGCACAAGTTCGACCCAAACCTACACTCCCCACTATGCTCTCTCCCACACCTACCACACTTCTTCATACCCGCACCCGACGTGACCACACAACGGTCGTCCACTCGTGCCTTCTTGTTACCCGTCGAGGCACCACCCCGACCAAACCTCTTCCCATTCTAGTTTTGATCACCTCCACCCTTCCGGCTACCTTCAGCCACCACCACTACAGCCCTCTCATCATATAACCTCCCTACCAAATCCACTGCCGACCTAAACGTGCTCGGTCGGGCAGCGAGCATGTGCCTGCGAATGTCTACTGGCAAACCCTGAATGTACCTCTTAATCTTCCGTGACAGAGGCGTCACTTGATCCGGCACTGGAGGTGCCATTTCATTGAACTTTATGTTGTACTGCGATGTGTCATGATTCCCGCCTCTAGTTGCAGGAACTCCTTCTCAACCTTGTCCATTTCACGGTGAGGACAGAACTCCTCAATCACCAACTTTTTCAGCTCCGACCATGTCATCCTCCCAATTGCCCTGCTAGCCTCGGCTTTGACTATATTATCCCACCAGCACAGAGCTGAGTCCATAAAAGAGTGGGCAACAAACTTTACCTTCCAATCCTCCCGGCACTCACTGATGTTCAATACAACTTCCATTTCTCTCACCCACCGGTGAGCAGCAGCAGCAGTGTCGTTTCCATCGAAAGTAAGGGGCTTGCATTGTTGAAATGCCCCATAATTATAGCCTCGTGCCACCTCCTGCACGGCTCTTCTTCTTCATCATCCGAGAGAACCGTTTCCGGATCCGGTTGCTTCCGTCCTCCCGAGGACATGTTTCTCTCCTTTCTTTCCCCTTCTCGTACAACCTTGATAACTTCAGTCACTACAGACGGTAAGATCGTCTGCATGACCTGATGAACTTCTTCTACAACAACCTCCTTTACTAAGGCTCTCAGATTGGCGCTCTTATCGCCACCCTCCAGATGAGGGGTCTCTGGTTCTTCAGGAACCACCTTTTCCATTCTGGGTCTTCCTCTCTTGGGTCACGGCTCAGCACCAAGCCCATCACGACCACCTCTGCGAGAGGCTTTCGAAGATCTACCACCGGCCATTCACACGCACACTGAAAGATTAATACACCAACATGGTAATTAAGGGAACAGCTCAGTTTATGTCAAGTATAGTAAGTCCCTAATTACAGTGGCCAGTTGTGATTAGCCACTTACTTTACTCTTCATACCCCGAGCATTACCTATCCTGACTACATTAGTATTTAAATCTACAAACAACACATAACGCATAACATGCACACATAATACTGGTTAACTTTACGAAAATACCTAATGGCACGCAGCTACTCAGATTGGCATCCCTTCCCTTTCCATCCCATTCTCAGTTTAAGTTAAGGTTTATTTTGTAATTTTACCCATTTCACTTAAACTTTGGCTCTGATACCAACTTGTAAGGCCCCATTCCCGGAATGCTTACAGCTGGTAATCATTGCACATAAAACATACATTTTCATTTATCTTACATCTATCATCATAAAAACTTTTGCAAAATAATATATCGTTAATCAGTTACAAAATACATTGTTTCATTACATCACAAAAGCATTATATAAATGGATACCATCCTAAAAGAACTGAGTGGTCGCCCGTGCTATCCTCAGCAATCATTACCTGCCAACTAGAAACACATCAAAGTCAGTGTTGCTGAGTGACTTCTAGTTATATAATAAAACATACTTTTCTTTCGTTAAAACCATTCTTTACTTTCATGCGATCATACATCATACGTACACATAAATAATATCATTATTATCTTCATTATTCGTTCTTATATTCATTACATCTTTTCATTTCATCAACACTATGAACTTTACCCTTCATGCTCATGGTACTGGGCCTAAGCCTATCATAGACCTTCATTCACGGTGCCCAGCACCTCTGGCCACAATACCTAAGATAACGTTCAGGTATACAATTGTCATGTGCTATGCCCTTCATGCTCATGGTACTGGACCTAAGCCTATCATAGACCTTCATTCACGGGCCCAGCACCTCTGGTCACGGTACCTAAGGCAAGCAACAATATTTCCCTACAAATGGTCAATCACAAAGAAAGACCCCAATATGCATCCTCCAGGGGTAGCGAACCTGCACACCGTTGGGTTAACACCTTTTAATAGTGTGTCCCGACATACAAGGCTTGCAAGACTTTCTTTACTTTCATCATTCATTAATGCATGCATTCTTACATCTTGTTCCTCTTTCATTATCTTTCGCTTTACGTTACATAATACTTTCATTCATTAACATAACACGTAAAGCCACAGGAAAGATAAACATACATCATAACAAGGAACATAACATACATAGTCATCATCATCATACAGGCAACATCAAACATACATCATGCATAATCATGCAACATCATGCCCAACATACTCTCTAAGGCCTCAACAGTCATCTTACATGAACTTACAGGAACTTTCACGTCAAAACTTACATCTGCACTTTTCCCCGAAAGTCAGTAACTAAACTACACTTTCCTCAGGTACACCAAACCTACTTGGGCATATGGGCACCCTTCAGTCGCATGGCCTTCAGGCGACTGAACATCATGTGATTGGACCAATGCGGATGAACGCCTATGCGGATGAACACCTAATCGTGCGAATGAAACTAGTGCGAATGGACTCAATGCGGATGAGTCCCATGCGAATGGACCTAATGCGGATGGAACTAATGCGGATGAGCATTTATGCGACTGGGCTCTCAGTCGTGCGAATGAACCTAATCGTACCTATATCGGTCGTATGGCCTCCATTCGGTGGCATAGCCCTAGTTGGTGTAGAATGCAGTTCAACCCGAACCCAATCTGCCATTTTCGACCTCCAAGCTCATCTAAACCCATTATAAGACCAAATCAATCATCCTAAACCTTAGGAATGCATACCACAACACCATTCAAGCATACACAAGCTCAAAAGCAAGACCCAAATGAATCATACACATACCCACACATACACAAACGGGTCAAACAAACACACACTTAAAAACCCGATTTTCATATGTGTTCCAGCCCCAAATCATTTAAAAATGTGTAAAAGAGGGGTCCTAGAACTCACACAAACGACCACAATGAGAAGAGCTTCGATTTGACCCGCTCCTCAACAATTTTTCTCACTTGAACCAACCCGAACCAACTTTTCTCCCTTTTTCTCCTTTTCTCTCTTCTTTGGCTAATTTTGGTGGGTGTGGCGAGAGGATAAGGGCTGACCTCTCCCTTAAATACTCCCACTCACCCAACTTTCTCTCGTTGGCGAGTTTGGTCCCTCGACTTCGGACACTATTTCTTTTTCTTCTTTCGTCGGCTTCAAAATAATAAATAACCGGGTGTTACACAATATTCCTGCGGAGTACAAACACTTGTATTCAAACAATACAAGTGTTACAAGTCAACAAGTCAGTTATGCGAATCCCAAGAAATCTGGTGATTCCTTAACAGAAACAATTTCAAATCCCAAGAGATTCGGTGTTTTCTTAACAGGAACACGCGTGCCTATATATATGGATCTTAGGTTTTGAATCAAAGATGGTTCCACGACAGAATAACAACACATAAAATCACACAACCAAACCCTAGCAGCCGTCACATTATCAAACACAAAATTCAATATCATTTGTTCATTATTTATTTGTAATCATTAACGTGTTTTAATAAAATACATTTGATTTTAATATTAGTCAGATCATTATTTGTGTTTCATTCATCGTGTTCTTGAATCTTTATTGATATTGAAAATATTTAAAACAAACAATTAAACCAAGCTAATATTGATTCCGCAAACATTAACTTGATTTCAACCAACGCTGATAATTTTTTATTGCGATCCTAGGATTCACGTATGTAAACAAAAGTTTAATGGAGGAAAAATGATGAGTACAAACTTAAATGCTCACGTGCTTCCAGAAAAACAATCTAAATAAAATTTATACAGTTTGCAAATGTAATATTTAAATAATTGTTGAGAAAAATTATAGATTTAATTTCTCTTAATCAATGTTAGACAACAGAATTCAGAAATATAATACATGCTATCCCATTTTCTCTCGCATGTTGAAAATTTTATTTTTAAATATAATAGATGCAACAATTTTCCATTTTTACGATCATTTTTAATAGTGAAGAATTGAAAGTGTTAACCGTTAAATAGAAGAGAGTGGGGCATTAAAAATTTATGATTATGCCCTTTAAGTGGTTCTAATGCTTAATTAAGATGTAGCAAAATTACTATTGTACCCTTTTCATCTGTAACCATTGATTATTTTAATTTATGATTTAGATTGGTTCTTATCGTTCTTTACATTTTTTTAGTTTTGATTATTTTATTCTATGATTTAGATTGGTTCTTATGGTTCTTTACATTTTTTTAGTTTTCAATTGAATGCATCCCTATATATATTATATTATATTATATATATATATATATATATATATATATATATATATATATATATATATATATATATATATATATATATAATATATACATATAATATATATATATATTCATATTTATATATATATATATATACATATTTATATATATATACATATTTGTATATATATACATATTTATATATATATATACATATATAGATATACATATATATATATATATACATCTATATATTATATATATAATATATATATATATAAGATGGATCTTAAAAAACCACAAAGTTATGTGAAAACTAGTGAAAACCAATGAAATCGATCATATAACTTGTAAATTTTTTATCACTACCCCTTGTATTTGTGTGTGTGTGTGTGTATATATAAACAAGGGTATAGATCAAATGAAGAACCATAGCATGGTTTTATATATACGTAACATATAGGTTACGTATTCATAACCATTTTTCATTCGAGATAGTGTTACGTATACGTAAGACTCTTATTATCATATTTATGTTTAACATATATGTAAAAAATGCTTAAATAATCTTTTAACAATTAAAATAACATAAAATTATGAATTATGTAATTGTTTTCCATAGTTTTTACAAACTATTGGTTTTCTCAATAACCATCCTATATATATATATATATATATATATATATATATATTATATATATATATATATATATATATATATAATATATATATATATATATATATATATATATAGGTGAATGATCAAATGAGAATTCACTTTTTTATGAGAACTCTAGAAATCAATATCAACCACTAGTTTTTAATGGCAAAATGGTAATTAACTGTAAAGCCCCGTTCCCGGGACGCTTACAGTTAGATCCTCATCGCACATAAAACATATAATTACATTTGTCTTGTGAAAATATTGCAGCGGAAACATTCGAAAATGACATCTCATTTCATATCAAATGCTTTTGCAAGTTAATACAAGCGTTCATTTTAAAACATCATTCATTCGCATTACAATGCAAAAACATTAACAGAAGAATGACATCCAAAAGAGCTGAGTAGCCGCCTCGTGCCATCCTCAGCAATCACTACCTGCCAACTGGAAACACATCAAACTCAGTGTTGCTGAGTGAGTTCTAGTTTTATTAGATAAAACATACTTTTCTTTCGTTAAAACCGTTCTTTACTTTCATGTGATCATACAACATACGTACACATAGATAATAGTTATTATTATCTTATTCATTCGTTCATTCATCATCACGTCTTTTCTTGCTCATCTGATATCTGCCATACCAATACCATGTGCTACACCCCGAACTATATGGCTACTGGGCCGAAGTCTATAAATACACAACTAAACATGGTGCCGCAGTACCAGGGGTAAGCGGTAGAGGTTCTATACAAATGGTCGATCACAAAGAAAGACCCCGATGTGCATCCTCCCGGAGTAGCGAACCTGCACACCGTTGGGCTAACACCTTATAATTGGCATGTCCCGATATCTAATGCTTGCAATACTTCATTACTTTCATCATTCATTAAAGCACGCATTCATCATGTTCCACTTTTTATTATCTTCCACTTTACGTTACATAATACTTCATTTCATTTATTAATGTAACACACAAAGCCACATGAAAGATAAACATACATCATGACAAGGAACATAACATACATATGCATCAACATCATATAGGGTAACATCATACATACATAATCATGCAACATCGTCATCATCATCATGCCCAGTATGCTCTCTAAGACCTCAACAGTCATCTTACATGAACTTACGGGAATCTTTACATCCAAACTTACATCTGGACTTTCCCCGAAAGTCAGAAGTTAAACTACACTTCTCCTCGGGTGCAACAGCCCTATTAGGGCGATGGACACCCTTCAGTTGCATAGCATCCATGCGACTGAGCATCATGCAAATGGACCAATGCGGATGGACCTCATACGAATAGAACTAATGCGGATGGACCTCATGCGAATGGAACTAATGCGGATGGACCTCATGCGAATGGAACTAATGCGGATGAGCACTTATGCGACTGGACCCTCAGTCACATGACTCCGATGCGACTGGCCCCAATCATGCGAATGAACTTTCAATCGTGCGAATTGACCTCAATCGTTCAAATGAACCCCAATTACACCTCAATCAGTCGATGGCCTCCATTCGGTCGCCTAGCCCTAGCTGGTGCAGAATGCAATTCATCCTGAACCCAATCTGCCATTTTCGACCTCCAAGCTCATCCAAACTTATTCTAAGCCTAAATCAACCATCCTAAACCTTAGGAATGCATACCACAACACCATTCAAGCACACACAAGCTCACAAGCAAGGCTCAAACGAATCATACACACACATACATATACACAAACGGGTCAACCATGCACACACTCAAAAACCTGATTTCAGATGTGTTCCAGCCCTAAAATTATTCAAAAACATTTAAAAGAGGGGTCCTAGAACTCACATAAACGATCACAACGAGAAGAGCTTCGATTTGACTCGCTTCTCAACGATTTTGGCTCACTCGAACAAACCCGAACCAACTGTTCTCCTTTTTCTTTTCTTTCTCTCTTCTCCTCTTCTTTGGTTGAAAATGTGGGTGTGGGGAGGGGTAATGGCTGCCCTCTCCCTTATATACCCCCACTTACCCAACTTTCTCTCGTTGGCGAGTTTGGTCCCTCGACTTTGGACTTTATTTCTTTTTCTTCATTCGTCGGCTTCAAAATAAATAAATAACCAGGTGTTACATTAACAAATACAAAACAAAAAATTTATAAAATGAAAAATAACATGAAAATAAAATAATAATAAAATAATAAAAACACAAAAATATTCCTTTAGTTTCCCTTTTCATAAAAAATGAGTTCATATTTATATATATATAGATATATATATATATATATATATATATATATAATATATATAATATAATATATACATATACATACATATATATATATATATTTATATATATATATATATATATATATATAATATATATATATATATATATATAATATATATATTTATATTATATAGGGGATGGATCAATAAGAATTCACTTCTTTATGAAAATTCTAAGAACCAATATTAGCCAATAGTTTTTAACGATAAAATTATAATTAACAAAAAAATATTAAAAAATATAAATCAGAAAATAACATGAAAATAAAAAAATGAAACCACAAAAATATTTTTCGTTTCCATGTTCCTAAAAAAATAATAATAAATAAAAATAAAATTTAAATAAAAATAAGTTTTACGCGTAATAATGGATTTACACATATGTAAATCCGGTATTACAGATGTGTAAAACAAAATTCATAAGAAATGAGTTTTTTATAAATAATTTTTTATTTTTTATATGAGTGAAACATTTGTGTTTATTTATATTTTATTTTAATGTTATTTTTTGTTTTATAATTTTTTTTATTTTATTTTTGTTATTTATTATTTTTCCATTGAAAACTTGTGCCTCATATTTGTTCATAGAGTTATTATAAAAAATAAGTTCTCATTTAAAGCATCCCCTGTATATACACACTCATATATATAGGGTGAGGTTGAATGATGCAGGGCCTATGCAAGAGAGTAATGCAATAGTTTTATAAGATTGAAGAGAAACAAACAAGAGCAATTAACTAATTAAATAGGAACCGGCTTATGAAACAATAAACAAACGTAAAAAACACAAGTATTTGGTTTTCAAGAATGATGTATGTTGCTCTCAAGTGTTTTACAATTGTTACAAGCCTTAGTCCCAATGACTGTTACATTAAATACTTTATACTATATCCTATAACCGGCCATACTTTGAAGGTTGGTTGAAAAACTAATTTAGACAAAAGATTAATGTAAAGTCAAAAGGCATATTGTCTTTTAAGTAACTATGACATATCATAGCTCACATCATTATTTATTATAAAAAGGATAAAAGTATAAATTAGAAAGTTATAGACTCTAAAACCTTAATTTATAGTTGACAAAAGTATGAATATATCACCAACTTGTATACGTTAATAAGTCTTTGGAGATGGCACCTGAAAGTTGTTCAGCTTTTGTTAAAAGCATGTCTTATTTGTCTTCAAAAGAAATCGGGCTATTAGATTTGGAAGACTTTGTCTTGAAGCTTCGGAATATTTTATCTTTTGTTTCGGAATAAATGGTCTTTTGGCTTCGAAAGATTTGACAATTAGAGAATTTCGTAGTGCTTTTTTCAAATCTTGCAAAATAACTTCCTTTGTACTTCAGTGTACATGATGAAAGTTGTTTGGTTGCATCATCCTCTAAATTAACTTCCATAATGCTTTTGAAGCCACTTTGCCCATTTTGATCGGTAAAATATTGGTCATGTTTTCGTACCCATTTTGAGCCTCATTTTGAGCCTCTCTGAGCACATGATCGAGGATAGGAGTGCGTAAAGGCGTAGAATTAAAATTAAGGACTTTTAGCAGGATCTGTGGGTAGGAAGGGTAGTCATTGACTTAGTTGCGGGACCCCTGTTTTCTTCAATCTGCCCTTTCGCGCGTTTCTTGACGCTTATTTGTTGTAGTCATTTTCTCAGCTTTATGTGATCTATACCTGTGTGTTGTATGCCGTATATTATAATTGCCACGGTTATTGTTTTCCTTACTGAGTCGGGGGTCTCTTCGGAAGCGGTCTCTCTATCTCCCAAGATAGAGGAAGATCGTCACCAACTACCCTTCTAGACCCTGCTCTTGAGTGGGATTTACTGAGTATGTTTGTTTGTTTGTTTGTTGAAGCAATTTTACTGCCATATTAATCATTTTCATCATATTTTTCAAGCCGTTTCCGATATTGAAAAAAGCACCCATTTTCGATATTGCTATAATTTCATCTAGACCAAAAAGAGGTGTTTCAAAAAGCTCTGAGAATTGCAGCTCTCACTACTAAAACATTAATATAAAGACATAAGGCAAACTGATTTTAACAATGAATACATATTAGAATGGTTAAAAGCCTCTAGCTTTAAAATTAACCTTAGTCATCTATTTTTTGAATCTAGAATGGTTAAAGAAAACGTGATTTTAGTATCATTTAAGGATAAATATTCATATAGACAGAAAAATAACGATTAAAAATAAAACGTGATAAGCTCATTTTTTATCATAATAAAAAGTCATATCTGAACTCGTGTCCACACTAAAGCCTAATTCGATTAAATATCCAATGTGGCTACATGTCATACAGTTCATATACGAGTTAACAGTAGGGAGCGCTCCAACTAAAATAACGTACACTTAATTATACACCATATCATAATGCCAGTTATAATAGAGGAATTTATAAAATAAAAAAGTATGGAAGGAGATGAAACCCGTGGCTAGATTATGCGATCAGATTGAGTCATTGAGGAAATGACAAGATGCAGGTGTAAGTTTGAAAATAAAATTCATTTTGCAATCTGAATTGGCTAATGACCTATGTAGCTTTGGATTGAAAAAGTCTATTGGTCGTAGTGTAGATTATGGATAGAAACATGAATGGTTGCTGGATATTTGACTCGGGCATTCACAGCCAAAGTCAACCGGGTCAAAGATGATGGCCGGTGGTTCTATCTTCTATGTTTAGAGTTTTGTTGTGAATGTCACAACTTATTGCTTGAAACAATGCTAACACAACGAGGTGTTTGGATGCATAATCATAATACTCATAACTAATTTGTGGATTAACATTAACACGAACTATTAAACATGAAAATTACGACTGTTTTTGGTTCTATATTTATACTTTAAAACTCAAAATAAATAAATAAAAGTATGTTTCAAGCAATTATGTTTTAGATTTACTAGCCTGACTATAATGTATTTTCAAATTTGTTAAAAGGTTGCATTTTAAAAGAATTTACTGTAAATGCTTGTGTTATTTGGGCATGACAATTTCGGATAGTGGATTTCACTATCCAAATCCGAATCCAAAATTTCGGATACCCGAATTTCAAAAAAAAATTGTATTAGTTAATAAATTTTATAAAAATATAATAAATTTTATTAAAATACATAAAAATATCTGAAATATTTAATTAATATTTAATATTTTTAATTTTTTACTAAAATATTTTGGATATTTCGGATATCCGAAATATCCAAATTTCTCAAAATCATCTGAAATTTTGGATATCCGAATTTTCAGATATCTGAAATTCCGGATATCTGAATCTAGGATTTTCGGATATTTCGGATTCAGATATATTTAAACAACCCTAGTTGATATAATATCGCTGCTAGTTGATTAAGTCCTTTTTGTATTTGTTAAACTTACTTATTTTGTGCTATTTTGTTGGATTTGACTTTGAAAATATTAAGTATTATGTTAAACTTATATTCATACATATATCTTTGTACAAACTATTGAACTTGAAAGGTGTGTATTCAATTTCTTTATTTGAGCAATTTAGAGCATTGATAGGTATCATAAATAATCGTGTTAGTTTATCCCTTTTTTCATCTTAAAGTATTTTAACTTTGGAGACTGATTTCTATGATACAATCCTTAAAATTTGTATATTTAACTTCAAATGCAAAAGCCATTCAATACTAAAAGTCCGTCCCTGATTTGATTTGCTTTTAAGAATATTTATATATTACTAATTACTAACTTGGATATGTTTAATGAATTATATTGTGTGTTTAGTGGGTTGTACCAACTTTTGTCTTTTTCTTAAACTTTATTTTTTTTATAATATATTACTTTTATATTTTTTACAATAACCCTAATACTTTTTACTTTCATCTTTGACCACCAATAATTTTATATTACCAATTTTTCTTTGGCGTTTCCGTTTAATTTTGTGAGTAACACACCGAAACGTGTTTGTGTGATTAACATTTTTACCCTTATTTTGTCCTTTTAATGACCATGTTGCAAAGCGTTGGTTGCACTGTTCAAGATCGACTTATTGTTTTATCTGTTTTACCTTTCACTTACGTAGTTCAATGTTTTTACGCCTACTTTTGTTTGTGTTAGGACCTGGTATTTGAACGAAATACCTGGAGATTAGCGTGTATACCAGATCAAATAGTGCGGAATACTATTTGATTGGCGATCCAATCAGTGAGAACACACAAAGAATCAATAAAGAATTGAAACTAACGTTAGAAATCGATTGGGAATCGATCTAATGTGTTCTGTGAACTTGGAGAACGAATTGGGAGGTTTCTGGACGGCTAGGGTACGTCTGGAATCGTAATTGATCCAGAGTCTTATTTTTCACGAATTGAGTTGTATTTATAGGTTGGTATTATTCAATCGTGCGACTGAACCATTAGTATGGTCCAGTCGTGCGATTGAACCATGCGGTTGATTCATTCGCACGACTGAGTGTTCAGTCGTGCGACTGAGCCAATCTTATGTTACAATCATACGACTGATCCAGTCTCCTGGTTCAGTCGTGCGACTGAGTCATTCGTATGAAGGTGTTCATGCTTATGGTCCATTCGCATGGGCCATTCGCATGATAACTTCATTATTTTAAGTTTGAATGTATTAATTAGTAAACATTATATGTAAACATTCAACCAATCACTAACCTAATTAATTAATTCAATATCAACTTATTAATGAAATATTAATCATTACAAATCACAAACACCCAATATCATTTCATTAATCATATCAATTACACCAGAATCAGATAAACAAGATCTATTACATTCATATCATGATCTAGGGACATACATGTATCAACAAACTCCCCTTGGACCTAGATCTCTCTAATCTCTTGTTTTCTGCATAACCTCCTTGTATTTCTTGTACTTCTCCTCTGTTGTGACTCCCGTGTGAATCTCAAACGTGAAGCAAAGTCGTATACGTTCTAGGAACTGAAGAGCTTGTACAATATCTTGCGTATCATAGAACAGTGGCCACTTGTATAGCGTATATACATCACTTTCCGACAAGTTTGTAAGCCACATCGGGTCGAATACCTGATAGTATCCATTTGTCCCTCTTTGCTTAAGACTATGACCGCTTCAGCTGTTCTCCAATCATAGTACCACACTTAAATATGGAGTGAAATCCTGTGGCATTTCCCTGAGTGGGATTCTCGACATTGTGCGTGGAGGATTCCACTTCAACACTATCTTAGGCTTGCCGGTACTGGCATCAACCTCAGACCCTCTTACATACCTAGTAGGCCGTTGGGGTCTGAAGTTAACCCATCTAGTGTGGTACTCCTTCTTTAGGGCAGCTCAAACCAGCCTGACATCTTCCTCGAGTCAGCATACAAAAGCTTTAGTTTGGCCAGCTGGTTGAGCTCAAAACCTGGTAGAGTCTTTAGATCATGTGGAAATCTAAAATACTCTATGCCCTTCTCCCTCTTAACTGCATAGACGTTAAGGTCATCAAAATATGCCCATGCTATAATCCTACCTGACACCTTATGATGTTTCTTGACTCTGTAGAGTTTGGTGTAGGAATCCTTCTTTGGTGTAGTACGTTGGCTCTAACTTCTTCAAACATGCAGCCCCCTCAGCCTTTCGAATGTCAACATCATCATTTGAGGCTTGGGTTGTGTCTTCTGTTTTCTCTGATTCTTGCTCCATATTGGTTCAACACCTCAATAGTATCACGACAAGGGATTCACCCAGATTGGGGACCACATTACCCTCATGGTCAGCGTACTGAGGTACTCCTCGGCAGTGACATCTTCGATCTCTACATCATCAACATCGTTGAACTCTTCGTCACTAGTCGAATCGCATGTCGGAGCATCTTTTACTATTTCATCTGGATTTAGCTCGAAAAGCTCTGCGGTTGCTCATTTGATAAGTCATGAATTATTTCCCCTTCTTCAGGGGTATAATTCACTGAACTCCTGACTATCCCTTGCAGATCAAGATCATTGTTAGCTGAGACTTGACCTGCTGAAGGGGAGCAACGTCAAACTCATCTCTTTGGTAATTTTGATCTGTTTGATTTAAACATTTCACACATAAATCATTAGTATTTATCAAACAAAAAGGCATTGAAGTAATAAAACATTAAGTACATTATGTTCAATTACATGATTCAAATACAAAAAGATAAATACATATCATCTAATCTTTACTTTTTTCTTGTATCAAGGTTTCATCACTTGTAGGGGCAGAGGTAGAGGCTGATTGATCCTGTCTGTTCTTAGTCCTGTTCTCTTGACCTGTAGCAGTGGCCGATGCAGGTGCATCCCCTCCTTTTGCTTCTTCATCATCGTCACCTCTTCATCTTCATCCACATCATCATCATCACTATCATCACCATCTCCTCTTTAATCTTCAGAGGCTCATCTTTAGATCCTTTAAGTTTGAGCATGATGGTCTTCTTAGCATTCTCCAACTCTTCAATTTTCTTAGCAGAAGTGACTCTATGCTCTTGGAGTTGGGCGATCTCGAGCTCTGAGCAGCCATTTGCTGGCCTGCTCCTTGATTAGCCGATCCTGCTCCAAGATCTGATGTGACTGCACTGCAGTGAGATCTGCAAGTTGTCGAATCTGTGCAGTCTTCTCTTCATCAGCAGCTAACAGTCGCATCACCTTACGGTTTAGCACTGAAAGCTAGTCCTCTACCCCCCAAATTGAGGTAGATGAGATCCATAATTATGTGCGGGATCAGATGAGGGTCTGACTGGTGCTAGTGTTGTGGTGGTTGTGGGATAAGGTTGGGTCTGTGAGATATTGGAGGTGATGTAGGAGTGAAAGATATGGTGGTGGTTGGCATATTTACAGTGGTGGGAGGTGTGGTAGTGGTAGTGGTAATGGTAGCTATGGTGGCTGTGTTGCGTTTGCTGGGGTGGTGGATGGTGTGGCTGTAAAAGTGGTAGGGATGGTGGTAGATGTAGTGGCTGTGGTGGGGACGAAGGTGAGTCTTCTTCTCTTCTTCTTCTGGCCGTGGGGCTGAGCCATCCGTTTCTTCCTCGATCCAGTCGAGGTGGATGCTCCCCCTAGAACACGGCTAGACTCAAGAGCATAGCTAGGATTTACAGTCGTCTCTCCGAATCCCTGGGGCGTTCCCCAACCGCCCGAGTCCATACTCGGTGGGAACAACCTTGCTTCCCACGGTCCTCGTCAAGGCTCCTCATCTGACTTTCTTCCTCCTCACCAGTATGAAGTCCTGGTGGAAGCCTGCAGACTCAGCTATGTCGCCTGTTGGGGCAGACACTGGGGGTATAACATCTGAAGCTGTGCCCCTCGTTGAGCAGGCATATCATCCCCACATCCCCACTATCATCGTCGTCTGAATCATGCTCTGGGAGCGACAACCTCTCATCATCTAATCGTTGTCATCATGACGCCATTTGCGTCTACCTGGTGCCATATCGTTCATTTTGCCAGATGGCCGATCACCTTTTACCTGGGGCTTTACCTGCTTGCCCTGATACACTCTCATGCGACCCAAAGTCATGTCATCCATAACCTCTAGGGCAACCGCATCATGTTTCTCCTTGGAAGTAAAGGCAGCTTCTCGTTAAGATCAGCTGCAGAAATCTAGGATACATACAAAAACCCTCCTTCCCCTTGGCCTCCAGATTCTCCACCAGATACGAGAAGATCATGCTCGAGAAGCTGAAGGGGTGGTTCAGTACCAGTGCCACATAGGCATTCTGAATCTGGTCTGACAGGTCATCAAACCCACCCCTTCGAGAAGCAATACACTTCAGGATCACATGCGCCAAGTATTTATACTGGGGACACAGGGTGCTCTTGTTGAGCACACCTGAATTGATGTCCCCAGCATATTAATAATCCTGAGGAAGCAACCTCTGACTGTAAATGGATGTAGTCTGGTGGGTTGATCAGTATCATCCCCAAAATCAAGTACTCTCTGGATGTCAGCTGCTGTAATTTCATGTCATGACTATGAATGGAGCTCCGTATGCTGTAAGGCTCATGTGAACGATCTACGGAGGCATTTCCCAGAAAGCCTGATGTAACGACCTGTAAGGAGTACACTGTGTGGATAGGCTTTATGTATCGAGAGCATCGAAGGAATGCAAAATCTCTGTAAACTCAGCTCCATTCGAGTCGTATGGTCCAAATGAGCACATATATTGTGCTTTGGATTTATGGACCATCTATCAGCCATGGACCTGAAACACAAGACACAAGAACCATTTGTAAGTCATACATTCAAACTTCAGTTCAAGGTGTATAGTTTAAATTCAATCCGATACATTCGTGCGAATGAATCATGTGACTGGAGTCAGTCGTTTGTTCTTTCATGCGACTGAGCTCGTTCGGGTGAATGAGACATGCGATGAGTTCAATTTGCTGACTGAGTCTGCGATTGGTTCAGTCGGCCGACTGAACTCATTCGCATGGTTCATTCTGCCGATTGATCCAATCGCAAGATTCAATCGTGCGATTGGAGTTCATCCGAACGACCAATCGCATGACCCACTGTTCAATCGACTGAGGTTGAATCTTGACCTAATTCAAGTAATTTAACATGGTTTAATGGTCCATTAGACTCGCCATCTTGTCACTAATGACCTATTAAACTTAATTTTAATGTTTTTCTTAGTTTATGTAGGTTATTAGGGCATTTTTCAATCTGGTTAATGTTTCATTCGAATAACACAAATTTGACTCAAGATCTTCTGATTTCTATAAGATTTAACTGCAATGTACCTGTATACTTGTCAATCGAATGTCAGAAGATCAATAGCAATGTGAAAACACGATCTCTAGAAATTTTGGCAGAGTAACGGGAAAGAAAGCGATTTGGGTGCGATTGGGAGTGATGAGTGAAACGCGATCGACTGAGGCCCTTTAAATACTAAACCTAATTTCAATCGGCCGACTGGCCTCATTCGCTCAGTTCATTCGGGCGACTGAGGTTCAGTCGTGCGATTGGCCCAGTCAGTCGCTTTCAGTTGGCCGACTGAGTCTCAGTCGGTCGACTGACTCATTCGTGCCCTTTCATTGCTTTCTCAATTAACCGACTGAGTCTCAGTCGGTTGACTGACTCATTCGCACCCTATCATTCGGTTGAAAGGATCATTCTTAAATGCCATTCGGGTGAATGACTAAATTTCATGTCCAGTCGTGCGAATGGGATCCATTCGCATGGTTGGTCCATATTCATGGTCCAATCGTGCGAATAGGTCACACTTAGTAGATTTTCTGCCATTTTGAACATTTTAACTTTTTGAAATAGACATTATGAGTTTTGATCATCTCAGACATGATCATTTTTAACCAATTTAGTCACCTCAGACGTGACTGCTTTAAACTTGAAAATTCATGTGGTCATCTCAGACATGACCCATTCAGTGAGTTGATCCCTTACCGATTTTCATGATGTAGTCCGGCAAACAACAAAACTAAAGGACTAACTAAACTAACATACAAAAATAAAACTTGTATTAGCTTTTTGTGAGAGATAATCCTACGATGGAAATCTACTGGATTTGGTTCTGGAATAGACAGCTTTAACTCAGATTTAGCATACCTGGACCAATTCAATTTTGGAATCATACAGGCACATGAAATCATTTGGGACTTGTTATCAAAATCTTTTGATGCTCAATTCTTGGTGTTCATCCAGAGTCATTAGCAACTTTAGGAAATCATACTGGAACTCTTAGATTACCATATTGATTGAACTTTCAAGAATTGCACCCACAATGATTGTCAATATGTTTGTCCACTTAAATCCATACACAGACTTTTGACCCAAACTGGTGATAGATTTAGGTTTAATTATTTCAACTAACATTTGTGATCCCACACTTATATGGTAATCAACATTCCTCAGGAGCTTTTGAGCGGTCTACGGTTATTTTTACAAGAAGAGACTATTCTTAGAGCTTTCAAGGAGAAGCCAATCCTCAGGTCAGTGCCATCGCACAGCAGAGAGGCGGCAAACAACAATGAATTCTAGAATATCTAGGTTATGCTTATCCTCAGGTCAGTGCCATCGCACAGCAGAGAGGCGCACAACCTATCTCCTTGTTAGAGCAGCTTAATTTTATTTTGCACCAAATGCACCCACAACATAAGTCATTAGCTTGATAGCATTTTTATTCATTTTTTCTAGTGCTTTGCTCTATTTATGGTCATCCGCACACATTTGTGGTGTTTACATGCTCATTGCCCCTTATTGGAATATTGTTGATTGTGTTAACCAGCGATAAGATGGGAGCCCACAGTTAGTTGAACCACTTAGTTTGATCTTGAGATCACCAGTCAGGTCTAATCATCTATTGTGTTGAATCTACCGACATATCAATTGTGGTCTAGCAACCTCTAGGTCTACTCTCATTGTGTTACCTTTAGAGTTACCAGTTTTTCTATCATCTTCCCTTTGATATTGCTTAGACTACACAGACTTATACTTTGAATATTTTGCACCTTTTCTAAATTAAAAGTTCAAAGTCCCTCTTTATTTGTTCCTGTGTACTATCATATTCCAAAGGGTTTAAATCGGTATCACAGATACGATCTACCTTGTATCAGCTTTCCACTCCTTCTCCCTCGGTTTTTTTTATTAATGTTGCTTGCTGACTTATTCTCCCCCTAAAATACTAAAATCATAACTGGTTTCATTATTTTAGGATTTTAATAAACAGCAGAATAACATAAGTTTAATTTGAAACAGACTAATTTAACCAAATAAGCTCAAATAAAATGAAGAATTAACTAAGCTACATTGGACTACACATGATCATCATCGGAAATAACCTCACTTCTTTTTCAACGCCGTTGACCTCTAGCAAATATTGAAAACGTGGTTTATCAAAGGCTTTAGTATAGAGGTCAGCGCGTGAAAATCATTATTAATTTTTACCACATCAATTAAGTTCTTTTCAAAACAATCTCGTATGAAATGATATTTAATACCGATAGTGTGGTCTTAGGATGTTGGACCGGATTTTTAGTTATGTAATTGCAGCAGAGTTATCTACAAAAATAGGAGTAGAATAGAATTTTAAACTGTAATCCCGCATTTGCTGTTGAATCCAGATGATTTATGAACAGCAACTTGCAGCAGCAACATATTCGGCTCACAGGTTGACAATGCAACCGATGTCTGCTTCTTACACTGCCAGGTAATTAATCTTCTCCCAAAGAATTGACACCCGCTGATGTAGACTTGTAGTTAATCTTGCAGCCTCCGTATCCGAGTCACTATACGCCGTGAGCTCAAAATCATCATCATGAGGATACCACAACCCAAGTGTGGGTGTACCCTGTAGATAGCGAAAATCCTTTTGACCCCGATCAGATGATTGACCTTAGTTTAGCCTGATATCTAGAACATAAACATGTCGCATACATGATATCAGGTCTAGAGGCAGTGAGATACATGAGGGATCCAATCATTCCTCGGTACATCGTGGCATCCACAAGATCTCCATTTTCATCAGGTGCTATGTCATGATTCGTAGCAAGTGGAGTACCGCAGCAGATGCATTCTCCATGTCAAAGCGATTGAGAATGTCTCTTACGTACTTGGTCTGATGTAGAAAGATCCCATTTGGTGTTTGATCCACCTGTAGCCCGAGAAAGAACTTCATCTCCCCCATAGCACTCATCTCAAACTCTTTCTTCATAACTGCTTCAAACTCTTTGCATAACTCTTCGTTCTTTGAACCGAAAATTATGTCATCAACATAGATTTATACGAGCAGTAGGTCGCCATCTTTTTCTTTAATGAACAGCGTGCAGTCAATGACTCCCCTGCAAAAGCCATGTTTCACAAGATGAGTCGAGAGTTTCTCATACCAAGCTCTTGGAGCTTGATGAAGCCCGTATAAAGCCTTGTCGAGCTTGTAGACTCTATCCCGATGATAAGGATCTTCAAATCCCTCGGGTTGACTGACATAGACGTTTCTCTGATTTTCCCATGAAGAAATGCACTCTTCACATCTAATTGATAGACTTAATCTTCATGTACGATGCATAGGCAAGGAAGATACGAATGGCTTCCATCCTTGCCACGGGTGCATACACCTCATTGTAATCAATTCCCTCGACTTAGCGAAAACCCTGAACCACCAGTCGAGCTTTGTTCCTGATAATGACCCCTTGGTCATCTTTCTTGCATTTTAAAACCCATTTGGTGCCAATGACCTTAGCACCTTTAGGTCTATCAACCAGAGTCCATACTCCTAACTTCTTGAACTGAAGAAGTTCTTCTTGCTGCACCCACCCCCCCACGCCTCATCATTTAGTGCTTCACTGACATATTTTGGCTCAACCTGTGAGACAAAACACCGATAGGCACCATCATGAATATCCCTTCTCCATAACTGAGGCGTAATCAGCTGAGTATACTGATTTCAGGTTTGTACTCCTAAGCGACACTCCAATGACATTGTCTATTGGATGATAGACGTTTAGTCGTGATCCTGGAGTGGTAGGAACAGCTACCTCAGAGCCAGATAATGAACATTTGGTTCTGCATCTGAGGTAGTTGGAGTTTGAGGCTCTGAAGTCGAAGGTGCATCACTGGTAGATGCTTGTGGACTTTCAGGAACTGGAACCTGTTCCTCCTGACTATTCTGGTTATCTTCTTCAGCTTCATCTTCAGAGGAGGAGGCACTGTCGTCGACTACTCCCCCTGACTTAGTAGATGATTCTCCCTGTGAGCTAGATGTTGGTGGATTCAAGCTATCATACATCATTCGTGTAGCTAATTCGTCATCCAGGGAGAGAGAGGAATGTTGAATGACTTGAAGAATCCATCATAGTTAAAGAAGTAGGCGGGTCCTTTGCCAGTAGGTGGTGTGGTGAATCGCTGAACGTCAACATTACCACACTTCTACTAGACCCGTTGAGTTGTTGTAAACTCACTTGTTCGGTATGTCGTATCCTAGAAAGATGCCTTCATCTGCCTTCTCGCTGAATTTACCTTATTGTGTCTTCTTCAGAAGTGTGCACGGTGCCCCAAATGGTTCGAGATACTCCAAGTTCGGTTTGCGTCTTTGTAGTAGCTCGTAACATGTTTTACCGTGGCGCTTGACTATCAGGACTCGATTCAGTGTATAACAAGCATTCGCCACTGCCTCATTCCAGAATTGGATAGGCAGTTTTGAGTCTGCCAGCATAGTCCGTGTTGTCTCTATCAAGCTTCTGTTCTTTCTCTCAGCAACGCCATTCATCTGAGGTGTGTAGGCAGAAGTGAATTGATGCACAATTCCCTTTTCCTTGCAGTATGCCTCCATCCACTGGTTCTTGAATTCCGTTCTGTTGTCTGAGCGTATTTGTCTAACTTTCAGCTTGTTGAGAGATTCCAGTGTGGTTACCAACTCCTTGAATGATTCAAATGTTTCTGATTTGGATTTCAGAAACATTACCCAAGTGAACCTTGAGTAGTCATCGGTGACCACAAAACAGTACAAGTCGCCTGCAATGCTCTTTGTACTGATTGGACCAAACAGATCCATGTGAAGAAGTTCAAGAGGAAGTTCTATTGAGTTAACTTTCTTTTCCATATGAGACTTCTTTGTCTGCTTGCCTTTCTTGCAAGCTACACAAAAATCAGGAAGCTAAAAGTTCTTAACATTAACTCCTCTCACCAGATCCTTCTGAATCAAGTGATTCATCTTCCTTTGATTAATGTGTCCCATTCTCCTATGCCAGGAGATGGAATCCTTTTCAGTAGCTTTAGATAGAAAACACTGAACCTCATGATCTATTGTAGAAGCTGTTGACAAATCCAAGACATAAAGATCTTTATATCTTGAAGCAGTCATCAAAACTTGGTCCTTTGGGATCACGTAGTCTTTCTTCAGTACGTAACACTTCTTGTTGTCAAAGATGACTTTAAATTCCTTATCACATATTTGAGAAACAGAGAGTAAGTTGTTTTGAAGTTGCTGGACGTAGTTCACCCTATCAAACTTAACTTTCTGATTTCCAACTTCTCCCTGAGCTGTGATATAGCCTCCCTTGTTTCCAGCAAACGAAACATGCCCTCCTTTTATTTGCTTGACGTTTGATAAAAGAGCTCTGTTTCCTGTCATGTGCCTGGATGCTCCGCTGTCTACTATCCACGTATTAGTTTCAGCACTGTATTGAACACCCTGCACATACAAGGTAAAGGATTAGTTTAGGTTAGGAACCCAAGCCTTTACTGGCTTGGGTTTCCCAGAGGCATCACACATCAGAAATTCGACCCACTGACCCTTAGAAGGTGAGGGTAGCTCAGGTTCCTTCTTGTCATCATTATCAGACATAGAGATTGACTTCTCTTTCCATAAGCCAGATTTGTGCAATGCCTGTTTGTGATAAACAGTCGACTGGCTAACGGTTGAACTTTCTATTCACTAGTTCTTCTAGGTGGAGTTAAAGAGCCCCTCTTAAAAGACCTAGGTTTTGAGTCCTGAAGTTCAATCTTCTTCCTAGGTGTCTGATAATAAGGACAGTGGGAAGCAATGTGTCCACATTCTCCACAGTTGTAGCACGCCCTGCTATCAACTTTATGATTAAACTTTCTTTGTGGAGACGTGTGTGACACTCTAGTAACATCACTCACTTTAGGTTTTGACTCTGGTTCTTTTGATGTTTTCACTAGTTTAACAAAATTAACTGATTTAACCTGTTTGTCATCCTTTTCTTTTTGGTTAATTGGTCTTTGACTTGAAGTATGTGAAAGATTATCCTTAAAAGCCCTTTTAGGTTCTGGTTTGACTCTGTTTGACCCTGACTTTAAGTTAATCTTTTCAAATTCCTTTTCTAGATTAACACAAGGCAATTTACCCTTTGCCTTTGAAGTGGCCTCCTTTTGTTTGTTTCCAGAGTCAATAGATGAACATAATGAATCTGGATCACTAACAAGAGGTGTAGACACTACATGATCCTTGATGGGATTACTATTTATTGGTCTAGTCTTAGTGTTCATCAAAGTCTCAGGTGGTGGTGGAACCACGTTATAACCCAATCCCTCCCCGTTGTTCCTTTCTCTCACTAAGTGTTGGACTATGTGTGAAGAACTAGTCCAACTATGCAGTTTCTGTTTTAATGAATTTACTTCTACTTCTAGAACTGCCTTTTGCTTCTTAGTGTCTTCTAAGGAGTTTAGATAGTACCTAATGTCATTAGCTTGGTTAAATGCAACTACTTCGGTTTCCCTAAGCTGTTTAGTCAAAAGGTCTATCTTTTCTTTATAACTATGCTCATTTTGTTTTAGTACCCTATTAGCCTCAGTGCACAGTTGCAAATCTTTTACTAAGTTATCATTATGATCTAATAACCTAGTAAAATTTTCATCTATGCTATTCCTAAAAGTATCACAATCAGAACAAGCATGATTATTAAACATTTGGTCAGTAGTACTTACCTGAGTTGATTCAGAAGAGTTAGCCATCAACGCAGCATCAGATGTCTCTGGTTCTGGTGATTCTGTCTTTTCTGTCTTTGACGTGGTAGTATCCTCTTTAGGTTGGTAACTGACCTCGGTTGCAGTTGCTTCTTCACTATGTGACATCGCTATCTCAACTGCTAGATCTCCTTCACTAGCGGAATCACTGTCAATATCTTCTACACTTGCAATGTTTGATTCCCCTGGTGAGACAAACCTAAAGCTCCAATCCTGTCCTTCATCATCATGAGCAGTCAAGGCTTTTGAGTCCTTGCTTGATGAAGTAGAACTGGCAGTTTGCTTGTCTTGATGAGTGAAGGATGAGAACGGGTTCCCGTTACCCATCTTCTTAGGCTTGACACATTCTCTTTTGAAGTGCCCATTCTCTCCACAGTTGAAGCATGTCACTTTGCTCTTGTCAAAGCCGAATGTGGTGTCCTTAGTCGCTACTAAGTTCTGTCCGGTTTGTTTCACAAACTTCTTTGCCCTCCGGACAGCACTGGCTAAAGCCCACATTATATCCATTTTCTCAAGCTCCATTTCGTCCACCTGCTCATAGTCCTCGTATGCCAAATGGCAGTTTCCAATCTTTCCAGCAACCAGTTCATCATAAGAATGAACCACTGCTGCCAAAAGATCCATGTGCTCTCGAGCTACTTCCACAGTCACATTACCGAGGTTCTCGGTCTTCAGTCTAGTAGCATTCGCTTCAGATCCAATGTATTAGGTACAAGAGGACCCTGACGTTTCTGAACCTGAAGGAGGTGTATGTGTAGGACCCGATGAGCTAGACACAAATGCAGTCTGGAGAGGTGCTCCAGATGTCTTAGCTTGAGGCGTGGCATTGTATAAAGCTGGATTTTGATTGTACGTAGACTTCTGAGCTCTGTACTTCATTCTAAGTGATTCTTCTCACAACTTAAGAATGAAGTCATTAATATCCAGTTTTGCCAGCATTCCATTCTGTCTAAGATTAGACACGAATGAAACCATTTTTCAGGCAATCCGTCTGCAAAATTAGTAACTTTCTCTTCCATGGTAGTAGCCACCCCATGTGTATGCAGTTCACTCATCAGATGGTGGAATCTATCTATAACATCGTCCAAACTCTCGTTTCCCATCGATGAGAAGTTGTCGAATTCCTTCTTTAACTCCTTAGCCTTGATTGCCTTCAACGAGGCATTCCCGTCGTACCTCTTTTCTAGCTCATCCCATAATTTCTTGGACTGCTTATTCTCTGAGTACTGGTGGAATATGTCTTTAGGGATAGACTGTGTAATCAATGCATAGACCCTCTTCTCTACATTATATTTGACTTTATGCGCGTCTGTCATCCCTCCTAAGGTTAACTTTACTCCATCGGCTCCCACCGGCGTACTATATCCAATCTCGATGGCTTCCCACAGATTTGGATC
This sequence comes from Flaveria trinervia, assembly GCA_025506515.1. Lineage (NCBI taxonomy): Eukaryota > Viridiplantae > Streptophyta > Magnoliopsida > Asterales > Asteraceae > Flaveria > Flaveria trinervia. The sequence goes on along the minus strand of CM046443.1, from coordinate 40,245,210 downwards.
CACTCCATTGAGGTAGATCTCAAAACGTTGTTTCCAGTGGGGAAACTCATCTAACGTTAAAAGCTTTGGTGGTTTATTATGATTACCCACCTTACTCTCAAGTAACAGCAAGTTCTGGATCCTAGAGTCCTTCCCAGCAGTAAAGGCTGACATTTGATCTTCCATTGTGAATAACTTTAAGTCTAATAAACAATTGTCACTGGGGCAACTGAAGGGTGAGAATGGACTAGTCGTGCGTATGAACTCTACGACTGGTTCAATCGTGCGGCTGAACTAAGTGATTAGCTCAGTCGTGCGAATGAATTTGATGCGTATGAACAGTACGACCGAACGGTTCAATCGTACGAATGGAGATACGACTATGTCCAATCGTGCGTTTGAGCAATGCGAATGAGGTCCAGTCGTGCGAATGGCTCACTCGTGCGACTGAAGCTGCTGTTATGCGAAAATTTCTAGGTTAAACGTGTTTTAGCCGTAAAAATTTGAATTTTCGCAAGGTTTAATTGCCTAAGTCCGTAGAAACCAAACTTTGATGAGCAGGGAACGTCCAAGATCACTTTTGACGCAAAAGATTGCGTTTTTTTAGTGCAAAAACACAAACTTTTTATCAATCTTGATTGAATCACACGTAATCAAGAGCCAATGCTTTGATACCACTTGTTAGGACCTGGTATTTGAATGAAATACCTGGAGATTAGCGTGTATACCAGATCAAATAGTGCGGAATCCTATTTGATTGGCGATCCAATCAGTGAGAACACACGAAGAATCAATAAAGAATTGAAACTAACGTTAGAAATCGATTGGGAATCGATCTAATGTGTTCTGTGAACTTGGAGAACGAATTGGGAGGTTTCTGGACGGCTAGGGTACGTCTGGAATCGTAATTGATCCAGAGTCTTTATTTTTCACGAATTGAGTTGTATTTATAGGTTGGTATTATTTAATCGTGCGATTGAACCATTAGTATGGTTCAGTCGTGCGATTGAACCATGCGGTTGACTCATTCGCACGACTGAGTGTTCAGTCGTGCGACTGAGCCAATCTTATGTTATAATCATACGACTGATCCAGTCTCCTGGTTCAGTCGTGCGACTGAGTCATTCGTATGAAGGTGTTCATGCTTATGGTCCATTCGCATGGGCCATTCGCATGATAACTTCATTATTTTAAGTTTGAATGTATTAATTAGTAAACATTATATGTAAACATTCAACCAATCACTAACCTACTTATCAACTTATTAATGAAATATTAATCATTACAAATCACAAACACCCAATATCATTTCATTAATCATATCAAATTACACCAGAATCAGATAAACAAGATCTATTACATTTCATATCATGATCTAGGGACATACATGTATCAACAGTTTGATTTTATTCTCTTCGTTTTTTATTTTCTTTTTAATATGAGATTTTTCGGTGTTGCTGATCACTTGGGGTGATATGCCATTGATGCTATTTGACATGGTTTTATGTCACCCGCTACAACGAATGAGGTTTAATACTAGTTAATAACTAATTGTATTCTCTAATATTTTCTCTAGAAATAGTAAAATGTGTAAACTTTATTGAAGACTAAATATCATCCACCACTTGTTTCATCTAACAACCTTATATATTGAATACTAGTTTCATGTAAGGACTTACAATATATGTGTTTAAGACTGATTTTTTTATTTTTAATACATTTCTTAGTATGATATAATTTATGCCATACAATCAGAGAACGTAAATCAGTTATTAATTAGTTTCCTATGTAAAGTTTGTTCCAAACTAAAAGCCAGTCCCCGAATTGATTTGCTTTAAAGCACTCATATTGAAGTTCTTAAAATTATGTGAGTGTGTTTGGTATATTATATGAAATGGTTTTGAGTGGTTTTGAGTGGTTGTAAGTGAAGGAGAGATAAAATATTATTGTGGATTGATATATTTGAATAATTACTGTTCAATCCTTATCAATTTTTTAATATTTTTTAAGTGATTGTGAGTGAATGAGAGAAAAAAATAATGATATGGGTATAAAATGTATTATTTAATTGAAATAAGAGAGAAAATGTAATGATTTTTACAAAGTATTATTATCTAGCATACCAAATACCACCTAATAGCTTTTATAAATATTTAATTAATTTTTTTAAAATCTTTCGAAGATCCAATTTTGTTTAACAAATTTCTGAAATATTCAAAATTTGTAAATAATATTTATTATCTAATAGTTTTTGGAAAAATATCTCAGTTATCCAAGATATATGAAGTTTTTCGAAAACACTATCTGAATCTGAAAATTTTAAATATCCAAAGTTTTAGTCGAATATTTGAGAATTTAAATATTTTGGGTTTATAAATTCATATTTGTTTTTGGATTCGGATATTTTGCACACTCGTCTTTGTAAGTAACTACTTAGCTTACTTTTCATATTCTAAACATTTCCTATTATGAGCAATATCTATATTCATACTTCTATTTCCACTTTACTTGTCTATATAGTCATGTAAGCGAGCTATCTCTACTTGCTATCATTGTCTATGTCTCATTCTCAGTTGAAGTAAAAACATTTGAATGCATGAATCTCCAAACCATGACTCTCATACCTACTTGTAAGGCTCCAAAATTGAGGGAGACCTAATAGTTAATTTCATAGATAACATCATAGTTCTTAAAGTGAAAAGTAATATAAACAATGGAACATTCATTATACATCCCAATTCAAACCTAAGCATCGATGTCGCGATAACCATTTATAACATAAACACAAAAAGGTAGGATGCTAATCTTCATGCTATGGATAGCCTTTATTACATGCCAGCGAGGCATCCTAGATTCCATGATTTTCTATTCAATATGATATACATGTTATAAAGTCAAATATACTCTGTGAGCCCATTTAAACATTTAACACTTAATAGAAATGTCAAAATTTCTAACGCATATCATTATATAAACATCATACCATGGGTAAAAATAACACGTAAATGCTCATAAGACGTACAAGCATGCTTATACCGACATAAGATTCCATTTCTTGTCACACTAACACGTAGAACTTTCATGGGGAACTATAACTTTTGTATACCTAACTTCCACTTATTCTCTCATACCAAATTATAATTTTGTGTGAAAGTATACTTTTGTGCGGAAGTGACTTCCAGGCATACACACGGGTGAAAGTAAGGACATTCATGGGAAACTATACTTCTGTAACATATCAAACAAAAATCTTACCTTTTTTCTTGACACAAACCCTAACAATGGTGGCTCCTTTGCCTTTCGACCAACTCATGCCAAACTTTTTCCTTTTTTAGATTACGAAACATTATAACCTTGGGATAACATCATCTTAAACACTATCAGACGTTAGCATACATAGAGTTCCTAACTTTTCATTTTTGATACATACCTAAATATGCACGAGTAGTGATGATGATAATGTACCCACATATGCTCTTCCGTTGATAAGTAACTTTGAATCCATGAAAAACCTTAAACCCAATGAGGGACTTGAATATCTATAGACGTTTGCTCTCTCTGTCATCCTTTGGTTTCAATACCGTAAAATTAACAAGATTAAGGAGGTTATGGGTATCAAGGATATTTTGGGCAATCACCATCTAACCCTTTAATCCCTTATACTTTCCTCATATTACATCTTCAACCTAAACTTTACAAATAACATATTACAAGAACATAATATATTCACAAATTTTGAACAACAATAATCAAATGCATATATTAAAATATACATATAAACACACACACTTATATATCTTATAGATTGTTTACTTTCTCCTTGATAAGAGTAGAGCAATAACTTATGTTGTCAAATTTAAAGCTTAAATGAATGATACCGAGGCTTAAAGTTTTTAGTGTAAAATGAAACTTGAACATTGGAAATGAGTGGAAGTTGGTCCAGAGAGGTTGATGAATATAATTATAAACTCGTCCAGATGGTACTTATGTTTTATTCATACACCAATGCACACGCATAACTTGTTTTATATATTCTGGTCGGATGATTTGCAAAAATCAAATTTGTTTACGCACATAACTTCCAAACACGAATGGTGAATTGAACTCCCCTTCCTCGTGTGACGTAAATTCTGCTTTGCCTCACGTTATTTTTCAGTTGCTATTTGTTTAGTCAACTGACACGTGGCTACTTTTAGATCAATTTCTTCCCGTTCGTAACAACAACGATTTTGTTCTAACACATTGTTAGGTCAGTAGATCTAGTCCTTTTTGTATAGGCTTAGTACTTGAATTAATATCTGTAATGAATGGGTGTAATTCACTATTGTGTATGCACTAAATGTATAGGTTAACCCATATATATATATATATATATATATATATATATATATGTGGTGTGTGTGTGTATGTGTTGATTTATGTATGTTTGTAGATACAAACAATATACTTAATCAAGAAACATCTACGGATGAACACTTTGTTCTTTCGTAGATATGTTTCTTACAAGTAACAAACATCCAAAGATTATCTGCGGATGAACCATCAACTGGAGTAAAGTGAGAATTCCAAGTCAAGATTCCTGCGGAAGAACAAGATTGCTTCGGAAGAAACTGTTTGCTGCGGAAGAACAAGATTGCTTCGGAAGAAACAGTTTGCTTCGGAAGAAAAGAAACTGTTTGTTGCGGAAGAACAAGATTCCTGCGAAAGAACATTTGCTTCAGAAGATCAATCATCTATGGAAGTCAATACTTCTGCGGTGTCCAAACACTTGTACTCAAACAATACAAGTGTTACAAGTAAACAAGTCAACAAGTCAGTTATACGAATCCCAAGAAATCCGGAGATTCCTTAACAGAAACAATTCAAATCCCAAGAGATCTGATGTTTCCTTAACAGAAACATCATTGTCTATATATATGGATCCGGTTTCGAATCATAGGACGGCTTCGACGGCTTCGACAACAAGAGCAATACGACAAAACATCACATAATCAAACCCTAGCAGCCGTCACATCGTTCAACACAATTTTCAATATCGGTCATTAGTTATTTGTAATCATTGACGTGTTTTAATGAAATACAGTTGATTTAAACAGATCGTTAGTTGTGTTTCATCAATCGTGTTCTTGGTTATTTATTGATATTGATAATCATTTAATACAAACAATTAAACCAATTCAACGTTGATTCCGCAAACGTTGAATTGACATCAACTAACGCTCATAACAACTGATTGTGATCCTTGGAGTCACAGGTGGTATCAGAACCAAGTGCTCATTGATTTAGATCAATTGATCTATTAGTGTTAGTTGTGTTTAATTGTTCTTGAATCTTTAGATTTATCTATTTTTACTGATTGAATCTATTGTTTTTAAGCAAAAGTGTGTGTGTGTTATTTAATCTGTCATTTAACTTGGATCTATATCAAATCAATTGAATAGCAGATCTTAGTTATTGATCAAATCAACAACTTGTATATATCTATTGAACAAATTCATTAGTTAATATCTTAGATCTTAACTAATCATGAGCAACTTTGGTGGATCATCTTATCAACCGCCGAAGTTGGAAACCAAAGCAGATTTCAATCCTAGAAAATCAAATTCAGGAATCATGTAAACTATACAGATTCTGACTTATGGGTTTCCATAATAGAAGGTCTTTATATTCCACCCACCCTTGGGCCGAATTATAATGATAATAACCAACCCATAAATGCTAAAGATTTATCACCTGATGATATTAAAAAGTTTAAAGTTGATATCAAAGCATACAGCTTGCTTAGTATGACTTTACCTAAAGAAATATTGATCAGATGTGAAAATTATAAAATAGAAAATTCCTTGTGGAAGGTTCTTCATACACTCTGTGAAGGGAGTGATGAAATCTGAAGCATTAGAAAAGACACCGTGTGTTCACAATATGAAACATTCTATCATATTGAGGGTGAATCAATTCCTCAACAACTCCATAAGTTTATGGAAGTTGTTACAGAAATTAACATTCTGGAGTTGAAATACACTAATGAGGAACTTAACAATAAAATGCTCCATACTTTACCAGAAAGTTGGAAGCAAACTGTATCCATGTTCAAGAACACAATAGATCTCAAAGCAGTCTCTAGTGGCTAAAGTTGAGGCACTTGAAATGGATGAGAAATTAAGAAACAAGAGTGTAGAACTCATATATCACCATATCATTTCAAAGAAACAAGAAGTGCTGGAAGTGCGCTTTCATATCCAGTAATGATGGTGATAACTCTTGTACTTTGAGTGAAGATGAAGAGAAAGTAAGTTTCTATGCTTCAAAACCTCCTAAGAAATCTATTCAAAGTAAGTCAAGAAAAGAGAAAGAAAGAACAGAAGATCAAAGAGATAAATCATCAGAAAAATCATCAACTAACAATCAATCAGAGTCTATCACTGTCATTCTAGACTCTGAAGAACAAAAAACAGCTTTTGTAGCTTTCAGTTCAAGCTTTCAAGCTTACCTAGGAAGTTCATTGCCCACTACCAACATGTGTCAACAAGATTTAGAAGAACTGCCTCTGGATGTAGTGGAGGAGATGGATCTGCAATGGCAAATGGAAATGATTGCCTATATAGCCAAACAATATCTAAGGAGAAACAAGAAATTGGCAGCTGCAAGTAAATCATCAAGAATTGGAGTTGATAAGTCAAAGGTTAGATGCTTTAAGTGCAATCTCTATGGACACTTTTCAAAAGAATGTAACCAACAAAATTCTAACTTAGCATAACATCAGAATCATCAGGCTAACCAACTCCATCAAGTCAAAGATTCTTCAAACAGCCACAACTGGTGAACTCATCCCCACTAGCCACCAATACACCAGCAGGAACCAGCAGCTCAAAAGAATCTGGGCTGATCATTCTTCAAGATAGAACCTGTGACTGGAGTTTGTATGAGAAGGAAGTCCTAGAAGAAAATCAAGCTCTAATGGCCCACATGGAAAACAAAGTTCCACCCATGGCAAGTGAGGTAAGAGACAGGTTATGTTCATCAATATGTGTTTGAAGTAGAAAGATATAGAGTCCATGCTCAACAATTAGCTGATAAAGTCAAAGAAACAATGATTTTGAATGAATCTCATGTAAGAGAACATAAGTTATATCAAATTAAAATTAACTCTTTAAAAAAGGATTTAGACAAAATTGTTTCTGAAAATTACAGTTTGAAAGCACAAGTTGAGCATCTGACCACTTCCTTAACAAAATCCATAGCTGATCATGCATCAACTGAAGTAAAACTTCAGAAGTTTCAGCTCTCATCTCAATAATATAAGAAATTATTAAATTCTCATATTGAATCAAAGAACAAGTCTGGGTTGGGTTATAATGTTGTAGCACCTCCTGTTAACAATAACTATGTTCCTTTGCCTGAATTAGTGACAAATAATTTGTCAAAACATTTTGTGCCAAGCACCAATATAGGAACTAGCTCTAATCAACCAAACAATGATAATCAATCTAAGGTGAATGAAACTGGGTCTTCTGAATCAGAAAAGATTAATCAAATGAATTAGAATTTGACTTTGATGAGTGGGATGACTTGGATGATTCTGATGAACATGATGATGATCTTGTCAACAAGGATAAGAATATTGTTTTTGAAACAAAAATTCCAAAAGTGCTTGAAGAGACAAGCTTCCATACCCTCCTAAACAAAGAAACATGCTGAAGACCGTCTGCAAGAGAATAGCTTAATTAAATGAAGGTATTCAAGAGCTGTCTCAGCAACAAAGTTATTCCAATAAAGGAAATGCAAAGTGTGCCTCTACTGAGGAATGACACAAGTCATCAGTGGAAAAAGAAAAGAAGAAGGAATCAGTAGATCATCTGCGGAAGAAGAACCTTTCTTCATTACCAGATCTACGGAAGAAGAAAAAGTCTTCAGTAGAACTTAATGTTGATTTAGTAGATGATATATGGAAGAGGAAGTCAGCAACAAACAAACAAAAGGTGCATAAATTGGAAAAGAAAGAATCTACCCCAAGCTGAACAAGGATGAAAAGCCTCAAAAGTTGAAAACCCATAAGAAAATAAATGATTCTAAGAAAAAATCAGTTGAGATGTATTGCAAATGGTGTGACATGAAAAATCATAATGCTGAAGATTGTTACTTCAGTAGTTACTGTTCTATTTGCAATATGAACAATCACATGACTGCTGATTGCTACTTCAACAAACTGTGTGCTATCTGCACCAAAAATAACCATTCTATTCAGGAATGCTTTTTTAACAAAAAGAACAAGAAGAAAGGCACAAAGAAGAAAGAATCAGATAAGTTTGAATCAGACACTCAATCTACTGATTGTGAAAATGATTCTAAACTAAAGAAGTCTGAACAAAAGTAAAAGTCAAAATCAAAGGACCACAAGTGATCATTCATCAAAGAATAGATCAATTTTCAAGCAATCAAAAACACCTCACAAAAGGGTAGATTTGACTTATCAGGAAACAAAGGATGATGATGTATTCTTTGATAATGTTCAAAAGGGAATTCATATACCTCATTCAAAAACAAAAGACTATGAGACATTTAATCATAAAGTTTCATTATCAAAATCAAAGCCTCAAGTGAACATACATAAGCTGAATTAAGAAGAAATTAGGAAACAAAAAGCTAGTTCATCAACATCACCTTCAACAGAATCATCCTCATCTGAAACAACTCAGAATGAATCAAACAAAACTAAAACCGAAACTTCAAAACTTTGTCATGAAGGAGTAACTATTTTAGACACTACTGGCAAACCCAAGATCATTAAGGCTTAGGTTGTCAATTCTAACTGATTTATTTCTGAATGCAGGAACAATATTGAAGAGCTGACAACAAGTGGTATGTTGATAGTGGTTGTTCCAGGCATATGACAGGAAACTGCTCACTCTCCATGATTTCAAACATAAAAATGCTTCTTATGTGGCATTTGGTGGGGATAAAATAAGAGGTAAAATTCTTGGTGAAGGAATAGTAACAAATGGTGTATTGAAGTTTGAGAAAATAAATTATTGTGAAAATTTACAGTATAACTTACTTAGTATATCTCAAATTTGTGATCAAAATAATACCACATTATTTGATAATGCTAACTGTTACATTCTTAAGCCAGGTTTTTCTGTTCTAGAAGATTGGATCCTTCTCAAAGCATCAAGAAAAGAAAACACTTATGATTTAGACATAAACAACCCCTCACTCACTAAACATGAAACATGCCTATCTAAGTTATCCGAAGATGTATCTCAACTGTGGCACAGAAGGCTTATCCACTCTAACATGAAGAACATGAACAAATTGGTGACAAATGACCTAGTCATTGGTTTACCAAAGAAAGAGTTTCATTGCCCAACTCATTGTTCTTGTTGTTACAAAGGAAAACAACATAGAGTGTCACATAAATCCAAAATTATCAATACTAATACTACACCTCTCAAATTGCTTCACATCAATCTGTTTGGTCCTACCAATGTGATGAGCATTGGAAAAAGGCAATACTGTTTGGTGATAGTTGATGATTTCACAAGATTTACATGGGTCTTCTTCTTAAAACAAAAGAGTGAAACATCAGAAACATTAATGGACTTTGTGATCAAGATTAAGAATCAACTTAATACAAAAGTTAAAAATTTTAGGAGTGACAATGGTACTGAATTTGTTAATTTTGAACTGGATTTATTTTGTAGGAGCAAAGGTATTGCAAGGCAATTCAGTGCACCAAGAACTCCACAACAAAATGGAGTGGCTGAAAGAAGAAACAGAACTGTCATTGAAGTAGCCAGAACAATGCTAGCTGATTCACAATTGCCCATCACATCTTGGGCTGAGGCAGTGAATATTGCATGCAATGTTCAAAACATAACATTAATTGTCAAAGAACACAACAAAACTCCTTTTGAGCTCTTGTTTAAAAGAAAACCTACATAGGATATCTTAGAGTTTTTTGGGTGTCATGTATCTGTTTTAAACATAAAAGAGTCATTGGGAAAATTTTCAGAAAAAGCATATGATGGTTTCTTTGTTGGATATTCTTCAACATCTAAATCTTATAGGATCTATATTTCACAACATAACATTATGGAGAAACTCCTAATGTATCCTTTGGTGAATCTGTATTCACTAAATCAGTTAAAGATTCATTATGGTTGTTTGACATAGATGCTTTGACTGAATCATTTAACTATGATTATTTGAACACTGCAAGATCTGATGAAGTATGTTATTCATTTGTTCCACCTCATATGAATGAAGTAACATTATCTGCTGATCCTCCAAGGATACACACATACTCAGGTGGAAACACTTCATCAGAAGATACTGACACTACATGTGAAAATGATGACTTATCATCCGAAGAAGCTATTGTAACTCCTACGGAAGAGATAAATGATTCCGAAGAAGTTCCTGTAACTCCTACGGAAGAGATTAATGATTCCGGAGAAGTTCCTATAAGTCCTACAGTAGAGCAAACTGATTCTGGAGAAGTCAATACAGCTACTGTAGAAGACAATCATAATGCTACTGATAATCAAGCCATTGAAGATCATTCAACACAACATGTTGAACAGTTTGACTATTTTCTACACTCTCAACCTGGTTTAGATTAGTATGCACCAATAGATATGACTAACCTAGAATCATCTATTCCAGTTGAATCAACTCCATCAACAAGAATAAACAAGACTTATCCAGTCAACAACATCATTGGAGATCTTACAAAGAGAACTACAAGAAGTCAAAGTGGTACTGCCAACATTTGTCTTTTTAGTTGTTTTCTTTCTCGAGTGGTTCCTCCAAACATCACTACTGCTTTAAAGGACAATAGCTGGATTGAAGCCATGCAAGAAGAGCTTCAACAATTTAGAAAGCAAAACGTATAGTCTCTTGTTGATTTACCAAAAGGCCAACATCCTATTGGTACAAGGTGGCTATACAAAAACAAACTTGATGATAGAGGGATCATTGTAAGAAATAAGGCAAGGTTGATTGCGCAAGGATAAACACAAGAAGAAGGAATAGACTATGATGAAGTTTTTGCACCAGTTGCAAGAATTGAAGCCATAAGAGTGTTCCTAGCTTATGCATCATATAAGAAGTTCGATGTGTACCAGATGGATGTCAAGTGTGCCTTCCTATATGGGAAAATTGATGAGGAAGTCTATGTGTCACAACCCCCTAGTTTTGAAGATTCTCATTATCCACATAGGGTATACAAGCTAGGCAAAGCCCTGTATGGTCTTCACCAAGCACCAAGAAAGTGGTATGAAACCTTATCATCTTTCTTGCTCAAGCATGGCTACAAAAGAGGAACCATTGATCAGACACTCTTTCTCAAACAAGAACATCAAGATCTCTTAGTTGTTCAAATATATGTTGATGATATTATATTCGGATCAACCAATAAGAGATTGTGTGTAAATTTTGAAGAGCTGATGAAATCTGAATTTCAGATAAGTTCAATGGGTGAATTGACTTTCTTTCTTGGTCTTCAAGTTCATCAAAAATCAGATGGGATATTCATCCATAAAAAATACATACATCAAGTTTTGAAGAAATACAATCTTGCTGATGTATCCTCATGCAAAACACCAGCATCAACAATTGATAAGATTGTATCTGATCCTTCAGGAAAATCTATTGATCAAAATTATATAGATCAATGATCGGATCACTAATGTATCTAACTGACAGTAGACCTGACATTATGTTTGTTGTGTGTGTGTGTGCTAGGTACCAATCTGATCTAAATGAGTCTCTTCTAAATGCTATGAAAAGATTTTCAGATATCTCAAAGGAAAACCAGGACTTGGTATTTGGTATCTAAAGGATGGTGACTTTACACTCTACTCATACTCAAACAGTGACTATGGTGGTTGTAACAGTAACAAAAAATCCACAACTGGTAGATGTCAATTCATTAGACCAAGACTAGTATCATGGTAGTGCAAGAAACAAACCAATGTCTCTGTATCCACAGCTAAGGCTGAGTACATAGCTGCTTCAATTGGTTGCTCTCAAGTCCTTTGGTTGCAAAACCAATTGCTTGACTATGGTTACAACTTCCTTCAAACTTCAATTTACATAGACAATTCTGCTGCTATGTTTATAACTGTTAATCCTGTGCAACATAGTAAAACAAAATATATTGAAATAAGATATCATTTTCTGAGAGATTGCTTAGAAACGGGTTTGATTATGTTAGTCAAAGTGGATACAACAAATCAGCTTGCTGATTTATTCACTAAAGCCTTTGATTCGGTTAGATTTAATTTTCTAATTGAGTCTCTGGTCATGATTAACTTAGATTAATCAATTTGAACAAACAAAATATGTGTCTAGTGCTACTTTAGCATGACATATGCTTGGGAAATGATAGTACACTATATCTTTTTCCTATTCTTGAATTCTTAAATATCATTAAATCTGAGCAAGTTTCTTAATATGTGAGTAGGTTCATCTTGAGTGGAAACTACACTTAGTGCATGCTAAACATAATTCAAAGTGATTGTTTGTGGGAAACTTCATTTTGATGATACAAAGTGAGTCTTATTCTGATGTGATCAAATCACTCATCTAAGCATACTATGTACCGACACTTTATAATATCTATCTTTGCAATACATACACCCTCTTTTGTGTAAAAAAAGACCTGTGTGTATGATCACCATACTGTATATCCGTTATCAAAGGTGAAAAGATCATGATCCGCATCATCCATCTGTTTTGTGTAAACAAAGACCTGGGTTAATGATGATCATATCTAAGCACTCAAAAGAATCCTATGTGATCAATTGTACATTTATCTTGAGCTTTTATATCAATGCATTAATGAGATGTCAAATGCATCTCAAGATAGAACTTATAACTTAAAGTATATAGTTATTAAGTGTGAAAAAGTGATGATTTGACTTGCAAAGGGAGGACAAAATCTTCGTAAATTGAATTTGAAGCTCATAACAGTTATTTCCTAATCAATATGAAAACATGATAAACATCATGCCTAGTTGATACATTAGCTCTTGTATGGATTTAAGTGGATAATATACTTGCAATCAGAACTATGTTCAGGTATCAATTCAACAAAATAACTCATCAGGAAGAGGCTTAGTGTTATAGTATGATCCCATCATATGTGTATACATGTCTAAGTCTCATCATACAGTTAAATAACACTCATGATATTCTTCTTAAAAATTTATGATAAATGCATACTGTCATCATTAATTTAGGGGGAGTAGAATTCATGAAGATAAGTCTATCAATCAGCAGCTTTGTCTATTTGATTATCACTTTGAAGGAACTGGAATCTGAGCACCAACTTAGCACCTGGATACATGAAGTTTTTAAAATCATTTAAACTTTCTTGTACTCAATTGTTATGAATACAAAGTCAAAAAGGTCCAACAGTAATAAATTGTTCTAAGCAGTGGACTTGGACCATACAACAAAAATAAGTTTTTCTACATGTGTTCTTTAAGCATCAGCAGATGCTACAGTGCCATCTTAAGCATCAGTAGAAGCTACAGTGTGGAAAACTTAAATGTTTTTCTGTAGATTGGTAAACTACGGATGAGCAAAGATCAACAAATATAATTTAATTTCATAGTTTGGCAACCTATGAAAATTTAAGTTATACTTCATCAGTAGAAGTTGTTAAGACATCTGTAGATGATTTATGGAATCCGTAGATGATCTGTGGAAGAACTTAGAACATAAAGTGTTGAGGGTCCCACTTTATTAAATAAATAAAATTAATGTGTCTGAGAAAGTATAAATGATGTTCTTTGACTTCAAAATACTTTATTCGCTTTTTCAGTTCACTTATTCAGACCTAGAAAAAACGCATACTCAATAAACTTTTCCCCCTTCTATAACATTAAAAAAACTACCGAATCAAAACATCAAACAAACATATTTCTGCTCTCAAATCATTGTGTTCAAGGTAAAACATGTCGTAATAACGAACCATTTGATTCTTGTGGAATCTCACAACTGTTCATATTCTCATATTAATAATGTGATTCTAACGAAATCTTCTTTATTCTATGAACAAATGGATAATCGATTTGCGAGAGAGCACAATGTGTGTGCTTTCTTAAACCCTGACGACCCTGTCTTAGAAGGGTGTCAAGACATTATCTGATTTCTAAGAAGATCTAGGTTGTTCTATGCCTTATTAGCAGAGCCCGTGATTCATCAATCGCACATAACTGATTTCTGGAACTCCGCATAAATAGAAGAAGATGATCAAGTTATTGTGGCTGATATGAAGAATCAAAGACTGAGAGTGGATGAACAGACAATAAGAAGGGTTCTTGAGTTGGGAGATGTAGAAGCTGGTCACCCTGATGTATTCGATAATGAGTACATAGAGAAAGTCTTTCTTCTGATGGGGTATGATGGTGACTTCAAAAAGGGAGAAATCAACAAAGAAAGACTCTGCAAGCCATACAGATTTCTTTGTCACACTTATCTTAAGTACGTGTCAAACAGGAAATCTGGACTTGAAAGATTTTCAAGGCATATATCTTCAGGCATTATTCATGTATTTGAGGGAAGAACCTACAATTACTCAAAGTACATGTTCAACTGCTTATGTGATCAGATCAAAGTACAGAAGGCTGACAAGATGTATATGTTTCTAAGATTTCTGCAATTGATCATCAATGTTGATCTGCCTAGGACTACTATAGATGGTGATGTGTTTGTTCAAGCACATCTAGGTAGAGCTGTTCTGAATAAAATATCTAGGAAGTATGAAGGTGAAGACATGCCCATGTTTGCTCATGTGATAGATGCTAATGCCAATATCCTTCAAGAGCTTGTGTGGGAAGATCAACAGGAGGATTCTTCAACCAACTCCATTCAAGCCACACACTCACCAATTCCATCACCCATTCAGCAACAACATCAATCTCCACACCCCCTTCTCCTTCAAATCAAAATTCTCAACTCATATCACCACTCACTCTGTTCACCCTCAAAAATCTCTATCAGCTAATCAAAACACTGTTTCTCAAGCCATAACTATTCAATTATCATTATCCAAGACTGAATCTCCTATCCATTCAAATGCCACTGAACCAGTTTCTCCAGACATTGTCAATCAGCAGCAACAATAACCATAACATGATGAGCTTGATGAATCAAAAGATGAATGCTCTAGTTTAACAAGTATGGCTCATACTAAAGATCATAAAGACAAAATTGCTTATCAACAAGAAGAAAAAGATAAGTATGAGGAAGTGATTGCCTATGATGAAGATGACATCAGTGATAAGGACATCCCAGTAAGCAAAGGCTGTTTGGTGGTTGAATACAACAAGCTTGTGTGAAGTCAAACTGCAGAAAGCAAAGGATTAAAGAACTAAAAGGGATAATAGCAGAAAAGGATGATGTGCTGATATAGCTAGAAGCAAGGATCAAAAGCTTAAGAGAAGATGCCTAGTGTAATAATGAAGTAATTGATGCCCTACTTCAACAAGATTCTGAGCTCAAAGAATCAGTAGAGAAAAAAAGAATAAAAATGAGAAACTAAGGCTGAAGTTTGATCAAATGAATGAGTCTTTCTATGATCAGTCAACTCTGTTGAAAAGAAAAGAAGAAGAGATTGATCAACTGAAAATGAAAATATGTGCCCTTGAATCAAACCAAATAAAGGAACCTGTTGAATCTTCTAAGCAACTTATTCTATACTCAAGAAAGAGAAATTATTTGGGTTCAACAAAGAAATAGATAATCAATGCTAAAGAGTCATCCAAAAGGTCAAGGCAAACATCCTTAGAATACACTCCTTCTATGAATGTTTCAACACCAAAGCCAGTTACTGGTGAAAAGGCTGAGAGTGATGTTGAATGGAAAGAGCTGACTGAAGAGGGTTCTAACAAAGAACAAGAAGTATCAAAGGCTGATGATCTTCTGACAACAAAAGATATAATGGAAGAAAGGCCAGAGTCATCCATATTTATGACCCTGATCAATCATGGGTTCCCATTTGACATGGTTGAAAGGATGAACTTGACTAAGATGAAAGACATGCTAAAAGAATTTGAGTTTGTTAGCTTTATGATTCCTAATTGTAATTATGAGGCATTCACAACATTTCAAGCCATCTAGAAAATAAAGAAAGACCTAGGCCACTATGACACAGCAAAACTCAGCAAGTACAACATGATCTGTTGGCTACATTGTCACAACTACAAGGCACATGAGCTCAAAGAAAGAAATGTTGGTGAGCTGAGAAGAATGATGGGACATGTTATGTAAGGCCCCGTTCCGAGACGCTTACAGCTGGTCATTCATTGCACTTAAAACATTATAAAATGTACATTAATTTTGCAGCGGAATTTAAAACTTTTATTTATAATTAAAACATGTCAATTACAACATCTGTTTTCATCTCAAAATACAAGACATGTCACAATACGGATGCCAACCTCAAAATGCTCTAGTAGCTTATGCATCCATACCTGCAACTCCTCAGCATCAACATATGCCTGCTAACTACCATGCATACAAAAGTCAGCGACGCTGAGTGAGTCCTAGTTTTATAATAAAACATACTTTTCTCTGTTAAAACCGTTCTTTACTTTATTTCAAAATATACTATACTTTAAAATCGTTCGTGATCATGCATCATACGTGCATACAGATAATATCATTATTATCTTCATCATTCCGTTCATTAGCTTTATTTGTCCAACGTATTACATTATCGTTCACTTCTCTTTCTCGATCCGGTTAGACTTTACCCTCTTGTGGCACTCAGCCACGACTACTGAGGTCACAATAATTCATTTACGTTCATTCATACGTTCGTTCTTTTATACATGATCTTTCGTTCATTACTCTTTATTACTCGAATCTTGTCTCTTGCAATATCTCATGTCCGAAGACTGATGCTGTGTCGGGGCCTGCTCACAACCCCCGACTCATGTCTGAAGACTGACACAGCACCGTGATACACGACAAAGATCCCATATGAGTCAATCACAGGGATTGAACTCCATCCGATTCTGTTGCAACACAAAGTTGCAACACAAAGTCGCTCACCTCATTATCTCGTCTCATGCAAAATACCCGACTCATGTCCGAAGATTGATACTGTGTCGGGGCCTGATAAACATACCCCCGACTCATGTCCGAAGACTGACACAGTACCGGGATACGCGACACGGATCTCATCATCCGTCACTTTCATCATATGCAATACTCTCGACTCATGTCCAAAGACTGATACTGTGCCGAGGCCTGCTCACAAACCCCCGACTCATGTCCTAAGACTGACACAATACCGGAGTACGCAATCTGTATCCTGTCTCATGCAATACCCCCGACTCATGTCCGAAGACTAATACTATGCCGGGGCCTGACACACAAACCCCCGACTCATGTCCGAAGACTGAAACAGTACCGGGATACGCGACAAGGACCTCTTTCGAGTCTGTTGCGACACAGAGTCGCTCACCTCATACCTGTGCTTGGCCTTATGCCACACCCCTGAAGTTTTACGTAACTCGGGTAACAACACCCCCCACCGAAGTGGGTAACAACACCCCCACCGAAGTGGGTAACACCCCCACCAAAATGGGTAACAACACCCCCACCGAAGTGGGTAACACCCCTACCAAAGTGGGTAACACCCCCACCGAAGTGGGTAACACCCCTACTGAAATGGGTAACAACACCCCCACCGAAGTGGGTAACACCTCTGAAGGTCAGTCACAAAGACTGGAACCCTTGCATGCACACTTTAGAATTTGCTGAACCTCACGCGGTAGAACTTAAGGCATTTAGAGCCGTGCACCTCTGTACATACTGCTTTCAAGCCTTTCTATACTTCTCTCTTTATTCATTAATTCATTCATGCATTCATTCATTACGTTCCTCTTTTCATTATCTTCCACTTTACGTTACATAATACTTCCATTACATTCATTAACGTTCGACGCAAAGCCAAGAGAAGACATACATACATAATAAGGAACATACATAAACATAAACATACACCATCACCAATACAGGCATATCATACATGCAAAACACACGTCAAACGTAAGCCATCACATCATAACCAGGCCTATCTTCCCATTTTACCCCTTAAAAACCACTTAGAAAACCTTAAGTCCAAAGTGGGCGCATGGGTCCTTCCAGGCGCATGAGCATAAAAATTCTAAGTGTAAAACAGTCTGGGCGCATGGGCACTGTTTGGGCGTTTCTGCCCTGTTCAGGCGCATCACCAACACTTAGCCGTTTCAAGCACTTGGGTGCATGGGCACTGTTTAGGCGCATGGCCAACACTTGGGCGCATGGCCAATACTTAGATGCATGGGCCACTGTTTAGGCGCATGGCCAGCACTTGGGCGCATGGCCAGCACTTGGGCGCATGGCCAACACTTAGACGCATGGGCCAACATACTGGGTGCATGGGCCACTATTTAGGCGTATGACTCACCCTTGGGTGCATGGCCAACACTTAGGCGTCTAGCCACTCATGTTGGACGCATGGGTCACTGTTGGGGCACATGAACCACTGTTCATGTTCATCAAAACATTCTGAAATCTTTCCTATGCTACCAATTTCACCCGATTGCCATTCTAAGCATACCCAAACATAGATCTAACATGCTAAGGCCATCTAAGCATGCTAATCATCATCACTAACCCATAATCATCACTATAACATACGTACATACATACAACATTCGTACATAAAGCTGTAAACCCACGGTTTCTTTCAAAACATTTACTTAGTATGCATAATAGCCCCAAATTAGTTGAAAATCAGTAAAAGAGGGGTTCTAGAAACTCACCTTGAGCAGCCTTTGAGCAACACTCTTCCAGTTCAAGACCCACTTTGATTCAGCTCTTTGAATCCCGAAAACAAACTTTAAACAACCAGAACTTCGGTCAAGAACTCAATACTCAGCTGAAACCGAGCTCAAACAAGAGAATACTTATCTTTTTCAGCTTCTTCTTCCTCTTTCTCTCTCTAGAACCGAGCTCTCTCTCTCTCTTCTTCTTCTTCCGAGAGCAAAGCAGCTTTCTGCTTTGATATCGGCAACCATGCCCTTTAAAATCTTAAAATAATAAGATTTGTACTTTGTACACTTTTTCCCCTCCATTTGTGCACAATTTCCATTCCTTCCACTTACTTTTCTTTTCCTTTCGTTTAAATAAAATTTCGGGGTGTTACAAGTCTAACCTCCTCAAAGAGGTTTCGTCCCCGAAACATGTCGCTTGTCGAACAGTTACGGGTAACACTGTCTCACCTCTTCTTTGATCTTGCATTTAAACTCAGATCCCTTTAGGCTTCACTGCACCCACACAAGTAAAACCATCATCCTCCTTAGTCTATTCTCTCATTCTTATTAGTAGTGGTCACCAGTTGCTCCTCGTGGTTGGATACTTTGTCCATCTTAGTATTCTCTAGTAGCATGATCATATCCTTATTGGTTGAGCTCTTTCTTAGACGAGATGCATGGAACATCAGATGAATTCCACTTAACTCATCGGGTGGCTCCATTCGATGTGTCACTTCTCCTACTTGAGCAACAACTAGGAATGACCCTCTACACTTTAATATTAGCTTTACTTGATTTCAAATCAAGCAATCCGCTCTCCTGGTCGAAGCCTTCCTCATACTTCATTGTTGTAGGTCGTCACCGAGCTCTGGTCATGCGCGATTGATCAATCCATCTTCTTGCAACACTTGGGGTTTGAGTCGTAGACTACTGATCAACTCACTCAGAGATGCATGTCTACCTACCTATGTCTGTCTTGAACAGCCTAGCAGGAACAAGCGCTCTCTTCAATTCTATCGTGCAATCCTCTAGGGCATTAGTTAACCTGTTAGACTTACTAATAGAAATTCTTACATCGAAGGGCTCATCGATCGCCCTACCCCTAACGTGCAATATCACCGAAAATAGCGGCAACAAAACTACTACTAGCGTCACAACTAAAGCATAGATGCATAAATCTAAACTTGCAAGAACGTACCTGACGTTACCTCGAAGTCGGACCTAACCTCCTCCCGGTCATAGCGAAGGATCTAGCCTTCACCCTCTGTTCTCCTTCCTCGTACCTGAGCTTCCTCCGATCTTCTTCACTCCCGAACCTTCTGCTATCGGCTTCTTGCAATACCTACTCATGTGACCTTCCTCACCACAGGAATAACACCTCCTCATACTGCAATTCTTTGCCACATGTCCAGTCCTCCCACACGGGAAACAGACATTGCCCCCCAGTCTACATTCCCCGGGGTGCGGGGTCCACACTTGTCACACATTTTCGACCCCGCACCAGTTATGACCACATGCTGATCATCCACTCGTGCACCTTTGCCACCTGGAGCGGTTCCGCCACGTTCCAATCGCTTCTCGTTCCATTCTTGATCACCTTCTCTTTTCTTGCTACTTTCAGTCGCTATCACAGATCTTTCATCATACAATCTCCCCGCCAAATCGACCGCCGACCTAAACGTGCTTGGTCGGGCAGCGATCATGTGCCTACGCATGTCCGCCGGCAAGCCCTGAATGTACCTCTTGATCTTTCGTGAAAGAGGTGTCACCTGATCCGGCACCAGACGTGCCATCTTGTTGAATTTAGCGGTATATTGCTGATGTGTCATCGTTCCCGCATCCAGCTGCAAGAACTTTCTTTCAACCTTGTCCATCTCACAATGAGGACAGAATTCCTCAATCACCAGCCTTCTCAACTCTGGCCATCGCATCCTCCCGATAGCCCTGCTATTCTCGGCTTGGACTATATCATCCCACCGCACAGAGCCGAGTCCACAAAAGAATGGGCAGCAAACTTTACTTTCTGATCCTCCCGGCACTCGTTGATATTCAATACCGCTTCCATCTATCTAACCCATCGGTGAGCTGTAGCAGCAGTGCTGTTTCCATCAAAAGTTGGGGGCTTGCATCATTAAAACGCCCCGTAGTTACAGCCTCGTGCCGCCTCCGGCGCAGGCTCATCCTCTCCGTCATCGAAGAAAACCGTTTCAGTCTCGGGTCGTCTCCTTTCGCCCGAAGATCTACCCCTTTCCTGTCTCTCCCCATATTTAACAACCTTTATAACTTTGGTCATCACAGACGGTAGGATCATCTACACAACCTGATGCACTTCCTCCATGACTGCCTCTCTCATCGAGGCTCTCTGATTAGCATTCTCATCACCGCCCTCCTGCTGAGGGGCCTCGGGTTCCTCATGGACTACTCTTTCAGCCCTAGACCTTCCTCTTGTGACCTGTGGTTCAGCACCACGTCCACCACCACCTCCACCTCGTGAAGCTTTCGAAGATCTACCGCCAACCATCTTCTAACACACTATAAGATTCAAACACTAACGCGGTCATTCAAGGTTATAACTCAGTTTATGTCAAGTATAGTAAGTCCCTAATTACAGTGGCCAGTTGTAATTAGCCACTTACTTTACTCTTCATACCCCAAGCATTTCCTATCCTGACTACATTAGTATCTAAATCTACACATTAGCACACAAGCCACATAACATGCGCACATAATGTTGGTTAACATTAACTTACATAAAACGTTTACATAAAAACCTTTACCTGCAGGCACGTAGCTACTAGGACTGGCATCCTTTTTCCTTTTAGTCCCATTCTCAGTTTAAGAATAGGTTTTTCAAAATATTTACCCAATTCACTTAAACTTTTGCTCTAATACCAACTTGTAAGGCCCCGTTCCCGGGACGCTTATAGCTGGTCATTCATTGAACTTAAAACATTATAAAATGTACATTAATTTTGCAGCGGAAATTAAAACTTTCATTTATAATTAAAAACATGTCAATTACAACATCTTTTTTCATCTCAAAATCAAGACATGTCAAAATACGGATGCCAACCTCAAAACGCTCCCAGTAGCTTATGCATTCATGCATGCAACTCCTCGGCATCAACATATACCTGCTAACTATCATGCATACAAAACTCAGCGACGCTGAGTGAGTCCTAGTTTTATAATAAAACATACTTTTCTCTGTTAAAACCTTTCTTTACTTTCATCATATGCAATACTCCCGAATCATGTCCAAAGACTGATACTGTGTTGGGGCTTGCTCACAAACCCCCGACTCATGTCCGAAGACTGACACAGTACCGGAGTACGCAATCTGTATCCTGTCTCATGCAATACCCTCGACTCATGTCCAAAGACTGATACTGTGTCGGGGCCTGTCACACAAACCCCCGACTCATGTCCAAAGACTGACACAGTACCGGGATACACGAAAAGGACCTCTTTCGAGTCTGTTGCGACACAGAGTCGCTCACTTCATACCTGTGCTTGGCCTTATGCCACACCCCCGAAGTTATACGTAACTCGGGTAACAACACCCTCACCAAAGTGGGTAACACCCCCGCTGAAGTGGGTAACAACACCCCCACCGAAGTGGGTAGCAACACCCCCACCGAAGTGGGTAATACCCCCACCGAAGTGGGTAACACCCCTACCGAAGTGGGTAACAACACCCCCACTGAAGTGGGTAACACCCCCACCGAAATAGGTAACAACACCCCCATCGAAGTGGGTAACACCTCTGAAGGTCAGTCACAAAGACTGGAACCCTTGCATGCACACTTTAGAATTTGCTGAACCTCACACGGTAGAGCTTAAGGCATTTAAAGCCGTGCACCTCTGTACATACTGCTTTCAAGCCTTTCTATACTTCTCTCTTTATTCATTAATTCATGCATGCATGCATTCATTACATTCCTCTTTTCATTATCTTCCACTTTACGTTACATAATACTTCCATTACATTCATTAACGTTCGACGCAAAGCCAAGGGAAGACATACATAAACATAAACATACACCATCACCAATATAGGCACATCATACATGCAAAACACACGTCAAACATAAGCTATCACATCATAACCAGGCCTATCTACCATTTTACCCCTTAAAAACCACTTAGAAAACCTCAAGTCCAAAGTGGGTGCATAGGTCCTTCCAGGCGCATGAGCATAAAAATTCTAAGTGTAAAACAGTCTGGGTGCATGGGCACTGTTTGGGCGTTCCTGCCCTGTTCAGGCACATCACCAACACTTAGCCGTTTCAAGCACTTGGGCGCATGGGCACTGTTTAGGCGCATGGCCAATACTTAGACGCATGGGCCACTATTTAGGCACATGGCCAGCGCTTGGGCGCATGGCCAACACTTAGACGCATGGGCCAACATGCTGGGTGCATGGGCCACTATTTAGGCGTATGACTCACCCTTGGGCGCATGGCCAAAACTTAGGCGTCTAGCCACTCATGCTGGACGCATGGGCCACTGTTGGGGTACATGAACCACTGTTCATGTTCATCAAAACATTTTGAAATCTTTCTTATGCTACCAATTTCACCCGATTGCCATTCTAAGCATACCCAAACACAGATCTAACATGCTAAGGCCATCTAAGCATGCTAATCATCATCACTAACCCATAATCATCACTATAACATACGTACATACATACAACATTCGTACATAAAGCTGTAAACCCACGGTTGCTTTCAAAACATTTACTTAGTATGCATAATAGCCCCAAATCAGCTGAAAATCAATAAAAGAGGGGTTCTAGAAACTCACCTTGAGCAGCCTTTGAGCAACACTCTTCCAGTTCAAGACCCACTTCGATTCATCTCTTTGAATCCCGAAAACAAACTCTAAACAACCAAAACTTCGGTCAAGAACTCAATACTTAGCTGAAACCAAGCTCAAACAAGAGAAGACTTACCTGTTTCAGCTTCTTCTTCCTCTTTCTCTCTCTAGAACCGAGCTCTCTCTCTCTCTTCTTCTTCCTCCGAGAGCAAAGCAGCTTTCTGCTTTGATATGGGCGACCGTGCCCTTTAAAATCTTAAAATAATAAGATTTGTACTTTGTACACTTTTCCCCCCTCCATTTGTGCACAATTTCCATTCCTTCCACTTACTTTTCTTTTTCTTTCGTTTAAATAAAATTTCGGGATGTTACATGTTATGTCTGTTGAACTTAACTCAGGAGTAAGGTTCAGAACTGAAGCTCTAAATCCAACCTATGAGCACCAAATCAAGCTCTCTACTGATCCTGCAACTGGCACAAAGGCAAAGACAAACTGATCAGAGAACCAAGAGCAGTCATTCCTGGCAAAGTGTGGCCATTAGGGAAAACTGTTAGAGAAATCACTGAACAGAAATCAACTCTGATAGAACTATATGATCATATCACAACTCCCAGTTTTATGGAAGAAAACAGGATTATGGCCTGGAAATATGATCCAGACTAGGATTGTGCAATTATCAAAAGAACCTCCGGAAGAATTCAGTATTTCCATGATACAGCAGCATTGCTGAGGCTTCATGAGAGAGATATCAAGGACCTGCAAAGTCTAATAATGTCTAACTATCCAATTAACTCAAGGGTAAGAGATTTATCTGTGTTGGTGGGAAAATTGAAGATAAAATTCATAGATGATGTGCTCAAGAAAGCTAAGAGAGATGATGATCATCATAGAAAGAGAATTCAAAGAATCAAAAGAACAACAAAGCCCTCTTCACTTGTTGATGAGGAAATGTAGGATACAGCCATGAAAATGCAGCATCTATCAAAAGCTTCAAGGAAAATCAATACACATCTCCCATAACATAATAGGGTTATGTTGAGAAAACGAAAGAGCTGATGCTATTGAGGAATGTTGAAAGAAAGAAGGCTGAAAGATTTGATTTTTTTACCCGATGGAGATCAAACTACTTCACCCAAGCTATACTTCATATCTTCATGACAAATTCTTTCCAAAGCTAACTGATGAAAAGGCTCAGAGTGACTTGTGTCTATATGTGCATATGATTCAAGTTGTGGATAAGCTGCATGCCAAAGCATACAAAAGAAGAAGGTATAATGCTGGGATGCTGAAGGGAGCTAACATTAAAGATATATCAGAATTGAGAATCTTAGAAGAAGATGAGCTGGAAATTATTCACAATCAGTGCGTTGTGGAAACCCTCACCACAGAAGAAGATGTATTGGGGCTGACTTTTGAGACACTCCAAAGGATATGCAGAATGGAGATCAAGTACAAATACGATAATCAAAAGGATGCAGTATCATATTTCAAAAAGAAGATGGTTTCAAGATTGAAGGAGCTTTCAGTTTTGAAGAAATGATTACAAGTAGCTAAGCCTTAGAGGGAGTATTGTTAGGTCTAGAATCAGTAGATCTAGTCCTTTTTGTATAGTCTTAGTACTTGAATTAATATCTTTAATGAATGGGTGTAATTCATTATTATGTATGCATTAAATGTATAGGTTAACCCATATATATATATATATGTGTGTGTGTGTGTGTGTGTGTTGATTTATGTATGTTTGTAGGTACAAACAATATACTTAATCAAGAAACATCTACGGATGAACATTTTGTTCTTCCGTAGATATGTTTCTTACAAGTAACAAACATCCAAAGATTATCTGCGGATGAACCATCAACTGGAGTAAAGTGAGAATTCCAAGCCAAGATTCCTGCGGAAGAACAAGATTGCTTCGGAAGAACTTGTTTGCTGCGGAAGAACAAGATTGCTTAGGAAGAAACAGTTTGCTTCGAAAGAAACTGTTTGCTGTGGAAGAATAAGATTCCTGCGGAAGAATAAGATTCCTGCGGAAGAATAAGATTCCTGCGGAAGAACATTTGCTTCGGAAGATTAATCATCTACGGAAGTCAATACTTCTGCGGAGTCCAAACACTTGTACTCAAACAATACAAGTGTTGGAAGTCAACAAGTCAGTTATGCGAATCCCAAGAAATCCGGAGATTCCTTAACAGAAACAATTCAAATCCCAATAGATCCGATGTTTCCTTAACAGAAACATCATTGTTTATATATATTGATCAGGTTTCGAATCATAGGACGACATCAACGGCTTCAACAACAACAACAATACGACAAAACATCACACAATCAAACCCTAGCAGTCGTCATATCATTCAACACAATTTTCAATATCGGTCATTAGTTATTTGTAATCATTGACGTGTTTTAATGAAATACAATTGATTTAAACAAATCGTTAGTTGTGTTTCATCAATCGTGTTCTTGAATATTTATTGATATTGATAATCATTTAATACAAACAATTAAATCAATTCAACGTTGATTCAGCAAACATTAAATTGACATCAACTAACGCTGATAATTCTTGATTGTGATCCTTGGATTCACACACATCAAATTGTGTAATGCAATTAGTGAATGTGGACCAAAACAAACAAGCTATTGAACCGGTTTAACACAATTAAAATTCTTTATCACCAATTTAATTTCATATCTGTTTTTCTTTTGTTTCACTCAACATATAAATTTGTTTATTTCTTAAGAGAGCTACTTGAGTGGTTTATGGCTTAATGACTTTTTAGAAAATACTAGTATTTAAATTCTGACATGTGATACGTAAGGATTTAGAGTCGTGTACCGGTGGGATTAAACGAGTGTATGAGTCGGTATTTTAAAAGTAAGAGGGATTAAACGAGTGTGAGTCAGCATATTAAAAATAGAAAATAAAACTAGAAAATTAAATATAATTAACACTGTCTTAATACTTTGTTTGTTTGTTTAGTATTTCTGAATTACATGTCAATGTCAACAAATTTGCTATCTTAAACATGACTCATTAGTTGTCAATAACTTATTTAAAACATGACTCATTAGTTGTCAATAACTTATTTAAATATGAGTAGTTGAGACTCGAAGTAGAAAAGAAGCGAACCCTTGATCCATAAAATATTGTTGACAAACACCAACGTTCAAATTCGAATTCAAAAAAACCACATGCTAAAAGGGACAGAAACAGAGAGCTCAATATTCAAAATCTTAAAAATACATAGACACTTGTGAAACCCAATGCCATTTACATTTATATTTTTAACCTCTCATCTTTCAAATTACTACAAAACATTACTACAAAACAGACAAGAGCCCTGTGGGTCCCATCCCTTGTCCGCTCCTAACGAATACCTGGGTCTGATCCAACGGCCACGATCAATCCTTATTTCAAATCACCTTGGTTCCCCCCTTTCAAAAGTACCATTAAATAACCCCCCTTTCTCTCTCACTGCTTTTTGAATTCGTTAAACCCTACCCTCCTCTGACAAAATCAAACGGATACTTTCATTCAAAATCGAATGAATTCAACTGGGCTTTTTACAGAATTCGTTATCGTTTCTTGTGCTGTTTAAACCAACCAACGCCCTTTCATTTCTAGGGTTTCTTTTGTTCTTCTTGTATCGGGAGTGATTGAGTGATGTCGACGGTGAACCATAGTAGGAAATCAACAGGGATGACGACGTCTTCTCTGGTGAAACGTCAGGCGTCGGAGAATGTCGCCGGAAAATCCACGGCGTTGCCGCCTCATATGGCGAAGAAACGCCCTGCTCTTGCTAACGTTACCAATCAGAGGCCTGCGTCTCATAATGTCCCTCGAAACGCCTCTAGTTTGGTATCCCTAAATTCTTTCTTTATTAGTGTTTCGTTTATGGGTTTTGATTTATGAAATTAATTTCATAGGCGCGTTTTCTTGAATGTGTTTTCGATCACTGTTTCTTGATAAACAATCGAACTTTTGTTGTTTTTATTTTTGATGAATTGAAATTCAATATTGGCCTTTGTTTTTTTTTTTTTGGTCTAATCTTGAAGTCTTTGTAAAATCTGATATGGGTATGGTGAAGTTTGAATTGGATTTGCGTATATGTATCACTGATTCAACTGTATTTTGTTCAGATGGTACCCTGTGTTTCGAAGATCAATGACCCAAAGAAAGGATCTTCAACTGCTAATAACTATGGAGTTTCGGCATCCACGGTCCATTTGAATCCCACTGGTTTGAGTAAGAACAGACCCATACCAAGAAAAGATGCAACTGTTTCCAAGATTAATATTGTTCCTCCTGTTCAAACCAAAATGGAAGTGTCTCCATCCAAATCAGATGGGTTATCAGTCTCCATGGATGAGACAATGTCCACATGTGATTCTTTGAACAGCCCTGATGTTGAATACATCGACAGCAATGATATCGCAGCAATTGAGTCGATTGAGAGGAAAACAAGCAGCAAACTCAACATTTCAGATCATGTAGAACCAGCAGGTTTTGATTTTGAATTTGATTTGTGGGTTACTTGTTTCACTCTGGTGGTGGTATGGAAGTAATGATTTTCAAAATTTGATGTTCATAGGAAACGTATGCAAGCGAGAGATACTTGTGGAGATGGGATCGAATGAGAAGATTGTTGATCTTGATGTCGATTTCATGGATCCGCAGTTGTGCGCAACAATGGCTTGTGACATATATCAGCATCTTAGAGCATCCGAGGTAAAGAAAAGACCTTCAACTGACTTCATGGAGAAGGTACAGAAAGACATTAATGCCAGCATGCGTGCGATCCTAATCGACTGGCTTGTAGAGGTTGCTGAAGAGTATAGGCTTGTGCCTGATACATTGTATTTGACCATCAACTACATAGACCGATATCTTTCGGGCAATTTGATGGATAGGCAACGGCTCCAGCTGCTTGGTGTTGCTTGCATGATGATAGCTTCGTAAGACATTTTTCAAATTTCACATGTTATTTGAATTATTTGTTTATTTTATTTCAAAATCTGATTCAATTTTGAATGAATTTCAGAAAATATGAGGAGATTTGTGCGCCCCAGGTGGAAGAATTCTGCTACATAACCGATAATACATACTTCAAAGACGAGGTATGTGTTTTCATTATAATTAACTGAAGTTCTTATTAGGTAGGAGGTTCATTTGACTAAATAAGTTTGACTTGTGCAGGTGTTGCAAATGGAATCTTCAGTTCTGAACTTCTTGAAGTTTGAGTTGACAGCCCCTACTGTTAGATGCTTCTTGAGAAGATTTGTTCGTGCTGCTCATGGTGTAAATGAGGTATTTAACTGAACTTTAATACTTGAGAAGATTTGTTCGTGCTGCTCCTTCAATGCATTTAGAATGAGGTATTTAACTGAACTTTAATACTCGTAAGTGAGGTATTTGACTGATTTGCAAACAGGCTCCTTCAATGCATTTAGAATGTATGGCAAGCTACATATCTGAGTTATCTCTTGTGGAGTATAATATGTTGCGTTATGCCCCTTCTCTCGTTGCTGCATCCGCCATTTTCGTAGCAAGATATATACTTTCTCCGTCTCAGAATCCTTGGGTATGTTCCATTCAAGTTCAGAATCATCATCTGCTGTTTTCTTTGCCTTTGATTGAAATTTGAATAAATTCATTAATAATTCTACAGAATTCAACATTGAAGCATTATACTCAGTATCAGCCATCAGAACTATACGAATGTGCCAAGGCTCTGCATACACTTGTTTGCGAGTGTCCGAATTCTAGTTTGCCAGCAATTAGGGAGAAATACAGTCAACATAAGGTAAGTAAATTGTGGGAGTAAATTTTACACATTTAGCTTTTTGGTACAAGGATTTGAAGTTAGTTTGGAAAATTTTATGTGAAACAGTACAAATTTGTAGCAAAGAAGTATTGTCCTCCATCCATACCAATGGAGTATTTTCAGAACAGCTAGTTGATTGGCAGCAATGGAGTAATCTGAGAACAGCTGGTTGACAGAGATGAAAAACAGCAATTTAGTTTTTCAACGTTTAGTTGGAGGTTGCTTCATTTCATGTGATAAGTGTTCTTGTTTAGAATCTTGAAGGGAATAGATGATATTTTCTTTCTTTCTTTTATTCTAATTCAATGTGTACATGCATCATGTCCATTGTGGGGGTGTTTCTCTTGGTTATGAATTGAGCATAAACAATCGAAAATAACCCATTTAATTCTGAGAGTAGTGTACAATAAATGGAATGCTTATAGGACATTAGTTAGTCTTGCCACGAGCTATTTGAATTCAAGAAAAAGACCGGTTTTGGACTAATGTCATAAAAGCAAAATATGACATTAGCCTTGCCATGAGCTATTTGAATAACATTGACATGCGGAGACTTTCATTTTGTAATGTTAACGCTTATCCATCCGAGGATAAATGAAGTGGTGAGGTTGAATTATGCTAGTTTTTTTTAGCAAAAGACTCACACATGTTGAATGTTATAAAAATGTTTTTCACACTGTTGTGATCAATGAAATCATGTTAAAGATGCCCTAAAAACATTCGGGACTTTATGGGCATCCAAGATGCAATGTGGTACACCTAATTTCATTAGTAAGGACTAACAACGGCGGGTACATTGTAATAAATATTTCCTAGTTGAAGTAAGGCCCATAAAAGATAACTTTCTCATACAAGGTCTAGATGCCTTGGGTGTCTTTTATAATAAATATGGTTTTTTTTGAAATGGGTGTTTTTTTGAAGTCTGTGATGGTTTATGAGTTATATTACAATTTGATCTGATTTATGGGTAATCCGTAATTGGGATTTACGGAATCTAAGTAGTAATGATTGAACCCGTAACTCTCATTTACGGAATACTCACACCGTGTGTTTACCGTTTGTTAACCTTTTGACCCACCCTAATTCCATAAATCCAAGCTACGGATTTAATTAATTTATTTATTTTTGATTCCATAAACTTAAATTACATATACTTCTTTCAGAACCTAGATAGCTACTAAAATTCATTTTATATGTATACATTCATGCATTTTGATCATGAATCAATATAACAGAATATTACTTTATTTATTTCTCAAAAACTGTGGTTATTAATTAGAAACCCATAGATGTTGACAAAATATTGTTCCATTTTTAAAGGGTCGGAAAACAAAAATAAAAAAGACAATGCTTCGGTTATGGGTTATTATTGATGTTTTTAGAACTGGATTGGACAGTGAAACGAACATCTTAGTGGTTCACTGGTCGGACCGGATATAAGAACCGGATAAACTTATAATTATTTTATAAATTTATATGTAACAAATACTAAAAAAATAACAAATATATATATATATATATGAAAAACCGATACGACCGGTCCAACCGGTTTGGTTCCCGGTTCGACCGCCGGTGTGTGGTTCTATACTTTTCATAGTTTACAGAATTTTCGTTGTATGTTTCGGTCTAAATTTTGCGAGTTAAGATATCGCAACGTACACGTGTGGTTCAATGTTTTACGCTTATTTTTGCCCATTTAACTACCCTCTCACAATACACTTGTCTTAGATCAACTTATTTATTATTCTATATATTTTTCGTTTCATCTGTGTGGTTTAACGTTTTGAGGTCTACTTTTCGTTTGGTTGTATCAAAACGAATTTCAAACTAACCCATAAATCATCGCAAACTTCAATGAACATTCATTTTACAAAAATAATTGATAAATATGAGTGTTGATGTTTATAAGACACCAAATCTTGTTTACATAACAGATGAGCTCACCCAGGTAGGACCAAAGTCTCCATTTAGGCAAGGAGGGGATACACTACATTTTTTATGTTCTAAACCGAATGTTCTTTACCACTTCCTTCCAAGGACGACACACAATCCATTTTGTTTGCTTCTTATGATACACAGAGGTTCTACTTCAAGTTGGGTGCTTTATGTGCTACATCAGACATTTTAGTTAATATATTAAACACTCTTGTATAAAAGATAACCTCGTCTAGGTGGCGTGAAAAAGAGGAGGCGGTGTCCAATTGCTACTCCAAGTTGGGTGCTTTATGTGCTACATCAGACATTTTAGTTAATATATTAAACACTCTTGTATAAAAGATAACCTCGTCTAGGTGGCGTGCAAAACATGTTGAAGCTTTAGGTTCAATGATACACATACGAGAACAAGATACATTGATAGAACGACCTAACTCTGCAGCATAGGAATATACATCCCACACCAAAGGTCACCGTGGCAAAGTATGATACCTAGCAGTTGAGGTACCCTACTAATTCTAAAGACACACATGTTTTATGAAGGATCATCCATAGTTGGTAAATGAAGCCGAAGATAATGAATGATAGGATAAGTAGTACGGTCTACATGATACCAACTGACCCAAACAAAATCGAAAAATATTTGTGTAGTTATGATTGTATTCAAATTTTGGGTATTACAAGGAGTAATTATATATTTGTCAGTTTAACATAATCTATCATCAAATATAGACTAATCACAATGTGATCTAATATTCCTCTGCAAGCTAAGGAATGTATGCATTTGATTCCCTGTAGATATAAAATATACATGCAATTTTCTATGTTCAACTCTTTCTCTAACAAAGTGAAATTCTACTTCAACATGTTTTGTTCTTATGTGAAACACATAATAGTAGCAAGGTAGGGTGCACCAAGTTACCATACCAAAGAGTGGGTGTGGAATTTGTGTCTACTCGAAGTTCTTTTTTATGAGCTTTTAGCCACGCTAATTTAACAATGGTATCAACTAGTGTTTTGTATTCTGACTCTGTGGATGACTGATATACCATTTTCTATTTCCATAGGCTCAAAGAAACTATGTTCAAACTTAATAGCAAATCCTATTATTCATTGATGATCATCTAGACATTCAGCCAAGTAAGCATCATAGAAAGCATAGAGAGAGTATCCTTGCCAATTGACATCAAAGTATGCTTGAAGATGGTATTTCGAATCATCGTGAATTAGAATGCCATATCAATAGTGTCTTTTAAGTATCAAAGAATGAGTTTTCAGCAGACTAGTGACTATTTATGAGGTATTGATATGGTTGTCGAGACTCGATAAAAAACAAGTTATTATATCAGTCTTTACTTTTATTGTGTAAGGGTAAGTAAGGTCGTCTCCACAGCGAATATATGAAAAGTGTTTAATAATATGACTCGCTGAACTTAGAAGACTCAAACTTTATAACTAAAAGTTGAAACTTTAGAATGAATTAATGATCATAATTACATAAAGCAAGAAACTTTAAAACAAATTTACTTAAATAATAAAAGACAATTACTTCCGGGTTTCAATTATGAAAGATCAACAATTGGTACTTCTACATTAGAGTTTGTAAGAAACAATACTTAAAGATCTTAACTTTTGATAAAAATGATAACAAATGAACAATCTCTTAAAACTCATTCATTTATAATGTTACCAATTCACTTATATCATGTTGCCTACTTTTCATAATGAGCTCATGATGCAAGGAAACCAAAAACTGATAATCAAGTAAACAACTTTATTATTTGCAAATTTTTTAAATCAACCAATACATAATGTTTCATTCAATAATCAACACTCAATACAAAAACCTAATCAAACATACCAATTGTCTCACTTTACAAGAATTGTACTACCGAAAGCAATTAAGAGAACCTAGCCACGCATCATCTTCAATAAATCTTCAATCTTTCTTCCAATGATGATCAATGATGATATGGAAGATGTTAAGAAGCTTGAAAGCACCTAAAATCTCCTTGAAATCATCTATTTTCAGCTGAGAAAAGTTGTTATTCGACTTGGGGATGTATGTGTTTAATAAACTTAAAGATCCACAAAATTCGACAAGGTTGTTGGGGACAGGCGTATCATACGCCCACATGGGCGTATAATACGCCAAAAAAGCTCAAATACTCCTAACATTTTGCTTTTTCTTCCAAATATGCCCACTGATACGCTGCCAATACACCGCCCGACGTATTATACCCCTAAATCCGGCGTATCATACGCCAATACACCTAAAATTGTGCCATTTCTTGTAAACATTGATATTTACATCTTCAGTCCTTGTAGTTGTGTGTTTTGGTGCTTTTCATCCAAATTAAGCCTCCTTTAGCTTCAAACACCTATAATTCAAAACACAAGCACTTGAACTCATTCCATCATAATCATGATTTAAAATCAAGTATTTATATCAATTAAACACAAAATTATCGACACGTGATCACATCCCCACACTTAACCTTTTGCTTGTCCTTAAGCAAAGCTAATTAGTTTC
Source organism: Flaveria trinervia (assembly GCA_025506515.1). Taxonomy (NCBI): domain Eukaryota; kingdom Viridiplantae; phylum Streptophyta; class Magnoliopsida; order Asterales; family Asteraceae; genus Flaveria; species Flaveria trinervia. The sequence goes on along the minus strand of CM046443.1, from coordinate 40,211,292 downwards.
AACTTTTATTATCAAACACATTCTCCAATCTCTTACTCATTCTCAGCTTTGGTTCAAGGTCATACCCAAACTCATATACGTTTTCTTTTAAGCATATTTTTCAATTTTGTTCTTTCAAACAAAATCATGTCAATTTAAATTTTAGATTTGCCTAACCGAGCCTAATAGGCCTTCCTGTTTTTGCCCATGCATATAATCATATTTTTCTCACAACACACCAAAAGTATACACAAATCAAAAGGATTTTTATAGGTTTTATTAGGCTTAGGTTAAGGGTAAGAAATTAAGAATAAAAATGGTTAAAGAGTGATGAAATCAAAAAATTGGTTAAGGTTACTTTCTTTGAAGGTTTATTATTGATATCAGTGCAATTTGCATTATGAGGCAAACATGGGCCAATCTTCTATAATTAACTTTTTTTTACTTTTATGGGGCACATCAACATTGACCCTCTTTTGATTTCTTTCTTTTCGAACGGTATGACATTTTTCAGCCTATATTTTCATATAATTTGAAAATGTCTGTATCGGATTACCAAAGTATGAGGCTCCGCACTTTGGCCATGTTTTAACATATAATCACCTATCCAATTTGGATTTTATCAAAAACAAACTAGAATAGTAAAAGGCTTCATATTTTTCTTTTTTTCATCATGTATAGCATCGAGTACGTAATGCTTTCTTTTGGTTTCTAATAGATAATATTGGGTATGATCTAAAAAATAAAAAATAAAAGGCTTTTCAATTCCTAAAGTTTGATCTTAATGCCTTTATCAACTTTGTGCATAAATTGGTTTTTTGTTTGAAACATTCCATATGATTTTTTTCTTTTAACTTTGGGAATTTAATGCAACATATGCATGAAAGGTTTACCTTCTAGCTTATTACCCTCAGTTAAATAAATCTAAAGTCCTTTTCCTCTTTTTTGCATCGAAACAAATCCAACCATGACCAAGAACTAAGAACCATGCTTAAGTAGGTAATTAGTTAATAATTTATACTTAAATATTCAATCTTTACATCTTTTCAAGCTTACTTGGGACACTTTGTTCAATAATTTTAATTTATTCAAAATTTGTCATTCTTCTCATTTGCTTCCCCATACCCACACTTGGCATAAATTATCCCTAATGTATGGTTTTAAAACTTAATAACCATGGTGATAATGAATACACAGGATAGGGAAGGAGTACATAGACCTAATCATTAGTAAGAGTCTTCATTAATTGACTTGCACCTCCCCACACTTGAGTGCTTGCATCTGTTGCATGATTGAACTACAAAACAAAATAAAGAACACACAAACTAATAAAAGAAGTAAAACTCACTTTTGTAGGAATCACAGTTGCATTTAGCATATGCAACAAGACCTTAAACCACTTAGTATACCCGAGTGGACGAGTTGTAGTCTCATGAGGGTTTCTAGTGAACACACTCATAAAGTTCTCGGGTTGCCTCCCGCAAGCGCTATGTTTTAGGTCTTTAGCCAGACCTTACCTGCGACCACTTATGGTGGTCGAAGTACACCTTTGCCTACTGAGTTCCTAACAAATGCTCGAAAGTTGACATGCCACATCCGTAGTTGCTTCCCAGTTATAGGCATGTAAATTAAGAAATTGCTGCATATCCACTTTATAATAAATTGCCTGACATCTTGCATTCCCACTTTTCTAATCTTTGTCCTCACATCTTTTTTCATAACTTTGTTGATTGGCATAATAAGTACAGAGGAGGTTTAGGATAAACTTTGATTACATCAATCATTTACTTTTTAAAAGATTTATTGTATTCATTTTCTTGATCTAGTAGATCCATTGGCTCTTCTTCCACATCATCATCATAACTATCAACCACCACTCGTTCTTCACATGGCTCTTCAACAAACGAGCAAATTTGTGTGGTATTAATCTTAATGGTCCAATCCTCAACTATTACACATGGTGAGATGGACTCCTCTAATTCTATTTTCAATAATAATGCGTCACACTTGATAGTTAAGTAGTAAAGTGGTTCCTGATATGAAAGATGGTCTTGTGACAAAAACTTATCGATCTCAGGCAATATCAACTCTAATTGAGTAATACTTTCTTCCTTCTCAGATTGAAAATCATTTTGAAATGACATAAAATTCTGGATAACATTCTCTTTTTTAGAAAATTGGCATTGATTCTCAATGTCATATGTCACTTGAGAGTATTCTTGATGATAGTGGTTATAATTATCCTGATAACTTGAGCTTGATGTCATATTTGGTTTATAGATGTTGCAATCCCAATCTTACTCAAAGTTGTAATTCACCTCTGATTGATAATATCCTTCATAATATAGAGAAGATGCATCATTGTACGGATAAGATGATTATACACTCATCATAATAGACATCCAACATATATAATTTTCTTCTCGTATCCTCACACTTTTGCAAGTACTCAAGACAATAATCCTGTGTGTGAACTGGACTTCCACAACCAGTACATGAATAATAAACTCGATTATTGGTGAGGTATAACTTCTTGAGAGTAACCTACAAGACATAAAACACCTAGTGTAGCACCTAACAAAACAAAAGAAAATAGAATAGAAGAAATAAAAAAATGTACGGAAAAATAAAAATTTGGGCACTAATTCCCCGACAACGACACCATTTTGATCTGGTTGTCGAGACTCGATCAAAAACAAGTTATTATATCGGTCTTAGTTACCTTTATTGTGTAAGGTTAAATAACGTCGTCTCCACAGCGAATATGTGAAAAGTGTTTAATAATATGACTCGATGAACTTAAAAGACTCAATCTTTATAACTAAAAATTGAAACTTTAGAATGAATTAATGATCATAATTTCATAAAGCAAGAAACTTTAAAACAAATTACTTAAATAACGAAAGACAATTACTTCTGCGTTCCAATTCTGCAAGACCAACAATTGATACTTCTAAATTAGGGTTTGTAAGAAATAATACTTAAAAATATTAACATTTGATTAAAGTGATTACAAAGGAACAATCTTTCAAAACTCAATTATTCATAATGTTACCAATTCACTTGATCACGTTGCTTACATTTCTTAATGAGCTCATAATGCAAGGAAACCGAAAACTGATAATGAAGCAAACAAATTTATTTATAAGTAAATCGTTTAAATTAACCAAAACATAATGTTTCATTCAATAATCAATGTTCAATACAAAAACCTAATCAAACATATCAATCGTCTCACTTTACAAGAATTGTACCCCCTAAAGCAATCAAGAGAATCTAGCCATGCATCATCTTCAAAAAATCTTCAATCTTTCTTCTTATTGATTATCAGTGATGTTATGGAAGATTTTAGGAAGCTTGAAAGCACCTAAAATCTCCTTGAAATCACCTTTTCTGGGTAGCAGGATAGATTGGGCTTTATGGTTGATGTCAGCTACTCTATTCCTGCTTTACCTACTAAAGAGCCTAGTATGTACGCTAATGGCATGGGCACTCGAAGGAAGATATGAAATCCGAAAGGGAGTGGGGGTTTTCTTCGGGGCTCGAGAGATGGAATAGATAAGGCCCTACAAGTTTTGAATTCACCAGTTAAATACGATATGGGGAGATGTGGGATACAACTAATTTCGATAAGGAAAGGAGGCCATTTCTCTTACTCATTGCTCTGATGATGCTTTTCTATCTTCTCTGTCTTTCGACAAAGGGAGTCTCTTTTTTCAGTTGAGAAAAGTTGTTCTTTGACTTGGGGTTGTATGTGTTAAAATAAACTTGAAGATCCATAAAATTCAACAAGTTTGTTGGGAACCAGACCCACATGGACATATAATACGCCAAAAACAGGTCCAATATGCCCAAAACAACTCTTGGAGAGGAGACTAGTTTATAGTCAGAGAAAATAGCTTTTTGAATGCACTCGTAAGAACATTAATCCTTTTGGTACAATTTCAAATCCTTGTAAGTAGTCAAGGTTGCTAATATCCTTTGAGAAAAATTCATTGCTGAGCTGTTGTACAACTCTATTAACAGTTGTGGTATTGTTACTAGTAACAATAATGCCATAACCATAGATCAAAATATGAAGAAGTGTTTTCCAGGACTTGTAAATAAAGAATAGTTCAGTCTTAGAACCATGGAAGATGGTGAAACCATACCCATGGAGCCTATCTGAGACATACAATGAATTATGCATCAAATAGACATGATCAAGATGTTTAGCATCAACAAAACCTTATGGTCCCTAAATAGATCATCATAGTAAGATTACCATGCAACAAAACATTTAAAACATCTAGCTCAAGAAGGGGATATTGCTTTTTAATATTAAGTGATAGGAGCACTTGATCATGACAAACTTGACTACGAGACTAAACAGTTCATTAAAGTTAATGTCCATTTTGTTGTCAACTCCATTGCTACAAGTTGAGCCTTGTAATGAGTGACCACACCATGTTGATCTTTCTTTATCATGTAAACCCACTTACGATAAAAAACATCATTATTTGGAACAAAAAAGACTAGCATGTGTTTTATTTCCAAAAAGATGTTGGAAATCATCAACCATGGCTTGAGATCACTCGGGTTATTTGTCGGTAATGCTAAAGGTAAAGGATGTGGGTTTAACAAGGTGGTTGAAATATATCAATGCATGATTAGGATAAGGTATATACAGAGTATACAAGTTTTGGATGTGGATAAAGATTTGATAGACTAGTACGAGGTGGATAATGAGGTGGTGGAGAAGGAATTTGTGATGTGGAGGATGTGAAAGAATGAGTTAAAAGTGAAAAATAAGGAAATTGTGGGGTGTTTAGTTGTGTAAGAGTAGTTCGATGTAACACCCGATTATTTAAAGAGAAGAATAAAGCAAAGGAAAAGAAAGAAAGGCTATTTAACCCAATATGAGGGGTTAAATATGTAAAAAGTACAAGATTTACTTTTATGTTGTACAAAAGTAGCATGGCCGCCCATGCCATGCCACTTTTCACTTTTGAGTCCGGATTTTAGAGAGAGAAAGAGCAGAGCTCGGGTTTGAAGAAGAACAAGAAGAAAGAATTTGAATTCAAGGTAAGAACTCATACTTTTATGGTGTTCTTGACTGGTCTTATCCTCGGGTTTATGCTTATATGTGTTTGTATATGTTCGGGTATGTTTTTAGTGGGTTTCTAAGCAGTTGAATTCAATTTGCTAACTAGTTTGGAGGAAGCCATACTCAAAAGCTGTAAAAGTGAGTTCTAGGACCCCTCTTTTACTGGTTTTAACTAATTTTGGGGCTGGAAATGCATGAATGTATGTTTTATTAAACTGGGTTTCGGACCCGTATACTTGAATGTGTGTATGATGATGTTATGATGTGATGTGTGACTATGTTCATGCTTGATGATGTATGATTATGTTTCTAAGGCTTAGAGGATAAGAATTAAGCTTAGAACATGATGAATGGTGCATGGAAATTGAATCTGATGTTTTAGACCCACTTGATAAGTTTTTAAATCTGCCTAAGTGTTTGGAAGTAAATGCGGATGAAAAGGGTTAATGCGGATGAACATTAACCAATGGGTAAGTCAATGCGGCTGAGGTTAATGCGGATGAGTATTGACTAAGTGCTGGAAATGCGGATGAGTATTTGACTAAGTATGGAATGCAGATGAGCAAAGTAAGTCAATGCGGATGAGGTGAGTCAATGCGGATGAACATTGACTAAGTGCTGGAAATACGGATGAGCATTTGACTAAGTATGTAAATATGGATGAGCAAAGTAAGTCAATGCGGATGAGGTGAGTCAATGCGGATGAACATTGACTAAGTGCTGGAAATGCAGATGAGCATTTGACCAAGTATGGAAATGCGGATGAGCAAAGTAAGTCAATGCGGATGAGGTGAGTCAATGCGGATGAACATTGACTAAGTGCAGGAAATGCGGATGAGCATTTGACTAAGGAAATGCGGATGAGCAAAGTAACTCAGTGCGGATGAGGTCAATGCGGATGAGCATTGACTAAGTGCTGGAAATGCGGATGAGCTATAGCAAATACGGACGAACTGTAGGAAATGCGGATGACTATAGGAAATGCGGGTGAACACATAGAAAAATTCTGACTTTTTTGAGAAAAGAGGTAATGTAGGCTTTGACCTAGGAGATTCCCGGGGGTTATGAAAGTTGAATTTTGGGGTCATAGATGGTATGATGGGCATGCAATGATGTGTGCTTGATGCTTATGATGATGATGATGTTGCATGGTTATGCATGATGTATGTTATGTATGTATGATGCCCTGCATGATGATGTATGAATGATATGTTTATGTTCCTTGTGATGATGTATGATTATCTTTCCTATGGCTTTATGTGTTATGATAATGAATGAATGAACGAAGTATTATGTAACGTAAAGTAAAAGATAATAAAAGAGGAACATGATGAATGAATGCATGCATTAATGAATGAATGTAAGAAAGGCTTGCAAGCAAATGTATGGAGGTTCACACCCAATGAAGGGTGTTAGCTCAATTGTGTGTGAGTTAGCTACCCCAGAAGGATGCACAATGGGGTCTAATCTTTGTGATTGACCATACGTATGGGATCCTTGTCGCTTGCCCTAGGTACTGGAGTCAGCTTCATGCATAATGTTCGAGGTGTATGAAAGACCTCAGGCCCAGTTACCCGCTTTGATCCAGAATGAAAGAGAAAAGATAATGGTGAATGTACTTACCCTAGGTACTGGAGTCAGCTTCGTGCACAATGTTCGAGGTCTATGAAAGTCCTCAGGCCCAATTACCCGCTTCGTGCACAATGTTCAGGGTAATGTACATTTCATTGGAAGTAATGATGATGAATGAAAGTATTAACGAAAGAATGACGAAGATAATAATGTTATTATCTGTATGTACGTATGATGTATGATCACGAACGAATGTAAAGTATAATATGATTTTAAAATAAAGGATGGTTTTATGAAGAAAAGTATGTTTTGCTATAAAACTAGAACTCACTCAGCAATGCTGACTTTTATGCATTTTCCAGTTGGCAGGTGAGCATTGTTGAGGATAGCACGAGGCGACTGCTCAGCTGTTTTGGATGGCATCCATTTACTTAACGCTTTTGTGATGTAATACAACAATGTAATTTTGTAACCGACAAACGATGCATTTTTTGCAAAAACTTTTATGATGAAATGAAATGCCATTTATTCTATGTTTTCGCTGTAATGTTTTGATGATTAAATGCAAAGGATATGTTTTATGTGCGATGAATTACCAGCTGTAAGCGTCCCAGGAATGGGGCCTTACAAGTTGGTATCAGAGCCAAAGTTTAAGTGAAATGGGTAAATTTTCAAAATAAACCTTAACTTAAACTGAGAATGGGACGGAAAGGGAAGGGATGCCAATCTGAGTAGCTGCTGCCATCAGGTATTTTCGTAATGTTAAACGGTTTATGTGCGCATGTTATGTGCTTATGTGTGTATGTAGATTTAAATGTTGATTTAGTCAGGACAAGTAATGCTTGGAGTATGAAGAGTAAAGTAAGCGACTAATCACAACTGGCCACTGTAATTAGGGACTTACTATACTTGCCATAAACTGAGCAGTTTCCTTGAATGACCGTATTAGTATTTAAATCTTTCAGTGTGAGTTAGAGGATGCCGGTGGTAGATCATCTAAAGCTTCGTGTGGTGGTGGACGTGGTGCTGAACCACGGGTTACGAGAGGAAGGCCTAGGGCCGAAGAGGTGGTTCATGAAGAACTAGAAACCCCTCATCCGAAGGGCGGAGATGAGAGTGTAACCTGAGAGCCTCAGTGAGGGAGGCAGTTGTGGAAGAAGTGCATCAAGTCATGCAGACGATCCTACATCTGTGGTGACCGAAGTGATAAAGGCAGTTAGAGAAGGGAGAAGGGAAAGGAGTAGACCTACGGGCGAGAGAAGACAGGCCGAGACTGAGACGGTTCCGTCTGATGACGGAGAAGAAGAGGAAGAAGCAGAGCCTGCGCCAGAATCAGTACGGGGCTGTAACTATGGGGCATTTATGAGATGCAAGCCCCCAACTTTTGATGGAAACGGCACTACAGCTGCTGTTCACTGGTGGGTGAGGAAATGGAGGCTGTTCTTGATATCAGCGAGTGCCGTGAAGATCAAAAGGTGAAGTTCGCTACCCACTCTTTTATGGACTCAGCTCTATGCTGGTGGGAAAATATTGTCCAAGCTGAAGGTAGTAGGGCCATTGGAAGAATGAGATGGTCTAAACTGAAGAAGTTGGTGATTGAGGAGTTTTGTCCTCACCGGGAAATGGACAAGGTTGAGAGGGAATTTTTGCAATTTGAGGCGGGAATGATGACACACCAGGAGTACACCACAAAGTTCAATGAAATGGCATGTCTGGTGTCGGATCAGGTGACACCTCGAAAGATCAAAAGGTATATTCAGGGTTTGCCAGCAGATATTCGCAGGCACATGATCGCCGCCCGACCAAGCACGTTTAGATCGGCGGTGGATCTAGCAGGGAGATTGTATGATGAGAGGACTGTGGAGGTGATAGAAGTTGGAATGGGAAGAGGTTTGGTTGGGGTGGTGCCTCGTCGAGTAACAAGAAGGCTCGAGTGGATGACTGTCGTGTGGTCACGTCAAGTGCGGGTTGAAAAAGTGTGGCAAGTGTGGGAAGGAGCATAGTGGTGAGTGTAGATAGGGGTCGAATGTTTGTTTCAAGTGTGGGAAGCCTGGTCATATGGCTAGAGACTGTGGAGGTGTGAAGTGTTTCAACTGCGGGGAAGTGGTCATATGAGCAGGGAGTGTAAGAAGCCAAGAGTTGAGGGTTCTAGGGTGAAGAAACTAGAAGTGAAGGACCAAGGGCGAGTGCCAGAGCATTCACAATGACACAGGAGGAAGCTAGGACGAACCCTGATGTCGTGTCCGTACGTTTCTGGTGAACCAAACTTTAGCTTCTGTGCTATTTGACTCTGGTGCTAGCAAGAGTTTTATTTTTGCTGCTTTCTGTGCTAAGTGCCTGTTAGTAGTAGACATATTGATGCGCCCTTCGATGAAGAAACTACCATAGGTAAGTCTACCAGGATTTCTGAGATGTTAGAGGGCTGTGATGTGGAGCTAGAAGGTCATAAGTTTCCTGTTAGACTGTTTGTAATGACCTTAGGTGGTTTCGATTTGGTTCTGGGATGGATTGGTTAGCAAACTTCAAGGCGAACATTGGTGTCGTAAAAAGATGATTCGTTTGACAACGCCTGACGGTAGTTCGGTGACGGTCTATGGTGATCGGGTGACTACGATTCCGAGGTAATTTCAATGGCGGTGGCGGGAAAGTGTACGAGGCGTGGATGTAGTGCCTATTTGGCCTATGTAAAGGATGTGGATACACCAACACCAAACTATCCAATGTACCCGTTGTGTGTGACTTTCCAGACGTATTCCTAGAAGACTTATCAGGAGTGCCACCTGACCGTGAGATCGAGTTCTAGATTGACTTGATACCGGAGCCCAACATGTTGCCAGCACGGTATCGTTTGGCCCCGACAGAGATGAAAGAATTGATGGACCAGTTGCAAGAGCTACTTGATAAGGGTTCATCAAACCAAGTATCTATCCTTGGGGTGCTCCAGTCTTGTTTGTGAAGAAGAAAGACGGTAGTATGAGAATGTGTATTGACTACCGTGAGCTGAATCAGTTGACAGTGAAGAACCGCTACCCTTACCGAGAATAGATGATTTGTTCGATCAGCTTCAGGTGCCGGTTGGTTTTCAAGGATAGATCTTCGATCTGGCTACCATCAGTTGAAGGTGAAGGAGCAAGATATCCCTATAACATCTTTTCGCACGCGTTATGGTCACTACGACTTTCTTGTCATGTCTTTTGGTTTGACCAACGCGCCGGCTGCTTTTATGGATTTGATGAACCGTGTGTGTCGGTCGATGCTGGATAAATCAGTGATTGTGTTCATTGATGATATCCTAATTTATTCAAAGAGCGAGATTGAGCATGCCGGTCACATTCGGGAGGTTCTGGAGACGCTGAGAAGGGAGAAGTTGTTTGCCAAATTCTCCAAGTGTGCATTTTGGTTGCGCGAAGTTCAACTCTTGGTCATGTGGTGAATCCCGAGGGGATCATGGTGGACCCGGCTAAGGTGGAGGCAGTGATGCAATGGAATCCCCAAAGATGCCATCGGAGATTCGCAGTCTTGGGTTGGCGGGCTACTACAGGAGATTCACTCAAGACTTTTCCAAGATCGCTTCTCCACTAACCAAGTTGACCCGAAAAGATGTGAAGTTCGTATGGGGTCAAACTCAGAGAAGGCATTTGAAGAATTGAAGGCGAGATTGACTCAAGCTCCTGTTCTGTCATTGCCCAATGGAAGTAAAGATCTGGTGGTTTATTCTGATGCTTCCTACTCGGGTTTGGGGTGCGTCTTAATGCAGAGAGGGAAGGTTATAGCCTATGCGTCCCGACAGTTGAAGGTTCATGAGGTCAACTACCCTACTCATGATTTGGAGCTAGCAGCCGTGGTCTTCGCACTAAAGATTTGGAGGCACTATCTTTACGGACGAAGTGCACCATTTTCACTTGTGACATCCGTCACCTTAAGGTCCGTCAAACGATATAAATAAGCATAGAATTATTTTAATTATTCTTCCTCTTCTTTATGAACTCCTGCTTTAAGGAATCATGTCTGCTTTATTTCCCTTGTGCCTGTACTTCCTCCGAGAACGTGTGCTAAGCATAAACCTTTTATAAATTTCATCACCATTACCACCAAATATATCATTTTTAATTTCAACCATTTTCATTAATAAAACCATTTTTAAACTATCAATTACCATTAAACACGCTTTTAACCTTAATATAACGAACATTTTAAGGTCGTAATCAACCGAAAAACAAATTTTGGGGAACTCGAGGGTTAAGTGCAGGGACTAAACTCGCTATTTGGCAAACTTGGGCTGGGTATATAAACCCATATTCCAGCCCTTAATCTCATTTCATCTTCATCTTCTTCATCCTCTTCACCTTCTTCTTCACATCTTCTACATTCAAGCACCAAATCCAACCCGCTTGGTCTTGTTCTTGTCGTCTAGACTCCATCTACAGCCTAGGCCACTCTATTCTAGCAGGTAGACAACCTTGGTTGTCCCTTTTCTTGCTTATTCATGGCTGTCCAAACTAGGGTTTCTGGTGTTCGGGTTCAACCCGAACACATGAGGTCGTGTGGGTGCGTGTGAGGTCTTTTTGCTTGTGTTTCATGTTTGTGTATGTTTGTAGTGTGTTTCTGGAAGCCCTTGTTGTGTAAAACCCATGCTCGGAGCAGCTGAAGGCTGCTCTGCACTTCTGCAGTCGCGAACCTGCAGTTCAGGCGACTGGGTCTGTCATGCGACTGATGTCACACCCCAACCTTGACGGCGGAAACGTCGAGATGTGAGGGTTACGATTGTTCACAGCCACATAACGCTATTTATTAAATCCAAATATATTATTCATAAGATTCAATTGTAACATTACAAGCAAAAGTTTCAACAAAGAATACATCATGTACAAATGCTACAAATAACATGATCATCTATTTTATCTCTAGGTCCAATCCTATATGTGATAAGCTTCAAAGAGTAGAACACATACTTGGGGTATTCCTGAAACATGTTAAAAATAAAAGGTCAACATAAAAATATTGGTGAGCATTCCACAGTTTTCAATACATAAGTATATAAAAAAGATGGCAATTCAAGTCGTAAGTTAGAGAATAAAGTGATTAGGGATGTTATGAATAATGTAACAATCAAACCTCGACAAAGTTTTACAAGTCTCAAACGTTTACAAGATTATACGATCAGCTAAGTGTACTTGAATCAACCAAAGCAGGCTTGTCTGGCCCATAGATCTATGACTTCGCTGGGCTAGCAATAGTTAATGATTGTACATATAACGCCATAACATGGTAACCACAAAAGTTCAACTAACCACACTTTGCATGTTGAATTGCCATAAAGATTACAAGTCTCAAATACGTTTACAAGTGCAATGATACTAAGTTAACATGTTTCACCCCAAGTGTGAAAATAAGCAAAAAGGGGTATGGAAATACTCACATTGATATAAGCATTACAAGATGATAAATAAAGATTAAAGGATGATCCAAAGTAATCCCAGTATTCATTACAAGGCACCTAAATATGTATTACAAGATGAAGATTAATAATATGATTAACGTTCAAATTATGATTAGGGTTTCACTAGTTTTAAGGGGTTTTTGATAAGTAACAATTTACGAAGTAATTATTTACATTTTAATTCATTAGAAGAAATATATATGTAAGTATTTTAGAAATGAATTAAATATAACAAAGTTGGAGTTCAATATGTAATAATTCTTTATAGTTTTCTAAGAGTAATATATCATTATCACAATTATAAAAGTAAACCTTTAAAGAAATACTACTTGTGCCCATTAGTATTTTAAATGATTTTTAAATTATTGTATCAAGTCCATATTCATCTAAATAATTATTCAATTATATCAAAAGAAGCCATTTAAATATATAAAACTTAATGATCATAGAAAAATAATTAATCTTTTTTTTAAAAGAAAAGCATTTGAATCATGTTTTATTATTTATTAAAATAAACTAAAACTAGAAAAGAATCCAATTGTATGTTTGAGCGTGTAATGATTTTATAAATTAAACAATATTTAAATTCTATTTAACAAGATATTTAACTAATTATATTCTTTGTTTTAACAAAATAACATGTTAGGTTTTATAAAAAAAATAAAATTTCAGAAAATAATTGGTTAGCCTTTAAAATAACTAGAATTTATAAGATAGATTTTTAGAATTTTTAGAAATTTTTATATCATTTTATATAGGCTGAAAAAGCCCTAAAACAAATAATGAGGATACCCGGGTTCGAAACCGGGACCTCAAGTTTGGGAGATGGACATGGAACCGGTGAACCAAGGCATACAGCCGCGGTTATCATCGGTTCGTATTGAATTTAATACAATCCCAAGGATTTCCCCCCAATCAAGAACCCTAGATCGGTATAAACCAAAATTGAACATCAGATTGATGTTGTTAATAAAATTAATATTAGGGCTTTTGATTAGCGAATGAAATCGAGTAATAAGATGTGTTTAATTTACCCGAAAGTTGTAAAACACCACTGATTCGACTCGAAAACAACCCGCAACTGCTATGAAGCTCAATTGTTGTTCAAACGACGACTATAGTTCAATTCGCTGCACAGATAGTGCCTAATGGACTCCAAGACGAAAAGCCCTCTATAAATTTCGAGTTTAGAACCATTGAAGATGGATTTCGAATTGTGGTAGGTCGCGAACGTGAGAGGACACTCGAATTCTATGTTTTTTTTGTTTCAGGTGCAATTGAGAGTGGTAGTCGATTAGTGATGGGTATTAGATGGTTCATGATAAGTGATTAGTTGATTAGGCAGAGGCAGAGGTAGAGCACCGAGAACAAGTGATGGTCCTACCAATGTCACTCCAGGAACAGGAAACGCTGATATGGCAGCCTTAATCGCTCAACAGCTGGCCGCACTGATCCCGACTATCGTGGCCCAAGTGAGCGATGCTCTTCAGAATTCTTACCCCCACGGGGATGGTGGCAATGATAATGAGGATAACGGGAACCCGACTGGGAACGAAAGCAATCAGGAGACCGGAAATGGTGGTACAGCCGGTAACGAAACTGGAATTGTGAATGTTAGACGGGGATGTTCATACAAGGAATTTGTGGCTTGTAAACCAAGAGAGTTTGATGGCAAATGTGGAGCCATAGCCCTGACCAGATGGCTTGAAACGATGGAGGCCATGATCGACATCAGCGAATGCCTCGATAGTCAAAGGATTAAGTATGCCATGTGCTCACTACAGGGCAAGGCACTAATATGGTGGAACACTCAGATTCAGGCTAGGGGAAGAGAATCGGCGATGCAAATGTCGTGGGATGAGTTCAAGCCCTAATCACCGAGGAGTATTGTCCTCTCAACAATGCAAAAACTTGAGCATGAGTTCTGGAATCATGCCATGGTGGGGGCTGGGCACGCAGCTTACACCGACCGTTTTCACGAGCTAGCTAGGTTGGTTCCGCATATGGTCACCCCGGAATCAAAAATGATAGAGAGGTATATTTGGGGACTTGCACCTCAAATCCGGGCAATGGTAACCGCTACTGCTCCTCCTACTATCCAGAGCGCAATTCTGAAGGCTGGCGCTCTAAATGATGAGATGGTGAGAACAGGGGTATTGGGCAGGGGAGCAGAGAAAAGGAAAGAAGTTGGGGAAACGAGCCGGTCGAGTGCCGGGAAGTTCGAGAAAAGGGCCAAGACAACCAGAAATTTTGTGGCCGTGACCCAGGGCAGACGAGAATATGTGGGTCCACACCCCAGATGCGATAGGTGCAACTTTCATCATCCCCCAGCTATGCCGTGCCGGGTGTGCGCTAACTGTAGACGCCCGGGGCATTTAGCAAGAGACTGCAGAACAACGCCGAATATGGTCGCACCAGTCAACGCGGTTAACCCCGCTGGGAATGCCAGGGGCTGTTATGAGTGTGGAAGCCCTGATCACTATCGAACATGTGCCCCAAACTGAATCAGGCATCAGGCCAACAAGGGAACAACCAGCATCAGACTATGGCTATAGTTGGAAATCAAGGCCCGACAAACCGGGGAACGCGGCTCGGGGACGCGCTTTTGTCATTGGAGCCAATGATGCCCGTCAGGACCCAAATGTTGTCACGGGTACGCACTTACTCAATAATCATTTGTATCTGTATTATTTGACACTGGAGCAGACAATAGCTTTATCTTCTGAATTTGTGCAATTGCTCGATTTGAGTCCTAGTAGGCTAGAAACTAGCTACTCTGTAGAAATGGCAAATGGTAGGGTTGTTCAGGCCGACGAGATTATTAGAAAGTGCTCGATAATATTAGAGAACCACGCCTTCGATATAGACTTGATACCCTTTGAGCTAGGAAGTTTCGATGTGATTGTGGGAATGGGTTGGTTGTCGAGACACGGGGCCGAGATTGTCTGTCGAGACAAGGTAGTGCGAATCCCTATGTCAGACGGGGGAGTACTCAGAATTCAAGGAGAAAGACCGGGGAGAAACTTAAAGCTTATTTCCTGCATGAAAGCACGCCGGAGTTTACGAAAACAGTGCTACTGTTTTCTGGCTCATGTCGTGGAAAGAAAGAAGAGGAGTAGAAATTGGCAGATATCCCTGTAGTGCGGGATTACCCAGATGTATTTCCTGATGACTTGCCTGGTTTGCCTCCTCCACGACAGGTGGAATTTCGTATTGAGTTGGTTCCTGGAGCTACACTAGTAGCAAAGACACCGTATCGGTTGACACCGTATCGGTTGGCACCGTCTGAAATGCAAGAGTTATCTAGCCAGTTACAAGAACTACTGGAGAAGGGTTTTATTCGGCCGAGTCACTCACCTTGGGGAGCACCAGTGTTATTTGTCAAGAAGAAGGATGGGTCGTTCCATATGTGCATCGACTACCGTGAGTTGAACAAATTAACTATGAAGAATCGGTATCCTCTCCCCAGGATCGACGACCTGTTTGATCAGTTACAAGGAGCTTCGTATTTTTCCAAGATCGACCTTCAATCTGGATATCACCAACTAAGGGTTTTCGAGGAGGACGTGCCGAAGACGGCTTTTAGAACTCGTTATGGGCACTATGAGTTCTTGGTCATGCCGTTCGGATTGACTAACGCACCGGCTGTGTTCATGGACCTGATGAATCGGGTGTGCAAACCTTACTTGGATAAGTTTGTGATAGTATTCATTGACGACATACTTATCTACTCTCGATCGAAGGAGGACCATGAAGAACACCTTCAGGCAATACTGGAACTGTTAAGAGAAGAGAACTTTTCGCCAAGTTCTCGAAGTGTGAATTCTGGCTGCGAGAGGTGAAGTTTTTGGGTCATGTGGTTAACAAAGACGGGAGTCATGTAGATCCCGGCAAGATCGAAGCGGTAAAGAAATGGGATACACCCCAGACACCTTCGAAATACGACATTTTAGATAGGATTTCTTAGCGATACTATCGTCCTTTCATTGCGAACTTTTCAAAGATCGCTCAACCATTGACATTGTTGACTCAGAAAGACAAGAAGTTTGATTGGGGACATGCACAAGAACAGACGTTCCAAACGCTGAAAGATAAGCTATGCAATGCACCGATATTGTCCCTTCCAGACGGAACTGATGATTTTTTAGTGTACTGTGATGCTTCACATCAAGGGTTGGGGTGTGTACTAATACAGAAAGACTGGTGATTGCCTACGCTTCGCGACAACTTAAGGTGGACGAGAAGAACTACACAACTCATGATCTTGAGTTGGGCGCTGTAGTAGTTGCACTCAAAATATGGAGGCATTACATGTATGGAACCAAATGCATCATCTACACAGATCATAAAAGCCTTCAACATATTCTGGATCAGAAGGAACTCAATATGTGACAGCGATGCTGGGTAGAGCTTCTTAGTGACTACGTTGTGAAATCCGGTATCATCTGGGAAAAGCTAACGTGGTGGCTGATGCTCTAAGCCGTAAAGAACGCGTAAAACCACTACGTGCTCGAGCTTTGGGATTGACCATTCAAAGAAATTTGAGAGCTTAGATCCAAATTGCACAAAGTGAGGCGTTGAAAGAAGAAAACCTTGCGGGAGAAGAATTCCGAGGTTTGATAAACAACTGATGTGCAAGGACGATGGTGTATAGTACTTCGTGGACCGTATATGGGTACCCAAGTGGGGAGGTGTACGTACCTTGGTCATGATGAAGTACACAAGACGCGATATTCTATTCATCCTGGTGCAGACAAGATGTACCATGATCTCAAAGATCTGTACTCGTGGCCAGGACTGAAGAAAGACATTGCCACGTATGTCAGCAGATGCTTGACATGCTCGAAAGTTAAAGCTGAACATCAGAAACCATCGGGACTGTTACAGCAACCTGAGATTCCCAAATGGAAATGGAGAACATAGCCATGGATTCATTACCAAACTCCCTCGAGCGAGCAACGGGCATGATTCGATATGGGTCGTAGTGGATCGAATGACGAAATAGCACACTTCTTGCCAATCCGAGAAGACTACAAAATGGACAAGTTGGCGAGATTGTACATAAAAGAGGTCGTGACAAGACACGGAGTGCCAGTGTCGATCATCTCCGACCGTGACGGCCGATTCACCTCACGATTTTGGCAAACACTACAGAAAGCGATGGGCACTCGATTAGACATAAGTACCGCCTATCACCCTCAAACAGATGGCCAAAGTGAACGAACCATACAAATGCTAGAAGACATGCTGAGAGTGTGTGTAATCGACTTTGGTGGTAGTTGGGATACTCATTTCTGTTGATTGAGTTCTCATACAATAACAGCTACCACACCAGCATTGAAAGTGTGCTCCGTTCGAAGCGTTGTACGGAAGGAAGTGTAGAACACCGTTTGTTGGGCCGAGATTGGTGAAAGTCAGTTAACAGGCCCAGAGATCATTCAGGAAACAACCGACAAGATCTTCCAAATCAAAGATAGACTGAAAGCCACTAGAGATCGCAAAAGAGCTACGCCGACAATCGTCGAAAACCTCTAGAATTCAACGTTGGGGACCGAGTGTTACTCAAAGTCTCTCCTTGGAAGGAGTTGTTCGGTTTGGAAAGAAAGGGAAGTTAGCCCCAAGATATGTTGGACCATTCGAGATTACAGAAAGAATTGGTCCAGTGGCTTACCGATTAAGGTTACCACAAGAACTCAACGGTGTGCATGATACTTTCCATGTGTCGAACCTCAATAAGTGTTTGGCTGACGAATCACTTCACATAACGATTGAGGATATCAAAATTGACGAAAAGCTTCATTTTATTGAGGAACCCATTGAGGTCATGGATCGTAAGGTCAAACAGTTGAAGCGCAGTAGAATACCAATTGTTCGCGTAAGGTGGAATTCAAAACGAGGGCCAGAGTTAAATGGGAACGGGAAGATCAAATGAAACTCAAATACCCACACCTATTCTTGGATGACACTCTTGGACCTAACTCCAGCTGAATTTCGAGACGAAATTCTCTAAACTGGGGGATACTGTGACATCCGTCACCTTAAGGTCCATCGAACGACATAAATAAGCATAGAATTATTTTAATTATTCTTCCTTTTCTTCATGAACTCCTGCTTTAAGGAATCATGTCTGCTTATTTCCCTTGTGCCTGTACTTCCTCCGAGAACGTGTGCTAAGCATAAACCTTTTATAAATTTCATCACCATTACCACCAAATATATCATTTTTAATTTCAACCATTGTCATTAATCAAACTATTTTTAAACTATCAATTGCCATTAAACACGCTTTTAACCTTAATATAACGAACATTTTAAGGTCATAATCAACCGAAACAAATTTTGGGGAACTCGAGGGTTAAGTGCAGGGACTAAACTCGCCATTTTGCAAACTTGGGCTGGGTATATAAACCCATATTCCAGCCCTTAATCTCATTTCATCTTCATCTTCTTTATCCTCTTCACCTTCTTCTTCACATCTTCTTCATTCAAGCACCAAATCCAACCCGTTTGGTCTTGTTCTTGTCGTCTAGACTCCATCTATAGCCTAGTCCACTCCATTCTAGCAGGTAAACGACCTTGGTTGTCCCTTTTCTTGCTTATTCACGACTGTCCAAACTAGGGTTTCGGGTGTTCGGGTTCAACCCGAACACATGAGGTCGTGTAGGTGCGTGTGAGGTCTTTCTGCTTGTGTTTCATGTTTGTGTATGTTTGTAGAGTGTTTCTGGAAGTCCTTGTTGTGTAAAACCCGTGCTCGGAGCAGCCGAAGGCTGCTTTGCACTTCTGTAGTCGCGAACCTATAGTTCAGACGACTGGGTCTGTCATGCGACTGAGCCGTGCGACTGGGTGGGTCGTGCGACTGAGTCATACGACTGTGTCATTCGGGCGACTGAGTTGTGCGACTGGGGACGTCATGCGACTGAGTCGTGCGATCGTATGTATGTGTGCGAATGAGACATGCGAACGAATGAATGCGTGCGATTGAGTCAGGTGACCGACTGAATATATGCGATTGTGCGTGTTTCGCACGACTGGAGTCCAATCGCACGAATGAAGGTTCAATTGCACGAAAGTAGCTAATTCGCGCAATTGAAGGTTGATTCGTGCACATGGAGGTTGGGTTGTGCGGATGTGTGTTGTGTGGTACGACTGAATGCCAGTCATGCGAATGAAGACTCAATCTTACGAATGAAGCTGATCTGTACGATTGAAGGTCGATTCGTACGAATGGATTGTTGAGTCGAGCGTCTGGTCCTGTTGTGTGACTGATGATGTTGAGTGTGAATTTCCTCTTGAACGTCTAATGATGATAAGGTAACATTAGTAAAAGTGTCATTGCTTGACCACAAAGAATTTCAATTGAAATCAACCTAACATGCACATACTATTTCAATTGAAATCAACCTAACATTTTACAAGTATCGACAACCCATTGGAAATACAAATACTTAACAAATGCTATCTTTTATAACAATGGAATCTTTATATGGATGTCATTAGCAATGACGACTACTCGTAGTACTTGGATCTACATAAGATCTGATACGTGTGCCCGCTTGTGTGTGTGTGCTACCCACGACCGAACCAATACAACCCAAACCGACCAAACATTATTATACACTTCACACATATCATTTATGCTAAACAATAACTGTAAAATAGGTGTTTGACCGTTCATTGCATTCAACTGTTGGAAATCTTGATCATTCATACTTGCCACTTAACATGTGAGTCTCGTGGCCCTTTTTTTATGCTTATACTACTTTACAAACATTTACAAACATGTGGGAAAAGTATGCTCGCCCGTTTTCTATGCTGTACAACATACATACAATTTACATACTTGGAATCAACGTGCTACTGTTTGTGGGTACTTATCTGATACATGCTTGAGTCTGCTTTGTGGTTCTTTCTTACAACCATTTAATTCCAGTGTGGGAACCAACGGATAGGTATTGGTAGTACTACTGGGTTGACACCCCCACCCTCGTGTTGGTATACTAGTTAGTACCAACAAAAGCCAGGAACGGGCCTTGGGTGAATATATTCCGATAAGATTCTTTGTGTACATCATTAGGTTTGGTTGTAAAGCTCTTGTCATGTGATTTTGCTTACTTATAACTGTATGCACGGTATTCTGCAACAACTTTATACAGCATCAATTACTTATTTACTTTAAACCTGCGAGCTCCCCAACAATTTTGTTGACCATTTTGAGCATATCTTTTCAGGTGATCATGCTAGCTAAGGTTCTAGGTGTGCTGCCTTAGTGGAGACCCTAGGATGCATTTTCGGGCTAAACTTGTCATTTTGAAAACAAATGTTGAAATCTGTTTCAAACAACATTACACTTTGTAACTTGTTCCCGGGTTGTGGGAATTGCATACAATGTATACATCTTTGTTATATGATTTATGTATCATGTTTATGCTTATGGCTATGTTGTCGTGAATACTGACTAAACACGACACAAGTCCCCTTGTTGTCGGGTGTCGTCATGACACGCTTGTCATCATTATTATTATTGCATCTCTATCGCTTACCATGTGTTATGACGATTCCCGTCTCGTTGCATCCCCGTGTTTCCGCTCTTAGCTGGGGTGTGACATCACTGACCACAAGAGCTTGAAGTACTTCTTCGAGCAGAAGGATCTAAACATGAGGCAGAGACAGTGGTTGGAACCTATAAAGGATTATGATTGTGAGATCCACTACCATCCGGGCAAGGCCAATGGAAATTGATTGTGAGATGGTAAGAATTAAGCTTAGAGGGTAAGAATTAAGCTTAGAACATGATTGTGTTTCTAAGGCTTAGAGGGTAAGAATTAAGCTTAGAACATGATGACTCGTGCATAGAAATTGAATCTGATGTTTTAGACCCACTTGATAAGTTTTTAAATCTGCCTAAGTGTTTGGAAGTAAATGCGGATGAAAAGGGTTAATGCGGATGAACATTAACTAATGGGTAAGTCAATGCAGATGAAGTCAATGCGGATGAGGTCAATGCGGATGAGTATTGACTAAGTGCTGGAAATGGGGATGAGTATTTGACTAAGTATGGAAATGCGGATGAGCAAAGTAAGTCAATGCGGATAAGGTGAGTCAATGCGGATGAACATTGACTAAGTGCTGGAAATGCGGATGAGCATTTGACTAAGTATGGAAATGCGGATGAGCAAAGTTAGTCAATGCGAATGAGGTGAGTCAATGTGGATGAACATTGACTAAGTGCTGGAAATGCGGATGAGCATTTGACCAAGTATGGAAATGCGGATGAGCAAAGTAAGTCAATGCGGATGAGGTGAGTCAATGCAGATGAACATTGACTAAGTGCAGGAAATACGGGTGAGCATTTGACTAAGGAAATGCGGATGAGCAAAGTAAGTCAATGGGGATGAGGTCAATGCGGATGAGCATTGACTAAGTGCTGGAAATGCGGATGAGCTTTTGACTAAGTATGGAAATGCAGATGAACTATAGCAAATGGGGACGAACTATAGGAAATGTGGATGACTATAGGAAATGCAAGGGAACACTTAGAAAAATTTTGACTTTTTGAGAAAAGAGGTAATGTAGGCTTTGACCTAGGAGATTCCCGGGGGTTATGAAAGTTGACTTTTGGGGTCATAGATGGTATGATGGGCATGTAATGATGTGTGCTTGATGCTTATGATGATGATGATGTTGCATGGTTATGCATGATGTATGTTATGTATGTATGATACCCTACATGATGATGTATGAATGATATGTTTATGTTCCTTGTGATGATGTATGATTATCTTTCCTATAGCTTTACGTGTTATGATAATGAATGAATGAACGAAGTATTATGTAACGTAAAGTGAAAGATAACAAAAGAGGAACATGATGAATGAATGCATGCATTAATGAATGAATGTAAGAAAGGCTTGCAAGCAAATGTATGGAGGTTCACACCCAATGAAGGGTGTTAGCTCAACTATGTGCGGGTTAGCTACCCCAGAAGGATGCATACTGGGGTCTAATCTTTGTGATTGACCATACGTATGGGATCCTTGTCACTTGCCCTAGGTACTGGAGTCAGCTTCGTGTACAATGTTCGAGGTCTATGAAAGATCTCAGGCCCAGTTACCCGCTTCGTGCATAATGTTCGGGGTATAGCATATGGCATTGATCCAGAATGAAAGAGAAAAGATAATGGTGATGTACTTACCCTAGGTACTGGAGTCAGCTTTGTGCACAATGTTCGAGGTCTATTAAAGACCTCAGGCCCAGTTACCCGCTTCGTGCATAATGTTCAGGGTAATGTACATTTCACTGGAAGAAGTAATGAATGAATGAAAGTATGAACGAAAGAATGACGAAGATAATAATGTTATTATCTGTATGTACGTACGATGTATGATCACGAATGAATGTAAAGTATAATATGATTTTAAAAGAAAGGATGGTTTTATGAAAGAAAAGTATGTTTTGCTATAAAACTAGAACTCACTCAGCAACGCTGACTTTTATGCATTTTCCAGTTGGCAGGTGAGCATTGCTGAGGATAGCACGAGGTGCTTGCTCAGCTGTTTTGGATGGCATCCATTTACTTAAAGCTTTTGTGATGTAATACAACAATGTAATTTTGTAAACCGACAAACGATGCATTATTTTGCAAAAAATTTTATGATGAAATGAAATGCCATTTGTTCTATGTTTTCGTTGTAATGTTTTGATGATTAAATGCAAAGGATATGTTTTATGTGCGATGAATTACCAGCTGTAAGCGTCCCGGGAACGGGGCCTTACATTTGAGCGTTAAACGGTGTAAGGATGATGAGGCACGAATAATTCAAAAAACTTTGCAATGCCAACGTTCCATGGTCTTGTTTTGTTCACTAGTATGCGGCTAGAATAATATATGATTAATACCAAGGGAGGTGAAAACAAAGATAATGGTCAACATTCACCACCCCAATTAGTTTGAATATTTAATTTTAGTATCAAATTATCAAACAATCATGTTGATAAAGTTTTTTAATGTGGGATATACATCACATTTTTAGGATACTACAAAATCTACATATAACAAGAATGGTATGTCCAACAAAAGAAAAGACAGGTGGAAAGCCCTAAACATTATAATTTATTAAATAAAAAGCACACATATTATGGAAATTTGACATAGTTAAAGATAATTTTTCGAATTTGCATATGTGATATGTGGTACAATTATCAGACGATAAGTTTTTAGGTAAAGAAAGAGAAAAACTAGAAAGCATAAATTGGAAAAAGACACTAATGTCTATGACTAAGCCGTATATGCCAAACAATGGATGAAGTTCGTGTAGTGGAGAAGGAAATTTTATGATGAGACTACAATGAAGGAACATGAAAAGAGTAAAGATTGTGTTCACTAGGCCTATGAGTAGGGTAGTGCATGTAGACTCATCCTTAAAAAAAGGAATGAAGAGTGAAATACAAAGAATACATTGTTATCTAGATAGAATTATTTAACAAAAATAAGATTTTTCTCTATCTCAAGAACATGAAGAATGTTAGACAAGAAAATGGTTTTGCTTAATGATATCGAAGACTATCTTGATGAAGTGATTGAATTGTCAATCATACGAGGTTATTGTGTTATTTTATTTAAATGCGCATGGTTTGACACTGATCGTCGTAGAAACACATCATATTTGAACCTTATTTCACAAGTGTAGACACGTCCCGGAAGGCTTATAAAGATCCTTTTTATTTTTTGCAAACTAGGCTAAACAAGTATTATGCATAAATGATGCGCTTAACCCAAATTCAAAATGAAAAGTCATTGAAATAATAACTCACAGACACCTATGGAATATTCCAGAAGACAAGAATTAAGAAGATTTGTTAGAAGATTTAAACCTTGTTTGTGAAGATATTGCGGAAGATATTGTTGAAAAAGTATAACACCCGGTTATTTTTTTGAAGACTCAAACAAAAGAATAAAGTGAAGAAAAAGAAAGAAAAGATATATTACCCAAGTTAAGGGGTAAAAAGTGACAAAAGGACAAACAGGTTTAAAAGTTGTTGATAAAGGTGGCATGGCCACCCATTACTATCTCTTCACACTAAACATTCAGATTTTTCTTTACAGAGAGAAAGGAGAGCTGGAAACTCTTGGTTTGAAGAAGAACAAGAGCAGTAAGTGCGAATTCAAGGTAAGAATTCGTGTGTTTATGGTGTTTTTAACCGGTTTAGGCCTCGGGTATTTGTTTATACATGTTATAGGTTGTTTGGGTGTGTGTTTGGTGGATTTTAGGTGTTTGAACTCGATTTGAAAATGGTTTGAAGAAGTCCTACCCAGAGAGTAGCAAAGGTGAGTCCTAGAACCCCTCTTTTTACTTTTTTTTAACTGTTTTGGGGCTGGAAATACATGTATGAATGTTTTTATTAAAATGGGTTTTATACCCGTGCGTATATTTGTGTGTATAATGCGGGTGGGGTTTGATTTTGGGCTATGTATGGGTTTTATGATGTTATGGTTGTGTTTCTACTGCTTAGAATGCATAATTTAAGCTTAGAATAAGTTGAGAATGATTGGTGAGCTGATTTTTCTTCCGCATTGGCAAATGCGGAAGACCAGAAGTCAATGTGGATGAAGAGTTTGGTGGAGGAGAGCTGGTTGTTCTTCCGCATTGACAAATACGGAAGACTAGAAGTGATGCGACAAGTTCTGCTCTTGCGCATTGACAAATGCGGACGAGCAAGAGGAAATATGGATGAGTAAGAGGAAATGCGGTTGAGTAAGAGGAAATGCGGATGAGTAAGAGGAATGCGAATGAGCAAGAGGAAATGCGGATGTGTAAGAGGAAATGTGGATGAGTAAGATGAAATGCGGATGAGTAAGAGGAAATGCGGATGAGAAGAGGAAATGCGAATGAGTAAGAGGAAATGTGGATGAGTAAGAGACATGCGGATGAGCAAGAGGAAATGTGGCCAAAGGTTATCGACTGAAGGCTATGCGACTAAGAGTCCATACGCCTAAGTGTTCATTCGCCCATAGTGTTCATACGCCTAAGTGTTCTCATGCGCCTGGAAGGCCATGCGACTGAATAGTGCTCATACGCCCAAATAGGGCTCATGCGCCCAAAGAAACTTGGTTTGCTTTCTGATTTTCGGGGGAATGTGTAGATGTAGGCTTTGACTTGAGAGGTTCCCGGGGGCTATGTAAGTTGACTTTTTGAGGTCATAGATGATGTGGTGGGCAATGTGTGATGTGATGTATGATAGATGCTTATGTGATGATGTATGTTATGTATGACTGCTTGACGATGTTATGCTTATGTATGATGTGTTTTCTTATGTTCCTTATTACGTATGTACGATGTAACTTTACAAGGTGTGATATTGTTAACGAACGTAAAGTATTATTTTAACAAAGTGAAAAATTTAAGATAATGAAAGTGGAACATAATGAATGAACGAATAAAAAGCCTTGCAAGCAACTGGAAGGAGGTTCACAACTCATTGAGAGTTGCTAGCGCAATTGTGTGTGTTTACAACGTGCGTTTTGGCTAACTCATAAGGGTTCATACACACAGTAAGAGTTCACTCTAGGTGACTGCTCCAATACGTGCGTTTTTCTAATTACTGTGTGTTATACAACGTTCGATCTTCGCGAACCCATAAGAGTTCACACACACAGGAGGAGTCTCTCCTAGTGAACACTCCATATGTGCGTTACAGGGTCCTTGTCGCTTAAACCTAGACAAATTGCTTGGTGCTGTAGAGGGGAGGGTTAAGTACATGACATGACCTAGATAGAAGTGAAAGATAATAAATATACAAAATGTATGAGACGAAAGATGATGAAGATAAAAATTATTACCTTGATGTACATATGATGTGTGATCACATGCTATAGTAATGAAAATTCTTTAATGAATGAAAGGTAATATAAAGTTGTATAAAACTAGAACTCACTTAGCAACGCTGACTTTTATGTGTTTCCAGTTGGCAGGTAATGGTTGCTGAGGATGGCACGGGGCGGCTACTTGGCTCATTTTGGATGACATTCTTTTGTATAATGTTTTTCCATTATAATGCGAACAAACGATGTTTGTAACGAATGTTATATTAACTTGCAAAAGCATTTACACTGAAATGAAAAAAGATATTTTAATGTTTCCGCTGCGATATTTTATCAAAGTTAATGTAATTATAGGTTTTATGTGTGATGATCGACCAGCTATGAGCATCTCGGGAACGGGGCCTTACAAGTTGGTATCAGAGCCAAAGTTTAAGTGAAAGAGGTAAATTTTCAATATAAACCTAAACTTAAACTGAAAATGGGACGGAAAGGGAGTGGATGCCAATCCGAGTAGCTGCGTGCCATCAGGTATTTTCTTAATGTTAACCGTATTTCGTGCGCATGTTATGTGGTTTATGTGCCTTTAGTAGATTTAGATACTGATGTAGTCAGGATAATAAATGCTTGGGGTATGAAGAGTAAAGTAAGTGGCTAGTCACAACTGGCCACTGTAATTAGGGACTACTATACTTGACATAAACTGAGCTATTTCTTTGAATGACAGTGTTGGTGTTTGAATCTTATAGCGTGTTTAGAGGATGGCCGGTAGTAGATCTTCGAAGGTTTCATTAGGTGAAGGTTGTGGTGGACGTGGTGCTAGACCACGTGTCACGAGAAGTGTGACTAGGGCTGCAGAAATGGCACTCGAAGAGCCCGAGATCCATCACCCAGTAGGCGGTGATGATAGTGCTAGTCTGAGGACCACATTGAAAGAGGCTGTTGTTGAGGGAGTTCAAGAGGTCATGTAGACAATTCTGCCGTCTATGGTGACTGAGATAATTAGGGCGGTGAAGTAGACGACCGTGACTGAAGTGAACAAGAAGGGTGGCAGCGACAAGAATTGGGATGGAAAACGGGTTGAACATGGGGGTTTCACTCCAAACAGCAAAGGGGCAAGGACAGATGACTGGTGTGTGGCCATGTCTGGTGCGGAGACGATGAGGTGTGGTAAGTGTGGTAAGGGACATACTGGAGAGTGTAGGTGGGGATCAAACCTCTGCTTAAAGTGTGGGAGGCCCGATCATCTGGCAAGAGATTATGGGGTGATAAAGTGTTATAACTGCGGTGGAAGGGGTCACATAAGCAAGGACTGCAAGAAGCCAAGGGCAGAGAGTCCTAGAGAAAGGAAGACGACCAGACCTGAAGGGCAGAGGGCGAGCACAGGGTCTTCACGATGACGCAGGAGGAGGCTAGGACGGACCCTGATGTTGTGTCAGGTACGTTTCTAGTAAACCAATAGCCTCTGTGTTATTTGATTCTGGTGCTAGTAGGAGTTTTATTTCTGCTGCCTTTTGTGCTAAGTTGCCCATTAGGAGTAGAAGTGTTAATGAGCCCTTCGATGTAGAAACTGCCATAGGTAAGTCTACCAGGATTTATGAGATGATAGAAGGCTATGGCATTGAATTAAAAGGTCATAAGTTTCCTGTTAGACCGTCCGTGATGACCTTAGGCGGTTTCGATATAGTCCTAGGATAGGAGTGGTTGGTGGACTACGAGGTGAACATTGTGTGTCGCAAGAAGATGATTAGACTATCAGCGCCTGACGGGAGTTCGGTGATAGTTTACGGTGACCGAGTTATGACTATCCCGGAGGTGATTTCGTTGGCGGTGGCGGGAAAGTGCATGAGGCATGGGTGTAGTGCCTACTTGGCTTACGTGAAGGATGTGGATATGCCAACACCATAACTGTTTGATGTACCGGTTGTGTGTGGCTTCCCAGAGGTGTTCCCAGAAGACTTACCAGGAGTGCCACCGGACCGCGAGATCGAGTTCCAGATTGACTTGATACCGGGTGCCCAAGCTGTTGCTAAGGCGCTGTATCGGTTGGCTCCGACTGAGATGAAGGAATTGATGGAGCAACTATAGGAGTTGCTTGATAAAGGGGTTCATTAGACCGAGTATCTCTCCTTGGGGTGCTCCGGTCTTATTTGTGAAGAAGAAGGACGGTAGTATGAGGATGTGTATCGACTACTGTGAGCTGAAAAAGTTGACAGTGAAGAATTGGGTACCCCTTATCGAGAATCGATGACCTATTTGATCAGCTTCAAGGTGCCAGTTGGTTTTTAAGGATAGACCTTCGATCTGGCTACCATCAGTTGAAAGTGAAGGAGCAGGATATCCCTAAAACAACTTTTCGCACACGTTATAGACACTACGAGTTTCTTGTTATGTCTTTTGGTTTGACCAACGCACCTACTGCTTTATGGACTTGATGAATCGAGTGTGTCGGCTGATGTTGGATAATTTAGTGATTGTGTTTATTGATGATATCTTGATTTATTCCAAGAGTGAGGATGAGCATGCCGGTCATATTCGAGAGGTGTTGGAGACGTTGAGAATGGAGAGGTTGTATGCTAAATTCTCCAAGTGCGCATTCTGGTTGCGCGAGGTTCAGTTTTTGGGTCATGTAGTGAATCCTGGTGGGATTATGGTGGACCCGGCAAAGTTGGTAGCAAAGATTTGGTGATTT
This sequence comes from Flaveria trinervia, assembly GCA_025506515.1. Lineage (NCBI taxonomy): Eukaryota > Viridiplantae > Streptophyta > Magnoliopsida > Asterales > Asteraceae > Flaveria > Flaveria trinervia. The sequence continues at coordinate 40,182,707 of CM046443.1, read as the reverse complement.
ATTCGATGCTTCCTATTCAGGGATGGGATGTGTGTTGATGCAAAGAGGAAAGGTTATAGCCTATGCATCCTGATAGTTGAAAGTTCATAAGGTCAATTATCCCACTCCCAACTTGGAGCTAGCAGCCGTGGTCTTTGCATTAAAGATACGGAGGCACTATCTATACGAGATGAAGTGCACCATATTCAGCCGAGATACATAGGGCCTTTCTGAATTATTGCTTGAGTAGGAGAGGTGGCCTATAGGTTGGAGTTACCAGAAGAGTTATATGAAATTCATCCGACATTCCATGTATCTCATTTGAGAAAGTGTTTAGCAGACGAAGATATGATGGTACCACTAGAGGATATCGAGGTAGATGAACGACTCAATTATGTGGAGCAACCAGTGGCGATCATTGAACGTAAAGAGAAGAGGTTAAGAAATAAAGTGGTTCCATTAGTGCGTGTATGGTGGAAACACATGAAGGGATCTGAGTCTATGTGGGAGATCAAGGATGAAATGAGACAACATTACCCATGATCGTTTGAGGAATAACAGGTTTCGGGGATGAAACCTATATAAGGGGGTGGACTTGTAACACCCGGTTATTTTTTTGAAGACTCAAACAAAAGAATAAAGTGAAGAAAAAGAAAGAAAAGATATGTTACCCAAGTTAAAGGGTAAAAAGTGTCAAAAGGACAAAAAGGTTTAAAAGTTGTTGATAAACGTGGCATGGCCTCCCATTACCCTCTCTTCACACTCAACATTCGGATTTTTCTTTAGAGAGGGAAAGGAGAGTTGAAAACTCTCGGTTTGAAAAAGAACAAGATCAGGATGCGCGAATTCAAGGTAAGAATTCATGTGTTTATGGTGTTCTTAACCGATTTTGGCCTCGGGTATTTGCTTATACGTCTTATATGTTGTTTGGGTGTGTGTTTGGTGGATTTTAGGTGTTTGAACTCGATTTGCAAACGGGTTTGAAGAAGTCTTACCCAAAGAGCTGCAAAGGTGAGTCCTAGAACCCCTCTTTTTACTTGTTTCTAACTGTTTTGGGGCTGGAAATACATATATGAATTTTTTATAAAAATGGGTTTTATACCCATATGTATATTTGTGTGTATGATGCGGGTGGGGTTTGATTTTGGGCTATGTATGGGTTTTATGATGTTATGGTTGTGTTTCTACGGCCTAGAATGCATGATTTAAGATTAGAATAAGTTGAGAATGATTGGTGAGTGATTGTTCCCTCCGCATTGGCAAATGCGGAAGACCAAAAGTCAATATGGATGAAGAGTTTGATGGAGGAGAGCTTGTTGTTCTTCCGCATTGACAAATGCAGAAGACTAGAAGTGATGCGGACAAGTTCTGCTCTTGCGCATTGACAAATGCGGATGAGCAAGAGGAAATGTGGATGAGTAAGAGGAAATGCGGATGAATAAGAGAAAATGTGGATGAATAAGAGGAAATGCGGATGAGTAAGAGGAAATGCGGATGAGCAAGAGGAAATGCGGATGAGCAAGAGGAAATGCGAATGAGTAAGAGGAAATGCGGATGAGTAAGTGGAAATGCGGATGAGTAAGAGGAAATGTGGATGAGCAAGAGGAAATGTGGATGAACAAGAGGAAATGTAGATGAGCAAGAGGAAATACGGATTAGCAAGAGGAAATGCAGATGAGCAAAAGGAAATGCGGATGAGCAAGAGGAAATGCGGCCAAAGGTTATGCGACTGAGAGTCCATATGCCTAAGTGTTCATTCGCCCATAGTGTTCATACATCTAAGTGTTCTCATGCGCCTGGAAGGCCATGTGACTGAATAGTGCTCATACGCCCAAATAGGGCTCATGCGCCCGAAGAAACTTGGTTTGCTTTCTGATTTTCGGGGGAATGTATAGATGTAGGCTTTGACGTGAGAGGTTCCTGGGGGCTATGTAAGTTGACTTTTTGAGGTCATAGATGATGTGGTGGGCGATGTGTGATGTGATGTATGATAGATGCTTATGTGATGATGTATGTTATGTATGGCTGCTTGACGATGTTATGCTAATGTATGATATGTTTTCTTATGTTCCTTATTACATATGTACGATGTGACTTTACAAGGTGTGATATTGTTAACGAATGTAAAGTATTATTTTAACGAAATGAAAGATTTAAGATAATGAAAGTGGAACATCATGAACGAATGAATAAAAAGCCTTGCAAGCAACTGGAAGGAGGTTCACAACTCATTGAGAGTTGTTAGCTCAACTGTGTGTGTCTACAACGTGTGTTTTGGCTAACTCATAAGAGTTCATACACACAGTAATAGTTTAGTCTAGGTGACTGCTCCAATACGCTCATTTTCCTAATTACTGTGTGTTATACAACGTTTGATCTTGGCAAACCCATAAGAGTTCACACACACAGGAGGAGTCTGTCCAATTGATTGCTCCGTATGTGCGTTACGGGGTCCTTGTCGCTTAACCCTGGACAAATTGCTAGGTGCTCTAGAGGGGAGGGTTAAGTACATGACATAACCTAGATAGAAGTGAATAATAATAAATGTATGAAATGTACGAGACGAACGATGATGAAGACAACAATTATTACCTTGATGTACGTATGATGTGTGATCACGTGCTATAGTAATGAAAATGCTTTAATGAATGAAAGGTAATATAAAGTTTTATAAAACTAGAAATCACTCAGCAACGCTGACTTTTATGTGTTTCTAGTTGGCAGGTAATGGTTGCTGAGGATGGCACGGGGCGGCTACTTGGCTCATTTTGGATGACATTCTTTTGTTTAATGTAATTGCATTGTAATACGAACAAACGATGTTTTGTAACGAATGTTATATTAACTTGCAAAAGCATTTACACTGAAATGAAAAAAATTATTTTAATGTTTCCGCTGTAATATTTTATCAAAGTTAATGTAATTATAGGTTTTATGTGCGATGATCGACCAGATGTGAGCGTCCTGGGAACGGGGCCTTACAAAAAGTTGATGTTTAGGGTTTTGATGGAATTATTAATGATTTAATCAACGACAAGATAGATGATTCTAACAACAGTATGGAGGAATTTGATTCAGAGATAAATCTAGATGATTTAGACACTGATAACTCTAAAAATAATAATGAAAATGTTGAATCAAACGATGATGATTTGTAATGTTCAAGTCTTTAAATTTGTAGAAGTTTTATTATATAAATTTCTAAAATGCTATTTTTAACATGCATGTTTTAATTAAATTATTTTATAGTATTAAATGTGTATTTAATGATGACATGTAAATATGAATGCATGTAGTATTTAATAAGGTTTTATCTAATTTGACCCATATAGCACCTGATTTTGGTTTGGATTGATTAAATGGCTTGTGTAAATGAGGTATTTTTCAACCTTGATATATTTTGTGTACTTGTTGATTTTTGAACTTCTTTTGTACTATTTATATAAATGCAACCTGACTTCAGCCCATTCTATAATGTTTTTAAATCGACACGTCCTGATCCGAAATTGTCCTGGCATGGCACCTCGCCTGACCTGATCCCTATATGATACATGTATACTCATAAGTAACTTACGGATTAACATGAACACGAGCTGATATGCCCGGTAGTTAAAAGCAATATATTTTTGGTGAGAATTTTAACTTTTAACTATTATATTTAATGTTTTAAGCTAACCCAATTATAATATATTTTCAAATTTGTGATAAGGTTGAATTTTAAAACAACCTATAGAGGATTGTGTTGCTCGGGCAAAAATAGATTGTTAATACGATATTGTAGCAAGTTGGTTTGGATAATGATGAGTTTTTTTATATTTGTTTAACTTTGAACTTATTTTTGTGTTACTTTTTTGGATTTAACTGAGAATATTATGTATTTTGTTAAATTTATATTCATGCATATACCATTCGAACAAAACTATTGATTTAAAAGATGTATATTGAATTTCTTTATTTTGGTAATTGATAGCAGCTTACGAGTTTCCTACTCTTATTCACTAAATTATTTGTTGTGTTAGTTGTAAGAAACCATAATTTAAAGGTCAATTTTTATATTTTTTAGAGTAAATTACACGTATGGTCCCTATGATTTAGGTTAAATTTTGAATTGATTCCTAAACTTTATTATTTTATGGATTTAGTCCCCAATAGCACTTAATGCGTTCATCCATGGTCTTTGGGTTTAACATTGTTAAATTAGTCGGTTACTTTTAGGGGTATTTTAATCATCTTATCTTTTAAAAATAGAAAATGAAAAGGATATAAAACCCGAATCCTCGTTAGTCATCCCACCTACTAAACATTCCTAAATATACAATCTTGATTTTCTTCAACCTAATTAGAAAACATTAGAAAGAGTTCAGAGATAAAGAGCAAGGTGATGATGTCTTGAAAACATACGATTGCCATTTCTTTCGGAAACATTCTTGTGATTTGATCGGAGATGGTCGCATGATTCCATAGTTAGAGTTTGGCATGGATTTTGGAAATAGCTACATTTTTTATGGCAAAGATACTTGATATAGCAAATAGGCTTAATGCATATGGTTACCTAATTATGAATTTGTAATAACCCATTAATGTTAAAGTTATGTAAGAGGTACTATATGAATTTAGAAAAATGCTTTCTTTTCAAACAACCATTAATGTTATTTTTATTATTATATAAAGCATTTTATTAGGACAAAAAGGGGATTTCATCATTTCTGTTAGGACCGTTTAGGTACGGAGTACTAACTAATTTACATGTGTACCAAACCAAATAGTGCGTAATACTATTTGATTGGCAATCCAATCAGTGAGAATGCAAGTATAATCGATCTAAGAATGAATCAAAACGTTAAGAATGATTGTAAGATGATTAACTGCGATCTATGAACTTGGAACAGGTTTTCTTGAGTCTCTGGACGGCTAGGGTACGATTTTGTGCGTAGGGATTCGAATTGTTACGTTTTCCACGAATCAGGTGGTATTTATAGGTTAGGGTTTTCCATTCGTGAGACTAAACGATTTGCATGGTTCAGTCATGCGACTGAAGTATGCGGTTGATCCATCCGTACGACTGAAGGTCCAGTCGTGCGATTGAGTCAACCATATGTCTCAATCGTGCGACTGATCCAGTCTCCTGGTTCAGTCGTGCGACTGGTCCATTAGTATGAAGTATTCATGTGTATGGTCCATTAGCATGGTTCATTCGCATGAGAACTTCACACGATTAAGTTTAAACACGTTTCTCAATCATTATTGACTAAGAACTATGTAAGCAACCACAAACCTATATAGTTAATTCAATATGTGTTATCACATAATAAACAATGAAATATTAAACATTATAAGCATCACTAACACATTACATTTCATTCATACCCATTCAATTACATATACGTAAGACATGAAAGACATTTTACATTTGAGCTCCTAAACTAGGTACACATGTATCTACAAACTCCCCCTTGGACCTAGTTTACATCATTGTCTAACTTTCTTCATCAACTCTTTAAACTTCTTGTACTTCTCCTCTTTTGTAGCTCCAGCATGTATCTCAAATGCAAAACAAAGCCTTATAACATTTTGAAACTAGAGGGCTTGTACAATGTCTTGCGAATCATAAAACAGTCGCCACTTGTACAATGTGTATACATCATCAGCAGACAAGTTAGTTAGCCACATTGGGTCAAATACCGAATAGTATCCATTTGGCCCTCTTTTTGCAAGACTATAACGGCTTCACCTGTTCTCCAATCATAGTACCACCACTTCAAGTTTGAGTGAAGTCCTGTGGCATTTCCCTTCGAGGGATTCTTGACATTGTGCGTGGAGGACTCCACTTCAGCACTATCTTTGGCTTTCTAGTAATGGAATCAACCTTAAACCATCTGATGTACCTCATTGGTTGTTAAGGTCTGAAGTTAACCCACCTGGTGTGGTACTCTTTTCTCAATGCAGCCTCAGACCAGACCATTTTCTTTGGGTTAGCATATAGCAACTTCAGTTCGGCCAGCTGGTTGAGCTCAAAACCAGGGAGAGTCTTCAGATCATGTGGGAATCTGAAGTACTCTATTCCCTTCTCCCTCTTGACAGCATAGACATTTAGATCCTCAAAATATGCTCACGCTATAATCTTTCCTAACACCTTTAGATGCTTTTTCACTTTGTAGAGCTTGGTGTAGGCACTCGGCTTTGGAGCAGTGCGTTAGGCTCGGATCTCTGTAAAACAAGCCGCCCATTCAGACTTTTTAATGTTGAAATCGGCGTCTGAGGCTTGGGCTTGATCCTTATTTTTCTCAGACTCTTGCTCCATCTGATCCAGTTTTTCAAATGTATCACTGACGAGAGTGTCACCTATATTGGGGACAACATTTCCCTCTCTATTAGCATACTCTGGATAATGCTGAGCTATGACGTCTTCAATCTCTATTTCATCCACATCATTAAGCTCGTCATCACTAGCCACATCAACAGTAGGGGCATCTTTGACAATTTCATCCGGATTTAGCCGGAACATCTCTGCAAGTTGCTCATCAGTAAGGTCATGAATTATTTCTCCTTCTTCAAGAGTATAACTCACAGACCTCCTGACAATCCCTTGCAAATCAAGTATCATAGTGAATTGAGACTTGATTTGCTGTAGAGGAGCAACATCATACTTGTCTTGTTGAGATGGTTGATCTGCTTGATTTAAACATTTAACACATCAATCATTTGACAATAATCAAGACAGTTAAATAGCAAATATATATATATAAACATTGAGTACATAAGTTTAATACATGATTCAATTACACAAGATTTAAAATTACATAAACATCTAAACATTACTTTTATCCTAAATCTTGTGCTCTTCTGCAGGCAGGGCTGAGGATGAGGCTCCCTGATCATGTGCCTTCTTGGTGCACCTTTCTCTAGTTTGTGTGGCAGCCGATGCAGCCGCATCATCTCCTTCCTCATCATCTCCTCCTTCCTTCTCTCCTACACCATCATCACCTCCTTCTTTTGTCTCATCCTTATCATTATCCTCATCATCCTCATCATCCTCATCCTCATCATCATCGTCATCACCGCCATCATCATCTCCCTCTCCGATCTTGAGAGGCTCATCTTTAGAGTCTTTGAGCCTCAACATCAACTTCTTCATCTGCACCTCAAGATCATGTATCCTCTATACGGACGAGGTCTGCTACTCATGAAGCTCAGCTATCTCCCGTCCCTGGGAGACAGTGAGCTCCATTAGCTGACTGAGCTGAGTAGCTCGCTGCTCATCAGAGGCCACCAGCTTAAGCACAATCCGGTTAAGATTGGCCAGCTGCTCCTCTAACCCAACTGTGGGGAAAGAAGATCCAAAAGTCAATAGGACCTAAGATGAGGTCCCAGCTCTATGGGTGGTGGTAGTGGTGGTGGATGTAGTGTAGATGGATGGTGGCATATGTGTAGATGGTGGAGGGGTGGATGTAGTAGTGGAAGGTGGAGGTGTGGTGGTAATGGTAGGTGGAGTGGTAGTAGTGGTGGTGGGTGAGGTAGTGGTAGGTGGAGTTGTGGCAGTAATGGTGGGTGGAGTGGTAGTAGTGGTGGTGGGTGAGGTAGTGGTGGTGGTGGTAGTTGTGGTGGCAGTGGGGGAAGAGGCAGTGATCAACGTGTACCTCCGTCTCTTGGGCTTCATCCCGTGGGGCTGAGCCATCTCTTTTTCCTCGAACCCCTTGACGAGGATGCTCCCCCTGGGATGTTGGGCTGGCCTGGGGTGTAGGTAGGATCAGTAGTAGTGTCCACAGACTCGCCCAGGCGTCCTCCAACTGCCTGAATCCCTCGCTCGGTGGCAACCACCTTGCTGCCCACCGTTTGAGTCAACGGATCCTCATCCTCCTCCTCCTCCTCATCAGGACAGAAATCCTGATAGAAACCAGCTGTATCAGCTTCTCCATGAGTGGATGGTGGAGGTGTAACATCAGTAGTGGTGGCCCTAGATGGTGTGGGGCCAGTGTCTCCACCATCACCACTGTCATCATCATCTGAGTCATCAGTGGGGAGCACAATCTGCTCGTTGTCTGAGTCGTTGTCATCATGGCGCCACTTCCTCTGAGCTGGCACCACATAGTCCTCATGGGCCAGATGCCCAAACAGTCGCCTGACAGGGGGTTTCACCTGCTTCCCCTTGTACACTTTTATCCTGCCCAAGTGGGTATCATCCATCACCTCAAGCACCACGGCATCCTCCTTCTCCTTTGGCAGCGAAGGGAGCTTTTGGTCGATAATCATCTGCATAAAGAGAGGGTACATGCAAATCCCTCCTTGCCCTTCACCTCGATGTTCTCCACCAGATAGGTGAAGATCATCCTGAGAGAAGCTGAACGGATGGTTTGCACCAACACCACATAAGCATTCTGAATCTGGTCTGACAGCTCGTCGAAGCCTCCTTCCTTGAAGCAATGCTCTTCAGTAGCACATGGGCCAAGTACTTATATTGGGGGCACAGGTTGCTCTTATTGAGTACACCTGCATTGATATCCCCCGAGTACTTGGCCCGCAGAAAACAACCTCATACAGTGAGCAGGTGTAGTCGTGTAGGACAGTCAGCATCCTCCCCAAACTCCAAAACTGTCCTGAGATCATCCTCAGTGATCTCTATAGCCTGACCAAAAATGGAGTTCCTCATACAGTTGGGCTCCGAGGATCTGTCGACGACAGCGCTTTCCCAGAAAGCCTGCTGAACTGAGCGGTACGGGGTGCACAGAGTCGATATAGCACGGAAGATCCTCGATCTCCGTAAGAATGTAATAATTCCAGAGAAATCAGCTACGTTCCGTGAGGTCAGATCCAGATGAGCACAGATGTTATGCTTCGTGCTCATAGTCCAATGACTCGCCATTGTTACACATTGAAGATAAACGTTAGAGTGTGTCACTGAGTAACAATTTGATACATTGGACTTGAAATCTTCTGTTCTGTTGTGCGAATGAACTGTGTGACTAAAATCTATTCGTGCGAATGAGCTCATACGTACGACTAAGCATGCGACTGGGCTTAGTCGTATGCTATCCCATGCGTTTACACCAGTCGTGCGACTAAACTCATACGCATGGTTCAGTCGTGCGATTGAGCCATTTGCCTAGCTCAGTCGTGCGATTGACGTTCATCAGGATGTCCATTCGCATGACAGACTGTTTGTTCAATTCAAATTCAAATTTTGATCAAAACTTAATGTTAGACGTCGTGGTTTGGCTCATTAGTCTCGCAAATGACCAACATAACACCGAATAACCTTTAATTGAACAATGTACTTAGTTTTATTTGTTTCTCAGCCAAACTAAGTCTCGGTTAAGTTTAGGGCTCAATTCAGTCGATTTAGGGCACGATTTGATGGACATTTGAGTGGATTACATCGCACATTACCTGTATAATCACTAGAAATTGTTAGTCCACAACAATCGTAGTCTAGGATAGTCACAAGAAAATTGGGCAGTGTAATGGTACTTTGTGTGATTTAGGTGCGATTTGGAGGTGATGAATGTCTGTGACCGACTCCCCCTCTATTTATACTAGGGTTTCCTTCAGTCGTGCGACTGAATCCAGTCTCATACTTGATTCATGCGACTGAGGATCAGTCGTGCGACTGGCACAATTGGTCACCGTTAGTCGTGCGACTAGATGTCAGTCGTGCGACTGTGTCATTCGGTCACCTCCATTCATGCGGTTGGTTCAATCTTGTGATCCAATCGTGTGAGTTTACCCATGCTGATGGTCCAATTGCACGTCTAGGCCATGCGTGTGGTTTAGTCGTGCGATTGGGCTCATAAGTATGGTTCAATCGTACGACTGGTCCATACTCATGGTCCAGTCATGCGAATGGGCTCATACGTATGGTCCAATCGTACAGCTGGTCCATAGTCATGCGAATGAACTCATACTTATGAATTTTGACTTTATGACCATTTGACACTTAAAGAACAATTGATCACCTCAGACGTGATCCTTTTATCAGTAGAAACATTTTGTCACCTCAGATGTGACCCTTTTAATAGTAGCAACATTTTGTCACCTCAGACATGAACCTTTTTAGTGATTAAATCCCAGATAAAATTCCAATGCATAGTCTGACGTTTATAACTAAACAGATTAAAACTTAAACAAATTAAACAACTAGAACTAAAAGACAAAACTAAAACATATTTTTGTGATTTTGTGTGAGGTGGAAATCCTAAGATAGATATCTAATAGATTTATTTCTCGAACAGACATCTTCAAGTTATTTTGACCATAACTCGAACGATTCATTATGGAATCATACAGGTAAATCAAATCATTCGGGACATGTTACCAAAAGCTTTTGATGCTAGATTCTTGTTTTCATCGAGAGTCATTAGCAAGTATAGGAAATCATACTAGTGCCACAAGATGCATACAGTGATTTTGACTTTCAAGAGTTGCAGCCATGATGATTGTCAGTATACTTGTCCTCTTAAATCCATACACAGACTTTTGACACAGATTGGTGATGATTTAAGGTTTAATTAAGGTTTAATTATTTCAACAAGCATTTGTGGATCCCATGCTTATATGGTAATCAATGTTCCTCAGGAGATTTTTGAGCGATCTACGGGTAGTATTCAAGAAGAAACTATTCTAGAGCTTTCAAAGAGATGCAAAGCCTCAGGTCAGTGCCACCGCACAACAAAGAGGCGCAAACAACAATGAATTCTAGAATATTTAGGTTATGCTTATCCTTAGGTCAGTGCCACTGCACAACAGAGAGGCACACAACCTATCTTCTTGTTTGAGCAATTTTATTCTTTTTTCATAGATCGCACCAACAACATAGGTTATTAGCTTGATTGATTTTTGCATTTTTCATGTGCCTTGCTCATTTTATAGTCATCTGCACACATTTGTGGCGTTTATATTGCTCGTCACCCCTTATTGGAACTTTGTTGATTGTGTTAACCAGGGATAAGATGATAACCCACAGCTTGTTGAACAACTTAGTTTGAACTTGAAATCACCAGCGAGGTCTACTTAACTATGTGTTGAATCTACCGACACATCATCAAATGGTCTAGCAACCTCTAGGTCTACTATCTTCGTGTTACCTTAGTAGTAGCTAGTTTTACTATCATTTTTTCTTTTATTGTTGCTTAGACTTCTCAGACTTATACTTTGAATTTTGTCATTCGTAAACAATTTCTTTTTTTAAAGTCCCAAACTATGTGTTCCTGTATACTATCATTTTAGCTAAACTGTCCTCCTGCCTCATTTTTTTATGTACTGAAATTTAAAACAACTAAATTTAGTACTAACTTAACCTATTCGCCCCCTAAAATTCTAAAACCGCAATTTTTTTGGAGTTTTTGAATTTTATAAGATAGGAAATTAAAAGAAGAAAAAATAAAGAAAATGAAAAACAAAGATGTCGGACTACACAATTTCATCCTCTGAAATTACATCACTTTTTTTAACACCGTTGACCTCTAACAGATATAGAAAACGTGGTTTATCAAAGACTTTTGTGTAAAGATCAGCGCGTTGAAAATCCATATTTATTTTAACAACATCGATCAAATGCTTTTCAAAACAATCACGTATAAAGTGATATTTAATTCTGATGTGTTTGGTTTTAGGATGTTGGACCGGATTTTTAGTTATGGCTATAGGAGCAGAGTTATCAACATAAATAGGAGTGTTAGAGATTTGCAAACCGTAATCCCGCATTCGCTGTTGAATCTAGATGATCTGTGAACAACAACTTGCAGCAGCAACATATTCAGTTTCACTGGTTGACAAAGCAACCGAGGTCTGGTTCTTACACTGCAAGGTGACTAATCTTCTCTCAAAGAATTGACATCCCGCTAATGTTGACTTGTAGTTCATTTTACAACCGCCGTAATCCGGGTCATATACGACGTAAGCTTGAAATCATCATCATGAGATACCACAACCCTAGTTTTGGAGTACCCTTCAGATAACGAAATATCCTTAACTCCGATGAGATGGTTGACCTTCAATTTTTCCTGATATCTGGAGCATAGACACGTCGCATACATGATATCCGATCATGAGGCGGTGAGGTACATGAGAGATCCGATCATTCCTCGGTACATGGTGGCATTAACCAGAGCGCCACTTTCGTCGGATGCCACATCGTAGTTTGTAGCAAGTGGAGTCCCGGCTGCCGAAGCATTCTCTATATCGAAACAACTGAGAATATCACCTACATACTTGGTTTGATGTAGGAAAATTCCCTTAGGTGTCTGATCCACCTGTAACCAGAGAAAGAACTTCATTTCTCCCATGGCACTCATCTCAAATTCTACCTTCATTACTGCTTCAAATTCTTTACATAATTCATCGTTTTTGGACCCAAAGATTATGTCATCAACATAGATCTATACAAGCAGTAAATCATCATCCTTTTCTTTGATAAACAATGTACAATCAATCACTCCTCTTCGAAAGCCGTATTTTACAAGATGAGTCGAGAGCTTCTCATACCATGCTCTGGGGGCTTGATGAAGCCGTATAGAGCCTTGTCTAGCTTGTAAACTCTATCTCGATGATACGGATCCTCAAATCCTATGGGTTGACTGACATACACTGTCTCTCGGATTTCACCATGAAGGAATGCACTCTTCACATCAAGCTGATAGACTTTAATCTTCATATACGATGCATAGGCTAGGAAGATACGGATGGCTTTCATTCTTGCCACTGGTGCGAACACTTCGTTGTAATCGATTCCCTCGACTTGTCAAAATCCTTTAACTACTAGTCGAGCCTTGTTTCTAATAATGACCCCTTAGTCATCCTTCTTGCATTTCAAAACTCATCTAGTGTCGATGACCTTAGCACCTTTAGGTCTATCCACTAGAGTCCATATTCCTAACTTCTTGAATTGAAGAAGTTCTTCTTGCATGGCACTCACCCAGGCCTCATTATTTAAGGCGTCACTTACATATTTTGGCTCAAATTGAGACACAAAACATTGATAAGCACCGTCGTGAAGGTAGTCTTTTTCCATGACCGAGAGATAAACAGCTGAATATAGCTAATTTCTTGTCTATACTCCCGATTGTACATCCCCTATGACATTGTCCAGAGGATGATAAACATTTAGTCGAGATCCAGGAGTGATGGGTACAACTACCTCATTGTCCAGATTGTGAACCACAGGTTCAGTATCTGGGGTAGTGGGAGTATGGGGTTCCAAAGTGTCAGAGGCATCAACATCTGATGCGTGTGTACTTGTAGTAGTAGGAACCTGTTCCTCCCGATCCACCTGAACGTTTTCCATTTCTTCATCGTCAGAAGAGGAGTCACTTACCTCCAGTGCTCCCCTTGAGTTACTAGAAGACTGACCTTGTGAACCGGATGTTGTCGAGTCTAGGGGCGGTGTGTTTAAGACGTCATACATCATCTTTGTCGATAGCTCATCATCAGAAGGGATGAGAGTAATGTTGAAGGACTTGAAGAATCCATCATAATCGAAAAAGAAAGTGGGTCATTTTCCTGCAGGGGGTGGTGAATCTCTGAATGTCAACATTGCACCACACTTCTACTTGACCCGTTGATTTGTTGTAAACCCTCTTATTTGGTATGTTGTATCCTAGAAAAATACCATCTTCAGCTTTTCACTGAACTTTCCTGACTGATGTTTCTTCAACAGTGTACATGGTGTGCCAAATGGTTCAAGATACTCCAGATTAGGTTTACGTCGTTGGAGCAACTCATAACACGTTTTACCATGTCGTTTAACCACCAAGAATCGATTCAGAGTGTAACATGCATTTTCTACCGCCTCATTCCAGAATTGGATAGGCAGTTTTGAGTTTGCTAGTATCGTCCTGGCTGTCTCTATCATGCTTATGTTCTTCTGTTCAGCAACTCCATTCATATGTGAAGTGTAGGCATAGGTGAACTGATGTACAATTCCCTTTTCTTTGCAGAATGCCTCCAACCACTGATTCTTGAATTCTATACCGTTATCTGAGTGAATCTGACATACTTTTAACTTGTATAGAGATTCCAATGTGGTCATAAGCTGTTTGAACAAATCAAGTGTTTCTGATTTGGATTTCAGAAACATTACCCTAGAGAATCTGGAATAGTCATCGGTGACTACATAGCAATACAGATCTCCAGTGATGCTCTTGGTGCTCACAGGACCAATTAGATCCATATGTAGAAGTTCGAGAGGCAATTCAATAGAGTTGACGTTCTTTGCCTTGTGAGACTTCTTGGTCTGTTTTCCTTTCGTACATGCCACACAGAAATCCGGAAGTTGAAAGTTTTTGACATTAACTCCATTGACCAAATCATTCTGAATGAGATGATTCATCTTCCTTGGATTTATGTGTCTCATTCTCTTATTCCAGGAGATGGATTCCTTCTTAGTTGTCTTTGATAAGAAGCATTGGACTTGATGATTGGTTGTGGAGACCTTTGACAGATCCAAGACGTATAAGTCATTATACCTTGAAGCTGACATTAAAATTTGGTCCTCTGGAATGATGTACTCCTCCTTCAACACGTAGCATTTCTTGTTATCAAAAACAACTTTGAAACCTTTGTCATAAATCTGGGATACAAAAAGTAAGTTATTTTATAGTTTTTGAACATAGTTAACCTTGTCAAACTTAACTTTCTGATTTCCCACTTCTCCCTGTGCCGTGATGTAACCTCCTTTATTTCCAGCAAAAGAAACATGTCCTCCTTTAATTTGTTTGACGTTTGAGAGGAGAGACAAGTTCTCGGTCATGTGCCTGGATGCTCGACTATCCACAATCCAAGTGTTTGTGATAGCACTATAACGAACACCCTGCACATTCAAGGAAATGATTAGTGAAGGTTTGGCACCCAAGCCTTAACTGGCTTGGGTAACCCAGAGGAATCACACATCAAAAATTTAACCCACAGTTTATTTGAGGGCGAGGGCATATCATTCTTCTTACTGCTCTCAGTATCAGACATTGGATTTGACTTTTCTTTCCATAACCAGTTTTGTGCAAGGCCTGTTTGTGATAAACATACGACTGGTTTATGGTTTGAACTTAAGTTTCATTATTTCTTTCAGGTGGAGTACTAGAACTCCTTTTAGAAGAAATCTATTTAGTATCATGAAGTTCAATTTTCTTTCATGGGGTCTGATACTAAGGACAATTAGAAGCAATGTGTCCTCTCTTTCCATAATTGTAGCATGATCGACCTTCTACAGGTTGGGAAAGGCGTCTCTGTGGGGAAGTGTATGAGACCGGTGTGACTTTGGGCTTGTTGGATTTTAACTCTTTTGTTTATATGTTTTAACTTCTTTAACAAAATTTACCTTTTGAACGGTTGTAACATCTTTTGCCTTTTGTTTGTTTAGACTATTACATGGAGCATGTGTTTTGGGTACTTTGTTTAGTCAGTTTATGTTCAGAACTAGACGTGGTGGAAACTGACTCTACATTGACCTTTTTGAACTATTCGTCGAAATTCACAATTGGCATTTTACCCGTAGATTTCAAAGTGTCCTCCTTCAGTTTAGTGACAAATTCCACCGTTTGACACGTGGAATCTGGATCACTAACTAGAGGAGTGGTCACCACATGATCCTTAATCGGATTGTTATTTACTGGTCGACATTTAGTATTTAACAGGATCTCATGTGGTGGTGGAACCACTTTGTAACCTAATCTCTCCCTATTATTTCATTCTTTCACTAAGTTTTTAACTATGTGTGAAGAACTAGTCTAGGTGTGCAGTTTTTATTTTAATGAATTTACTTCTACTTCCAAAACAGTTTTTTTCCTTTTTAATTTATTCTAGGGAGTTTAAATAGAACTTAATGTCATTTTCTTGATTAAAAGCCATAACTTCGGTTTCCAAAGTTGTTTATTTAACAGTTCTATTTTTTCTTTGTAACTGTGCTCATTTAGTTTTAAAATGCGATTTGCTTCTGTGCACAGTTGCAAATCCTTTACTAAGCTATCGTTGTGATCTAATAACCTAGCAAATTTCAAATCTATGCTTTCCCTAAATTTATTACATTCATAACAAGCATGATTGTCACACAGTTGGTCTTTAGTACTTACCTGTGAGGATTCAGTTGAATCTGCCATCAGTGCAGAGGTTGACTCTTCAGCTGCTGGAGATTCTGAACATATCGTTTTGGTATCTTCTTCAATCAGGGGTTTGACCACTTTCGTAGTATCTTCAGTTTCTGACATTGCTAGTTCGACCACGATATCCTCTTCACTTTCAGTATCATCATCCACACCTCGACTTTTGCAATGTTAGATTCTCCTGGAGGGACAAATTTGAAGGTCCAATCTTGTCCTTCGTCACCTTGCGCAGTCAAGGCCTTTGTATCCATACTAGACGAGGTAGCTCCACCTGTTGGTTTGTCCTAACGGTTAAAAGTCGAGAACGGGTTGCTGTTACCTGTCTTCTTAGGCTTTACACACTCACGTTTAAAGTGCCCCTTCTCTCCGCAGTTGAAACAGGTAACTTTGGACTTGTCAAAACCAAAAGTAGTGTCTTTACTGGCTATCAAGTTCTGTCCCATCTTCTTAATAAACTTTTTAGCTCTCCGCACAGCACTTGCCAACGCCCACATTATGTCCATTCTTTCAAGCTCGTTCTCGTTGACCTATTTGTAATCTTCATTTGCTAGATGGTAGTTACCAATCTTTCCTGCAACCAAACCATCATACGAGTGAACAACAGCTGCCAATAGATCCAAATGTTCTTTAGCCATCTCCACATTGATATTCCTAAGTTTGTCGGTCTTTAACTTGGTAGCATAAGCCTCAGGTGCAATATAATGGGTACTTCATGTCCCAGATGTGTCAGACCCTAAAGCTATGGTTGGTGAAGGAGCAGCTGAACTTGAGACAAATGCAGTCTGAAGGGGTGCTCCTAAACTGGCTGTTGTGGAAGAGGCGTTGTAGAGTCAAGGATTTTTGTCATATGTTCCTTTTTGCGATCTGTATTTCATCCTAAGTCCTCCTCTCTGAATTTCAGGATGAAATCATTTATGTCTAATTTTCCCAATATACTATTTTGTCTCAAATTAGATACAAACGAATCCCACTTATCTAGTAAGCCATCTGCCAAGCTGGATACCTTGTCATGAATATGCAGCACACTCATGAGATGATAGAACTTGTCAATTACATCGTCCAGACTTTCTTTACCCATTGAAGAGAAGTTGTCAAACTCCTTATTTAAGCTTTTTCCTTTAGCGCTTTTAACGAAGCATTTCCATCATAGCATTTTTTCCAAGGCTATCCAAAGTTTCTTTGCCTGTTTATTCTCAGAAAATTGATGTCAGTCATCCCTCCCAATGTCAGTTTTACCCCATCTACACCAACAGGCATATCATATCCTGTTTCAATTGATTCCCAAAGGTTGGGATCAACTCCATTGAGGTAGATCATGAAACGTTGCTTCCATTGTGGGTAATCATCTAACGTTATTAGTTTAGGTGGTTTGTTATGATTCCCAGTCTCATTCTCCAGAAGCAAGAGGTTCTGGATCCGTGTGTCTCTACCAGCAATGAACGCGGAGTATTGTTCTTCCATCTTGTTAACTTTAAACTTTTGAATCAACTACTTCACTTGTGCGAATGAACCACTCGTACGATTGAACTTATGCGAATGAGTCAATCATGCGAATGAAGAGTTCTGATGAATTCAATCGTGCGATTGGATTTAGTCATGCGTAAGGAGAGTACAGTTGGATTCTATGCGAATGAAGCTGGTCAGTCGTACGAATGAACAAGGCGACTGAGTTCAATCGTGTGTATGGGAGGTGCGAATGGATTCAGTCGTGCGATTGAGTCAATTGTGCGACTGAAAGCTGTTGTTTTTGCAAAAACAAAAGTTTTGAACACTTTGACGCAAAAACACTAATTTCACACGAACCCTAATTATCGTATGCCGAAAAACGTTAACTTTTTGACCTGGAGATGTCGGAAACACTGTTGATAGAAAAAGATTGAGTTTTTGAGTGAAAATGTGATTTTTATATCAAAATCGATTGAATCACATGAAAATCAAGAGCCAAAGCTCTGATACCACTTGTTAGGATCATTTAGGTACGGAGTACTAACTGATTTTCACGTGTACCAAACCAAATAGTGCGGAATCCTATTTGATTGGCGATCCAATCAGAGAGAACGCAAGTATAATCGATCTAAGAATGAATCAAAACGTTAAGAACGATTGTAAGATGACTAACTGTGATCTATGAACTTGGAACAGGTTTTATTGAGTCTCTGGACGGCTAGGGTACGATTTTGTGTGTAGGGATTCGAATTGTTACATTTTTCCATGAATTAGGTGCTATTTATACGTTAGGGTATTCCATTCATGTGATTGAACCATTTACATGGTTCAGTTGTGCGACTGAAGCATGCGGTTGATCCATCCGCA
>CM046443.1:39896830-40159330 GCA_025506515.1 Flaveria trinervia | reverse complement strand
TAGTTATAAAGAAAAGATAGACCTTTTGACTAAACAGCTTAGGGAAACCGAAGTAGTTGCCTTTACCAAGCTAATGACATTAGGTATTATCTAAACTCCCTAGAAGACACTACGAAGCAGCAAAAGACAGTTCTAGAAGTAGAAGTAAATTCATTAAAACAGAAACTGCACAGTTTGACTAGTTCTTCACACATAGTCCAACACTTAGTGAGAGAAGGAACAACGGGGAGGGATTGGGTTATAAAGTGGTTCCACCACCACCTGAGACTTTGATGAACACTAAGACTAGACCAATAAATAGTAATCCCATCAAGGATCATGTGGTGTCTACTCCTCTTGTTAGTGATCCAGATTCCTTATATTCATCTATTGACTCAGGAAACAAACAAACGGAGGCCACTTCAAAGGCAAAGGATAAATTGTCTATTGTTAATCTGGAAAAGGAATTTGAAAAGGTTAACTTAAAGTCAGGATTAAACAGAGTCAAATCAGAACCTAAAAGGACTTCTAAGGTTAATCTTTCACATACGTCAAGTCAAAAACCTATTAACCAAAAAGAAAAGGATGTTAAACAGGTTAAAACAGTTAACTTTGTTAAACCAGAGAAAACAACCAAAGAACCAGAGTCAAAACCTAGAGTGAGTTATGTTACTAGAGTGTCACACACTTCTCCACAAAGAAAGTTTAATAGCAGATCGTGTTACAACTGTGGTGAATATGGACACATTGCTTCCTATTGTCACTTCTATCAGACACCCCGTAAGAAGATTGAACTTCAAGTTTCAAAGCCTAGGTCTTCTAAGAGGATCTCACTGACTCCACCTAAAAGAACTGGTGAACCTAAAATTCAACCTGTAAGTCAGTCGACTGTTTATCACAAACAGGCATTGCACAAATCTGGATTATGGAAGGAGAAGACATCCTCAGTGTCTGATAATAATGACAAGAAGGAACCTGAGCTACCCTCATCCTCTAAGGGTCAATGGTAGAATTTATGATGTGTGATGCCTCTGGGAAACCCAAGCAAGTAAAGGCTTGGGTTCCTAACCCAAACTAATCCTTTACTTTGTATGTGCAGGGTGTTCGATACAGTGCTGAAACTAACACGTGGATAGTATACAGCGGAGCATCCAGGCACATGACAGGAAATAGGGCTCTTTTATCAAACGTCAAGCAAATAAAAGGAGGGCATGTTTCATTTGCTGGAAACAATGGTGGGTATATCACAGCACAGGAGAAGTGGGGAATCAGAAAGTTAAGTTTGATAAGTGAACTACGTTCAACAACTACAAAATAACTTACTTTCTGTCTCCAAATATGTAATGAGGGATTTAAAGTCATCTTTGACAACAAGAAGTGTTACGTACTAAAGAAAGACTACGTGATCCCAGAGGACCAAGTTTTGATGACTGCTTCAAGATATAAAGATCTTTATGTCTTGGATCTGTCAATAGCTTCTACAATGGATCATGAGGTTCAGTGTTTTCTATCTAAGCTACTGAAAAGGATTCCATCTCCTGGCATAGGAGAATGGGACACATTAGTCAAAGGAAGATGAATCACTTGATTCGGAAGGATCTGGTGAGAGGAGACACATTAGTCAAAGGAAGATGAATCACTTGATTCAGAAGGTTCACTTGGGTAATGTTTCTGAAATTCAAATAAAAAACATTTGAGTCATTCAAGGAGTTGGTAACCACACTGGAATCTCTTTACAAGCTGAAAATTAGACAAGTACGCTTAGACAACAGAACGGAATTCAAGAACCAGTGGATGGAGACATACTGCAAGGAAAAGGGAATTGTGCATCAATTCACTTCTGCCTACACACCTCAGATGAATGGCGTTGCTGAGAGAAAGAACGAAGCTTGATAGAGACAGCACGGACTATGCTGGCAGACTCGAACTACCTATCCAATTCTGGAATGAGGCAGTGGCGAATGCATGTTACACACTGAATCGAGTCCTGATAGTCAAGCGCCATGGAAAGACATGTTACGAGCTACTACAAAGACGCAAACCTAACTTGGAGTATCTCGAACCATTGGCGCGCGTGCACACTTTTGAAGAAGACACAAGAGGGTAAATTCAGCGAGAAGGCAGATGAAGGCATCTTTCTAGGATACAACATACCGAACAAGCGAGTTTACAACAACTCAATGGGTCTAGTAGAAGTGTGGTGTAATGTTGATGTTCAGCGATATACCACACCACCTACTGGTAAAGGACCCACCTACTTTTTTGACTATGATGGATTCTTCAAGTCCTTCAACATCCCTCTCTCTCCCTCGATGACGAGTTGGCTACACGAATGATGTATGATATCTTGAATACACTAACATCTACCTCACAGGGAGAATCATCTACTCAGTCAGGGGAAGTGGTCGACGACCGTGACTCCTCCTCTGAAGATGAAGCTGAAGAAGATAACCAGAACAGTCAGGAGGAACAGGTTCCAGTTCCTGAAACTCCACAAGCATCTACCAGTGATGCACCTTCGACTTCAGAGCCTCAAACTCCAACTACCTCAGATGCAGAACCAAATGTACATATCTTGGCTCTGAGGTAGCTGTTCCTACGACTCCAGGATCATGACTAAACGTCTATCATCCATTAGACAATGTCATTGGAGATGTTACATCAGGAGTACAAACCCGAAATCAGCTATACTCAGCTGATTACGCCTCAGTTATGGAGAAGGGATATATTCATGATGGTGCTTATTGGTGTTTTGTCTCCCAATTTGAGCCAAAATACGTCAGTGAATCACTAAATGATGAGGCGTGGGTGAGTGCAATGCAAGAAGAACTTCTTCAGTTCAAGAAGTTAGGTGTATGGACTCTAGTTGATAGACCTAAAGGTGCTAAAGTAATTGGCACCAAATGGGTCTTGAAATGCAAGAAGGATGACCAAGGGGTCATTATCAGGAACAAAGCTCGACTAGTGGTTCAGGGTTTTTGCCAAGTCGAGGGAATTGATTACAATGAGGTGTTTGCACCCGTGGCACGGATGGAAGCCATTCGTATATTCCTTGCCTGTGCATCATACATGAAGATTAAAGTCTATCAATTAGATGTGAAGAGTGCATTCCTTCATGGGGAAATCAGAGAAACAGTCTATGTCAGTCAACCCGAGGGATTTGAAGATCCTTATCATCGGGATAGAGTCTACAAGCTCGACAAGGCTTTATACGGGCTTCATCAAGCTTCAAGAGCTTGGTATGAGAAACTCTCGACTCATCTTGTGAAACACGGCTTTCGCAGGGGAGTCATTGACTGCACGCTGTTCATTAAAGAAAAAGATGGTGACCTACTGCTTGTACAGATCTATGTTGATGACATAATCTTCGGTTCAAAGAACAAAGAGTTATGCAAAGAGTTTGAATCAGTTATGAAGAAAGAGTTTGAGATGAGTGCTATGGGGGAGATGAAGTTCTTTCTCGGCTACAGGTGGATCAAACACCAAATGGGATCTTTCTACATCAGACCAAGTACGTAGGAGACATTCTCAATCACTTTGACATGGAGAATGCATCTGCTGCTGGTACTCCACTTGCTACGAATCACGACATAGCACCTGATGAAAATGGAGATCTTGTAGATGCCACGATGTACCGAGGAATGTTTGGATCCCTCATGTATCTCACTGCCTCAAGACCTGATATCATGTATGCTACATGTTTATGTTCTAGATATCAGGCTAAACCTAAGGTCAATCATCTGATCGGGGTCAAAAGGATTTTTCGCTATCTAAAGGTACACCCACATTCGGGTTGTGGTATCCTCATGATGATGATTTTGAGCTCACGGCGTATAGTGATTCAGATTACGGAGGCTGCAAGATTAACTACAAGTCTACATCCGCAGGGTGTCAATTCTTTGAGAGAAGACTAGTGACTTGGCAGTGTAAGAAACAGACATCGGTTGCATTGTCCACCTGTGAAGCCGAATATGTTGCTGCTGCAAGTTGTTGTTCACAAATCGTCTGGATTCAACAGCAAATGCGGGATTACGGTTTAAAGTTCTCCTGTACTCCTATTTGTGTTGATAACTCTGCTGCAATTGCAGTAACTAAAAATCCAGTCCAACATCCTAAGACCAAACATATCGGTATTAAATATCATTTCATAAGAGACTGTTTTGAAAAGAACTTAATTGATGTGGTAAAAATTAATATTGATTTTCAACGTGCTGACCTCTACACTAAAGCCTTTAATAAACCATGTTTTCAATATCTGCTAGAGGTCAACAGCGTTAAAAAGAAAAGTGACGTTATTCCTGATGATGATCTTGTGTAGTCCGATGTAGGTTAGTTAATTTTTTCCTCTTATTTTATTGGTTTATTTCAGTCTGTTTAATTTAAACTCCTGTTATTTTGCTGGTTATTAAAATCCTAAAATAATTAAACCAGTTATGATTTTAGAATTTTAGGGGGAGAATAAGTCAGCAAGTTAACATTAAAAAAAAGGGGTAGAAGGAGTGGAAAGCTGATATAAGGTAGATCGTATCTGTGATACCGATTCAAACCTTTTGGAATATGATAGTACACAGGAACAAATCAAGAGGGACCTTGAAATTTTAATTTAGAAAAGGTGCAAAAATTCAAAGTATAAGTCTGTGTTGTCTAAGCAATATAAAAGGAAGATGATAGAAAAATTGGTAACTCTTAAGGTAACACAATGAGAGTAGACCTAGAGGTTGCTAGACCACAATTGATATGTCGGTAGATTCAACACAATAGATGGTTAGACCTGACTGGTGATCTCAAGATCAAACTAAGTGGTTCAACTGATTGTGGGCTCCCATCTTATCACTAGTTAACACAATCAACTATATTCCAATAAGGGGTAATGAGCATGTAAACGCCACAAATGTGTGCGGATGACCATATATAGAGCAAAGCACGAAAAAATGAAATAAAAATGCTATCAAGCTAATGACTTATGTTATTGGTGCATTTGGTGCAACATAAAATTAAGCTGCTCTAACAAGGAGATAGGTTGTGTGCCTCTCTGCTGTGCGATGGCACTGACCTGAGGATAAGCACAACCTAGATTTTCTAGAATTCATTGTTGTTTTGCCGCCTCTCTGCTGTGCGATGGCACTGACCTGAGGACTGGCTTCTCTTTGAAAGCTCTAAGAATAGTCTCTCCTTGTAATAATACCCGTAGACCGCTCAAAAACTCCTGAGGAATGTTGCTTACCATATAAGTGTGGGATCCACAAATGTTAGTTGAAATAATTAAACCTAAAACGATCACCAGTTTGAGTCAAAAGTCTTTGTATAGATTTAAGTGGACAAACATATTGACAATCATTGTGACTGCAATTCTTGAAAGTTTGATTCAATGTGGTAATCTAAGAGCTTCAGTATGATTTCCTAAAGTTGCAAATGACTCTGGATGAACACTAGGATTGAGCATCAAAAGATTTTGATAACAAGTCCAAACTGATTTGAAATGCCTGTATGATTCCAAAATGGAATTGTTCCAGGTATGGTCAATCTAAGTAAAGTTGTCTATTCCAGAACCAATCCAGTAGATTTCCATCTCAGGACTTATCTCTCACAAAAAGCAAAAACAATTTCTATTTTTAGTTTAACTTTCTAATTTAGTCAGTTGTTTTAGTTTGTTTGTTTGTCGGATTACATCAGGAAAATCAGTAAGGGATCAACTCACTAACAGGGTCATGTCTGAGATGACCACATATGTGTTAAAAGTTAAATCAGTCACGTCTGAGGTGATAAAAAGGTTTCTCAAGTCAAAACGATCATGTCTAAGATGATCACTGCTCATAATGTAAATTTCTGCAATTAAAGGGATTTTAAAAGTTAAATTCAAATTGCAGAAAATTATAAATATGACCTATTCGCACGAATGGACCACCCGTATGGACCAATCATACGAATGGAAGCTATTCGTACGAATGGACCATGAATATGGACTATTCAACCGAATGGCCCATACGTTGGCCCATTCAGATGATTAAGGGAGAATGAGTGGTTCAGTCACACGACTGAGATTCAGTCGGACGACTGAAGAAGGACGATTGAACCAATTGCACAACTGAGTCCCACTCGCACGACTGAAAGGTGCGTATGAGCTCAGTCGCACGATTGAATCTAGGGTTAATATAAATAGAAGGGGGTCGGTCCCAGAGACTCACCACCTTCAAAATCACCCTGAATCGCACGAATTAACCTAACTCTACAAAAAGTTCAATTGATCGCCAAACCCCCTGTTTCTTGATTACTGACCATCTACATCGACTCTACAGGTAATTTACTGTATACATGCACTCCCATAACTTTAAATGTGATGAAAAACACGATACATTCGGTCTCGCAAAGTAACCGAGGCTTAAGTGACTAAATAACCTACCTAAATGACTCAAACAAACGAAAGTAACGATGTTAGGTGGTTTAAGAATGAATTGCGAGTCAAATGAACCAGCTAACGATGTCTAAAACTCAAAAATGGTGAAAAAGAATTTTGAATTGAACAGTTAGTACTTCATGCGAATGGACAACGTGATGAACTTCAGTCGCACGACTGAAGGGCTCAAACTGCTTAAACGCATGACTGAACCATGCGTATGAAGTTCAATCGCACGACTGGTGTAACCGCATGAGGGTATATACAGGAGCCCAGTCGCACACTCAGAGGTACGTATGGGATCAGTCGCACGACTTAGTCCCATTCGTACAGTTCAATCGCACGACTGAACCCCTTTCGCATGGTTCATTCGCACGACTGAACTCAGTCGCACAATGTCAATCGCATGACAGAAAGATTTTCTTCAAGCTTAAGGATTTCATGACTTTCTTAGTCAATGGTACTAATGTCTACTATCTTTGTGTAACAGATGGCGAGTAGATGGATTATGAGCACAAAGCACAATATATGTGCTCATCTGGAATTAACATCCAGAAACGCTGCTGATTTCTTTCTGGCTTAATCTCATTTCTATTGAGATCAAGGATTGCACATGCCATATCTACTCCTTGCACTCCGTATCGATCCATTCAACAAGCCTTCTGGGAAGGCGCTACAGTTGATAGATCATCTGAGCCTCATTGCATCAGAAGTACCATATTTGGAGAAGCTATTACCATTTCAGAGGAGGATCTTAGGATTGTACTACAATTGGGGGATGACGCTGATTGTCCGACTCGATTACACCCCCTCACTATCAGAGGATGCTTTCTTAGAGCCAAATACTTTGGGGACATTAATTCTGGGGTACTCAACAAGAGTATCCTCTGTCTCCAGTTTAAATATCTTACACATGTGCTGCTCAAGTGCATGGCTTCCAGAAAAGGTGGTTTTGATGAGCTGTCTGACCAGATGAAGAACGCATACGTTGTGTTGGTGCTTAACCATCCGTTCAGCTTCTCCAAGATGATCTTCACCTATCTGGTGGAGAACATCGAGGGGAAAGGGAAGGAAGCCTTCTGTATGTACCCGAGGTTTATGCAGATGATCATAGATTAGAAGCTTCCCTCCCTGCCGAAGGAAAAGGAGGATGCGGTAGTCTTGGAGGTAATGGATGACACTACCCTGGGAAGGATGAAAGTGTACAGGGGAAAGCAAGTGAAGCCTCCTGTCAGGAGGTTGTTTGGTCATCTTGCCCGGGATGACTACGTGGTGCCAGTGAAGAGAAAGTGGCGTCACGAGGATAGTGACTCTGATGTGGAACAGATAGCTCTACCCACTCATGACTCAGATGATGATGACAGTGGGGATGCTGGAGACGATATGCCTATTCCACTCAGAGGCACTGTGTCTGATTCTGTACCTCCAGTGTCCGTCACAGCTGGAGAAGTAACCGAGTCAGCGGGATTTCATCAGATTTTGTTCTTGGGGTGGAGGAGGAGGATGAATCGGATGAGGAGCCCCTTACGCGAACTGTGGGAAGGAAAGTTGTTCCCATAGAACATGGGTTAAGGGTGGTTGGTTAACACCCGAGAGACTCCGGAGATACTGATACTGACCCAAACTATGCTCCGGGGTCCTCAGGCAGGGTTGTAGGTGGGGCTTCCACCTCAACTGGAACAAGGAGAAAGAGAATGGCTAAACCCCATGGTCAGAAGAAGAAGAAGCGTCGGGTGACCTTCCTCACTACCACAGCCACCACATCCACCACAACCACCACATCCACCACATCTACCACATCCACCACAGCCACCACATCCACCACAGCCACCATATCCACCACATCCACCACATCTACCACAGCCACCACCATACCTACCACCACAGTACAGATTCCCTCCACCACCATATCCTTTACTCCCACATCACCTCCACCATTATACAGAGCTGTCTTCACTACAGCCACCACCACCAACACGTCACACCAATCAATACCCTCATCCCATCCCTCACATAATTATAGATCTCCTCTACCTCCAATCGGGGTAGAGGAACAGTTGTCAGCGCTTAACAGAATGGTGATGCGCTTACTGGCTGCTGATGAGGAAAAGGCAGCTCAGATTCGCCAGCTTACTGACCTGACTGCTGCACAATCTCACCAAATTGCAGAGCAGGCTCGAGTTATCGAGGAGCAGGCCCAGCAGATGGCTGCTCAGAGCACCAAGATGGACCAACTCCAAGCTCAAAGTGTCACATCAAGCAAGAAAATAGAGGAGCTGGAGAAGGCAAAGAAGATTATCCTGTTAAAACTGAAAGGATCTAAGGAGGAGCCATTGAAGATCAAGGAAGATAATGATAAGGATGATGAGAGTGATACTGAGGAGTATGAAGATACAGAAAGAGATATGACAAAGGAGAAGGACGATGATGAAGAAGCAGAAGGAGGGGATGCACCTACATCAGCCCCTGCTACAGGTCAAGAGAAAAGGACAAAGAACAGACAAGATCAATCAGCTTCTACCTCTGCTCCTCCAAGTGATGAAACAATGATACAAGATAAAAGTAAAGACTAGATGTTTATGCATATATCTTCTTTTGTAATTGAATCCTATATTAAACACAATGTAATTAATGTTTATATTACTTTAATGCATTTCTGGTTGATTAATTACTAATGATTTATGTGAGGAATGTTTAAATCAACAGATCAAAATTACCAAAGAGATGAGTTTGATGTTGCTCCCCTTTAGCAAGTTAAGTCTCAGCTAACAATTATTCTTGATCTGCAAGGGATTGTCCGGAGTCAGTGAATTATACCCCTGAAGAAGGGGAAATAATTCATGACGTATCAAATGAGCAACTCGCAGAGCTTTTTGAGCTAAATCCAGATGAGATAGTAAAAGATGCTCCGACATACGATTCGACAAGTGACGAAGAGCTTAACGATGTTGATGATGTAGAGATCGAAGATGTCACCCGCCAAGGAGTACACTCAGTACGCTGACAATGAGGTAATGTGGTCCCTAATCTGGGTGAATCCCTTGTCAGCGATACTATTGAGGTGTTGAACTATATGGAGCAAGAAACACAGAAAGCAGAAGACACAGCCCAAGCCTCAAATGATGATGTCGACATTCAAAAGGCTGAGTGGGCTGCATGTTTTGAAGAAGTTAGAGTCTAACGTACTGCACCAAAGAAGGATTCCTACACCAAACTCTATAGAGTCAAGAAACATCACAAGGTGTCAGGAAGGATCATAGCATGGGCGTACTTTGAAGATCTCACTGTGTATGCAGTTAAGAGAGAACAGGGAATAGAGTACTTTAGATTCCCACATGATCTAAAGACTCTACCAGGTTTTGAGCTCAACCAGCTGGCCAAACTAAAGCTTTTGTATGCTGACCCAAGGAAGATGTCAGGCTGGTTTGAGGCTGCCCTAAAGAAGGAGTACCACACTAGATGGGTTAACTTCAGACCCCACAGCCTACTAGTATATCAGCAGGTCTGAGGTTGATGTCATTACTGGCAAGCCTAAGATAGTGTTGAAGTGGAATCCTCCGCGCACAATGTCAAGAATCCCACTCAGGGAAATGCCACAGGATTTCACTCCACATTTTAAGTGGTGGTACTATGATTGGAGAACAGCTGAAGCGGTCATAGTCTTAAGCAAAGAGGGACAAATGGATACTATCAGGGTATTCGACCCAATGTGGCTTACAAACTTGTCGGAAAGTGATGTCTGGCCACTGTTCTATGATACGCAAGATATTGTACAAGCCCTCCAGTTCCAGAACGTTATATGACTCTGCTTCGTGTTTGAGATTCACACGGGAGTCACAAAAGAGGAGAGTACAAGAAATACAAGGAGGTTATGCAGAAAACAAGAGATTAGAGAGATCTAGGTCCAAGGGGGAGTTTGTTGATACATGTATGTCCCTAGATCATGATATGAAATGTAATAGATCTTTTTTATCTGATTCAGGTGTAATTGATATGATTAATGAAATAATATTGGTTGTTTGTGATTTGTAATGACTAATATTTCATTAATGATTGATATTAAATTGGTTAATAGGTTTGTGGTTGTTAGAATTGTTACACATAATGTTTATTAATTAATACATTCAAACTTAACTTAATGAAGTTCTCATGCGAATGGCCAATGCGAATGAACCATAAGCATGAATAACTTCATATGAATGACTCAGTCGCACGACTGAACCGGGAGACTGGATTAGTCGTATGATTGACACATAAGATTGGCTCAATCGCACGACTAAACACTCAGTCGTGCGGATGAATCAACCGCATTGTTCAATCGCACGACTGAACCATACTAATAGTTCAGTCGCACGATTGAATAATACCAACCTATAAATACAACCCAATTCGTAAAAAATAAAAGCTTTTGATTAATTACGATTCCAGACGTACCCTAGCCGTCCAGAAGCCTCCCAATTCGTTCTCTAAGTTCATAGAACACATTAGATCGATTCCCAATCGATATCTAATGTTGGTTTTAATTCTTGATTGATTCTTCGTGTGTTCTCACTGATTGGATCGCCAATCAAATAGGATTCCGCACTAATTGATCTGGTTTACACGCTAATCTCCAGGTATTTCGTTCAAATACTAGGTCCTAACAGTTATTAGGAGGAATGTGTTACAAAAGAGGAAGTTCAACGGTCAGGTCAATCGGCACTTCAAAATACTAAGGCGACTCTCAAGAGGCTCGTGGCGATGCGAGTGTGTGAAGTGTAAAGTACGCCATCAAAGCACCCCATTGCGCCCATCACCCTCTACCCAAGCTCGTGCCTGTGCCCGGACATTTCGGGTACTTCGCACCCTTGTGCTTGACCTTGGGTGTCCCTCAACATATATGGGAACACAATCCATTGAAAAGTTCTACTTATAAACTATTTTATAGTTTACACTTCCTCCAATGTGGGACTCAAAATTTCTCATAGTAATTCCACAATTTTTGTGTTTCAACTACACAACTTCGAGCATCGATATCTCATTCATCTTAGCTTCAATTTGGGCACGGTTTGGTTCGTTGTGTTCCTCTCACTTAGGAGAACACATACGAAATGGTTTGGTAATTAAATTATAAGAAATACAATTAATATTAATGTCCAAAATGAGTGAAAACATATATTTTTACTAATTTTTCTACAATCCCCCACATGAATGGAAATCGGTCTTTGTACTCCATTATCAAGATATAGTTTTAGCGGTCGAATATTGCAGGATAGGTAGATATTCCCTTTGAACCTTCATTTGTGAAGTATACTTTGCCTCCTAGCGATCAGTGGACACGATGTCTTTCAACTAACCTCTTTTTCTATAGACGTTATTACACTTCACACAAAATTCACCTTGGTCTGGCTAGCCCCTCATTTTTGTGTCAGTTATGTCATGGAACACTAGCCTGGTTTTGCAAGAGCTCTAGGATTAGCACCCAACAAATCCATTTGAAGCGACCCCACTTCTCTCTCGCATAGGTGACTTTACACAAGTCATTAAAAGCCATAAGCTTAACCTTCATTGATATCACTGACTAAAAATTTAGGAATGGACTAGGAAATGTTCAATTTCCATTTTATGGTTTTGTAAGGCCCCATTCCCGGGATGCTCACAGCTAGTCGATCATTTCACATAAAAACATATAATTTACATTTTCCATTTCTTAATTATTGCAACGGAATAAGTTTAAACCATTTCATATCATTAAAATTACTTTTGCAAAATAATACATCGTTGACAGATTGCAAAATATAACTCGTTGCATTAAATCACATAAACATTATCATTATATAAAATGGATGGCACCCAAAATAAGCCAAGTAGCCACCCGTGCCATCCTTAACAACGAATTACCTGCCAACTAGAAACACATAATAGTTAGCGTTGCTGAGTGAGTTCTAGTTTTAAAATAAAATATACTTTAGTTTTATTTAAAACCTTTCTTTCTTTACTTTCACATGTGATCATGCATCATACATACACATAGATAGTATCATTATTATCTTTCATCATCATTCGTCCGCTTTTGTTCATTCATCATCATACGTCATCTTATCATTCGGTATCTTTCTTTTCATACCTTATGTACATTCATTATTAGCTTCTCTACATTCCGGGCCAATGCCATGTGCTATACCTCACTGTCATGCATAAAGCGAGTACTGGGCCGAGGTCTATAAATAGACCCCCATACATTGTGTCTGGTAGCCTGACCACAGTACCGGGGTAAGTAACAAGGGTCCCATACATATGGTCAATCAAAAAGAGTAGACCCCAGTGTCATCCTTCTAGGGTAGCTAACCTACACACCGTTAAGCTAACACCCTTCGTTGGGTGTGAACCTCCATACAAGGCTTGCAAGACTTCTTTTCTTTCCTTTCATTGATGCATGCATTCTTTCATTCATTACGTTCCTCTTTTCATTATCTTCCGCTTTACATTACATAATACTTTCATTTACTTTCATAACCATACCACGTAAAGCCACTATAAATAAACATACATAATAAGGAACATAAATAATCATAACAATACCATACACATCACATCATACATAACATACATCACCTTCATCATAAATGCATCTTACATCACCCCCGAGAACATCCCAAGTCAAAGCATACATTTTACATTTTCCCTAAAATTTTAGAACTCATCTTAGCAGCCTTTGGGTATCACTTCCTTCAACTTGTTTGCAATATGAGTTCAACCACCTAAAACCCACCAAACACATACCCAAACACACATAAACATACAAAAGCATAAAACTAAGGCATAGGCCAGTCAAGATCATCCTAAAACCAAGAATTCTTACATTGAATCTGGTTTTCTTCTCTCCTTTCTTCAATACCCAAGAGTTCTCTGCTCTTTCTCTCTCTAAAACCGATTGAAAAGATAAAATGCAAAGAGTGTGGGTGGCCATGCTCACTTTTACACTAACTTTTGAAACTTTCTTTCCCTTTTGACATATTTTACCCCTCAACTTGGGTTAAATTGTGTTTCTTTCTTTTTCTTCACTTTTATTCTTTCTTTCTTGCTTATTAAAATATCTAGGTGTTACAGGTTTAGAGTACTCCCCCACAGTTACCTCAGTTCGTATAAATAGGTTGTCCTATTGATCCTAGATCTTGGGATCTCCAATCTTCTAGGATAGGTTTTCCGTCATACAAATTTACTCCATGGGCTTTAGTCCCATCCCTCTTGACGACTTGTATACTAACTCCCTGCTTAAGCCTTTTGTCAATGGATCCACAATGTTATCCTTTGACTTCACTTATTCAATAGTGATAACTCTAGTTGAGAGTAGTTATCGTATCGTATTATGTGTACGTCGTATATGCCTTGATTTGCCATTATAAATTGTACTTTGAGCTCTGCCAATTGCTTATTGGAAATCACAGTGTATGCAAATAACCGTTACATGCTTTGGCCATCTTGGAACATATTCCAAGAACTGACGTATACATTTTGCCTCTTCTCCAATTTCATCTAAAGTGATAAATTCAGATTCCATTATTGGTCTGGCTATAACAATTTGTTTGGATGACTTCCAAGCTATAGCCGCTCCCCTAAGGGTAAACACATAACTACTAGTGGATTTGGAATCTTTTATGTCGGATATCCAGCTTGCATCAGTGTATCCTTCCACAATAGTTGTATCTTGACCATAGTGTAGTCCATAGGTGTATCTCAAGTACCTTAAAATCCTTGTCAAAGCTTTCCAATGCTCAGAGCTTGGATTGCTAGTATATCTGCTTAGCCTACTCAAAGCATATGCAAGGACTGGTCGGGTACACATCATGAGACATGAGACTGCCAATAATCCTTGAGTACTCTAGTTTAGTAACACCCTCTCCTCTATTCTTTGAAAGATGATAAGAGGTATCAACCGGAGTCCGAGCAACAGTAGTGTCCTCTACATTAAACTTTTCAAGGATCTTGTCCATATTATGAGATTGACTTAACACCGGACCATTTTGGGTTCTAATGATCTTTACTCCAAGAATCACATAAGCTAAGCCCATGTCTTTAATGTCGAATCTCGCTTTCGACATATCTTTTGTAGACCTAATCATGTTATCATCACTTTCAATTATTAGCATATCATCTACATAAGGCATAACATCACATAAATCCTTGGTATATCTTTCACATATACACACTTGTCACACTCATGATCTTGAAACCAGAATCAAGCATGACTTGATCAAACTTTTGGTGCCATTGTTTTTTAGCTTGCTTCATCCATACAAAGACTTGACAAGTTTGCATACTTTGCCCTCCTGGCTAGGAGCAGAGAAACCCTCAGGTTGCTCCATATAGATTTCCTATTTTAAATTTACATTTAGAAAAGCGGCTTTTACATCCATCTAATGTACTTCTAAATTCCGCAAAGCCGCAAATGCAAGCACCAACCTTATAGAGATTATTCAAGTGACAGGTGAGTAAGTGTCAAAGTAGTCTAGACTGTCACACCCCAACCTTGACGGCGAAAACGTCGAGATGTGAGGGTTAAGATTGTTCACAACCACATAACGCTATATTTAAATGTATATATTAAAATTATAAGTTTCAAAAGTCATAACAAACATAAGTCTCAAAACATGAAATAATCCCAAATAAAACAAAACTTAACACATCTTAATTATTTAACTAGGTCCATGTCCTAGTTTTATTGCAAGCTTCAAAAGTCCACTTTAAACTTGGAGATTTCCTGAAACATGATAAAAAAAAAGGTCAACTAAAAATAGTTGGTGAGTTTCCAAGGTTTTCATACATAATATGATAAGGTTACAAGTAGTAATTAATGTCATAGGTCGTAAGTTAGTAAGGTTATAGAACACATATCGTTACAACCAAACCTCGACTTGATTACAAGTATATAAGATTGGCTAAGTGTATTTGGTTCCCATGATGAACAAGCATACGTCATCAGTAGCCGGTAATACCTCGGCTTTAGCACCAAATAGGCTTGTCAGGCCCAAAGATCTAAGACGTCGCCAGGCTAGCAATAGTTAATGATTGCAAACAAAAATATGTATCTCATATAAACACTTACCAAACACAAATAACCATGAAAAAAATATGAATTGCAAGTGCTTACAAGTTTAAATGTTTACAAGTGTATGAGAATAAGTATCATGTTTCACCCCAAATTAGTGTGAAAATATAAAAATGGGCAAGGAAAACTCACATGGCAATAAGTATATAATGGAGATTAATAAGATTAATATACGTCGTTCCAAGATAAAACGTCACAAGACACCTAAATATATCAATATTACAAGATTTAGGTTACTAATAAGTTTAACGATTTAACACGAACTAAGGTATTAGAATTTGGAGGATTTTTTTAAAAAGTTAATAAATTCTTATATAAAAATATACTATTTTATAAACTTTACAAAACCTATTTTAGAGAAGCTAAATCCTTTATAATTAACTTGTGATCTTTATTCATAAAATATATATTCTTAACATCATGAAAAATCTCTAATTAAAGGTAACATAAGGTCCAACATAAATTTATCCTTGTTAAGGCATCATATAATTTTTAAAATATTCAATTATAACATTTGTAAAATTTTTATAATACAATGTTAAAATGCTTTACAATAATAAATTAAAAAAACATTTAAATGACTCTAAAATTATTTGAAGTTCATGAAATTCATTTTTACATTTATTATAAATTTTTCATACTTAATTTAAGGCCAAAAAGGCTTTAAAAAAATTATATGAGGGTGCTCGGGTTCAACCCGGGACCTCATGTATGTGGGGGTAATGCTCTAACCAGCGAACCAAGGCCTCAACCGTGTACTAAGCTTCATTTTAAAAACTTAAAAACATTGCCAATAAAACTACCAAATCCCATATAAACCCTAGAATCGTTTACCCCCAAATCGAACCCTAATTTGTTCATGTAAACATTTGCAATCATGGGACTTTAATTCCTTGACTAAAATCGAGTTTAAACATGTGTTTAATCACCTGTTTTGTAGACTAATTTGATATGAATAATTGATGAACCTAGTCGCGACCCCAACGAGGCTCGATTGGTATTCAAACGATGATGGAAATCAAATTGAACTCGTGGAAAGCTTCGAATAATGTTCTTGATGCAAAGCCCTTTGCCAATTTCGACAATTGAAGCTCAGGAGATGATGAACACGTTCGTTGCAGTCACGACGAAGGTGATGTTTGATTTTGGTGATTTTGAGTGTTTCGGGAGAAATTGGCAATGAGAATAGACTAGAGATAGTTAAATGATTGTGTATGTTCGATTATTGAATTATTATGAGAGTTTAATTGTCAAACGGTTGCGGACTTGATGATTGTCGGTTACCAAGCTAAATCAACATACATAACCAGCTTAAACACGAATTAATGTGTATTAAAGGGGTCGAGTTATGCTCGTGAACCGATTGGTAATGATTTGGGGTCGAATTCGAAGGGTTCTAGTGCGTTTGGAGCCTCGCCGGACTTGGCCGTAGTCCGGCCGGCGAGGTCGCCGGAAAAGCGGGAGATAGAGGGGGAAGGGGGTTTGGGTTTTAAAATGTTACACAATGGTCACTGCAGTTTGGTTCTTATTATTTTATGCACAAAGCTTCCATTTCAAGTTTCTAAAATAACAAATTAACCCCTTAACACCCTTAATTTAAGTTTTAAATATTATTAAGTAACTTAATAAAGTATTATTAATGTTATTATTATTTTTATTATTACTATTATTATTATTATTATTATTATTGTTATTTAATTAACTTAGAACTTTAAATTAAATAAGGAATTGCACATAAATAGCCCACCAAGTTTCATAAATAACATAAATAGGTCTTATAAGAATTAACAAAAATTAACTTTTAATTAACAAAAAATACGAAATGTTACATAGACCTTCCTTTTGTCTATACCCTTTTATCACTAGCCTTGCCTTGTACTTATCAATTGAGCCATCAACATTCATCTTCTCTTGAATATCCATCGATGTCCAAGTGGTTTACAACCAGTTAAAAGATCTACTAACTCCCAAGTATGATTTTGCAAGATAGAATCTATTTCATTTTTTATGGCTTCTTTCCATTGAGGTCCTTCTAAAGAGGTTACATCTTCTTGGTTGGTTTTAGGCTCACCTTCAACCATATAGGTAAGAAAGCAGGGCCAAAAGACTTTTCAATCCTTTGCCTTTTGCTTCTTCTTAGCTCTACCTTTTCAGCCTCTGATTGTTCTCTTCCATAAATAATCTCATCAATCGGTTTTGATGAACTCGCATGATCCTGAGATAAACAAGGAAACACAACTTCAAGGAAAGATGCATTAATTGACTCTATTATCGTGTCTTTGTGTATCTCAGGATTCTTTGACTCATGTACAAGAAGTCGGTATGCCTTACTATATTAGGCATAGCCTATGAATACACAATTCACAATTTTGGGTCCTATATTTTGAACCTTCGGTGGTGGCACTTCCACTTTGGCTAAACATCCCCACACATTCAACAATTTGTAAGATGGTTTTCTATCCATCCACAACTCGTAAGGTGTAACATCCTTATTCTTGAATGGAATTTTGTTTAAAAGATAAGTGCTGACAAAACAGCCTCTCCTCACATATCCTTGTTCATCCTAGAACTTAACAATATGACATTCATCATTTCTTTTAGGGTACGATTCTTTCGTTCTGCAATGCCATTTTGTTGTGGAGAATAAGGAGAAGTATACTCATGGATGATTCCATTTTGAGCACATATTTCATCAAATGGTGAAACATATTCACCGCCTTGGTCACTCCTTAAAATTTTAATCTTCCCTTTAATTTGATTCTCAACTTTAGTTTTGTACAAAAAAAATTTGTCTATTGCTTCATCCTTACTTTTTAGCAAATATACACAACAATATCTTGTACAATCATCAGTAAAGGTGATGAAAAACTTATTTCCACCATGTGTGGGAATTGACTTAAAATCACACACATCAGTATGAATCAACCCCAAAGGCTTAGTTATTCTTTCAACTGATTTAAATGATGATCTTGTGTGTTTGGTTTCAACACACTTTTTACATTTTGAGTTTCATTGAAAAGAAAAAGATGGAATATGATCTAATTTAACCAATCGATGTATTGAATTAAAATTAACATGACCAAGACGACCATGCAATAAATCACAAGACTTAATCATGCAAGTAGAAGAATTAGTTTTATTCATATCTTTCTTGATAGTAGTTACATTAAGTTTGAACATACCATTCTGGGTATAGCCCTTTCCGATAAACATTCCATGTTTTGACAAAACAAAATTATCACTTTCAAAAACTAATCTAAAGCCAAACTTCTTAAGCAACTACTTGGATACAAGACTTTTGTATAGATCTGGAACATAAAGAACATTGCTTAAAGTGAGCTCCTTCCCCGAAGTCCACTTCAAGATCACTGCACCTTCACCCTTGATGTCGGATGTTGCTGCATTTCCCATGTACCACTTGTCATCACCCTTCAACTCTTTAAACGTTAAAGAGAGTTTTAGCGGGACAAACATGGCGAGTAGCCCCAGTATCCACCCACCAACCTTTAGGGTTAGATACCATATTCACCTCTTCTTTCATTGTTGTAAGATCCGAGATCATGGCAACAAGAGGCATCCCATCATCTATCATCGTTTCATTGTCACGTTTTGGTGCCTTACATTGATCGGCCCAGTGACCGGCTTCACCACAATTGTAACATTTCCCTTTGAAGGGAGCCACCTTCTTCACACCACCCTTTCAAGGCCCAAGAACCATAACCTTACCCTTGCCTTGGTTGTTGTTGTTATTAAACATTTTTCCTCCCCAGTAGGATTGACCATGTTCAACAAAGTTTAGCCACTTGAAATACTTTACTAAGAACCATTCCTTCGGAGGCAATGTCACTTAGTATAACTTGTAACTCCTGAACTTGACTAATCACAGTCTTGGAATCAACCATTTTATAGTCCAGGAAATGAGCGATAACATTTCTTTGTGCCGGCATCCTCCGTCTTATATTTGCGTTCTAACGGCTCCCATAATTCTTTGGCATTCGTTATTTTGCAATATACGTTATGAA
This sequence comes from Flaveria trinervia, assembly GCA_025506515.1. Taxonomy (NCBI): domain Eukaryota; kingdom Viridiplantae; phylum Streptophyta; class Magnoliopsida; order Asterales; family Asteraceae; genus Flaveria; species Flaveria trinervia. Next base: position 40,139,847 of record CM046443.1, on the reverse strand, counting down.
AAGTATCCTCAAGGTCATTCAACACATAGTTGTGGCACAGATACTCGAAATGTTTTCAAGCATCAAGTGCACTCACTGCTTGAGCATTGGCCCCTTCAACAAGTGTAGGAGGAGACTCAGTCAAGAACCTGACAAGGTTCAAGGTAGTAAAATAAAATAGCATCTTTTGCCGCCATCTTTAAAAATTCAAACAACCAAACTTCTCTGGTTTCTCAGCATGGTTGGCCACAGCCGGGCAGCATCGGAACCAACTAATGGTCCCATAGTGGTGTTAGAAATAGTAGACGTAGTAGAAGCAGACGCCATTTCTGAAAAAATATAATTAAACCAAGTCAATATAAAATCAAATTTGTTTTTCTAAAATCAAAGAATAAAATTTTAAAACATAAAAGAATGATGTTTTAAAATCTGTTTTAAGCTTGTAGGAACATCGTTCACAAAATAAAATAAATGTTTTATAGATCAATAACTTTGATTACAATGCAAAACAAACTAAACAAATAAAATACACAATATTTAAGAAACAACAAATAAACAAATTAAACAAAACAATGGCTGAGGATTTCTGTTGAACAGAGGTCCTTTAAAACAGATTTCGGGCCACCCAAGTGAATCCCGGCTGTCTCCCAGGGTACAACAGCCGGAGCAAAAGTACTATGGTAGTCAACCTAGCACCTTAAACATGTACCTGAAAATAGAGTACGAAGTTGCGAGAAATCTGAGAATTCTTCTTGTTGTGTGAGTGAAACATGTAAGTGCAACATGTACAAGACACCAAGCAGCTAAGTCAAGAGTCTCTATGAGTTATCATTACAACATAAGAAGTTCAGCAGTCAGGTCAACTGACACTTCAAAATACTAAGGCAACTCGCAAAATGCGCCATCAAAGAGCTACATTGCGCCCTTTGCTCTCGACCGATGTTTGTGCCCAAGCACATTGGGCACCCTTGCAGTTGACCTTGGGTGTCCCTCAACATATGTGGGAATTCAATTTTTTGAAAAGTCTTACTTATAAACTATTTTATAGTTTACACTTCCTCCAATGTGGGACAAAAAAATTTCTTAGTAATTTCACAACTTTTGTGTTTCAACTACACAACTTCGAGTATCAATGTGTCATTCATCTTAGCTCCATTTTGAATACGGTTTGGTTCGTTGTGTTCCTCTCACTTAGGAGAAAACATAGGAAATGGTTTGGTAACTAAATTGTAACAAATACAATTAATTATTAATGTCCAAAATGAGTAAAAACAAATATTTTCACTAAATTTCCAACAATTTCTACTAGGATTTTGACTTGTATGTTTGAATAAGTATGCTTTCTTTCATTCTATTAACATTAATTTACATTGCATCTTTGTCTTTTTATTGTTTATGAATTTCATGAAACTAAGCATCTATAATTGAAGTAGTTGAATTAGATTTTTTTTGTTTTGTGTTGATTTGGAGTAGATCTTTTGTGTAGCTAACAGGCACCAACGTGCTCAAATGCAATCTTTTTTTTCATGGTAATTTCAATTCTTGTTATCTTAAAAATTGGTACAATGGTGGCTTGATGTGATTACAGTATTTTCACTATGAAATTTAATAATATTCATGTGAGTTGAGATTCCAATATTTTCCAGCTAACAATTTTACACATTTGATTTGATTTTGTGTTCTCTTTAAAAGCAAAACACAACATTAGTGAGATGTATGGATGATCAAATGGCCTTCTTATTGAAATCAGATCAAATTCATCATTGTTGAGTTTCTAATACAAAGAAATCCGTTCTACAGATGCTCGCTTCCGTCTTCTTTGTATAGCTCATTTGTGTTTCACCTGTTACAATTTGATTCGTATCCTTATATCTTTTTCAGTTTTTCTCATTTTTGATTTGAAATTGTGGTTTCTTCTTGAATTGCGAAGTTTGAAATGATTTCTTCCTCAAAATCAAGTGAAAATGAGTTTATATATATGTGTGTTTTCAGAAAGAAATGTGATTATAATAGTTCCTTCCTCTTTTAGTAAGCACCTTCTGCTAAAATTGTTGTAATTTATATTAAATTCTATCGTTTATAGTAATATTTATTTTGGTTTTTATAAACCTATTTGCTGAAAGTAACGTTGATGACTCCGGTGCTGGGTCAAAAGACTATGTGCATATGTGCATTCAGCAATGAAATGATAGGAAAAGCTTGACAACTATTCAGTGTATGTTATTTTAGTTTGCAATTTTGTTTGGTTTTTCATTGCCTAACATATTTAATTTTATCTCTTCATTTTATTGATTATCCAGTACTTGTGTGATGATTATATATTTTCTTTAATCCTATGTACTAATTTGGCATTTAAGATCGTAGGAATGTACGAACACATTTATTGTTCTTGGAGTTTATGTAGGTCCAAAGAAGTCTTGTGTTCTAACATTTATGTTCTGATTTAGCGTGCTAGAGGTCGCAATAGGGTGAATCAAGGTGTTGTGTTACTTGTGTAATGGGTTAAAGCGGATCTAGGACGAAGAGGTCATTTTCAAAACAGCTGAAATGGACATGTCGGGCTTTAAATCTATTGTAAGTTTAGTTTCTTTTTGTTTGTTCTACAGAATATGTAGCACAGGGCGCTTCACTAAGGAAAATTGTTGTCACATCCCGACGGAAGTGTAAGATGCTAATTGTGTGTGACTTGTTTGATCAGAACTCATTGATTAAAAAACTAAACAATTTAGTACAACAAGACATAACATCACATATAATATTATATAGTTAGGATTACATCAAATCATAAATAGTCAAAATTTGATCTAACATAATCCTATTACAAACATATAATCTAACTGCTACATCTTCAGTAACGATGGAAGTGCGCGTCCATCGATAAGCTGAGATCATACATGTTTACAGTTAGATTAACACATACTTTCCCCATAATTTCTCCCCAGCCGTTGTAAATGTCAAAAGAAAACATTATACTATTACTCATGATAATTTCCTGAAAAAGCATATTCAAAATAATCAACATAATATTTGTGAGATCATAGGTTTAACTTTAAACAAATATTTTGATGCATCATATACAACCAACCTTATATAATACTCAGATGATTCATAACTGTCATATCATAACTCATAAAAATCAGATAAATAGTATCACAACACTCATCCTGTTGATGCAGGAAATATTTTCTTAAATAGCACTACCTATATTATCCAACGATTCGACATCCGAATTAATGGTTGTAACATAAATGATAGTACATCTCAAATCATAATTGCATCAAACACAAAACAGTATGTTTTTTCACCCAAAAGTTTATAACAATAAAATGGAGCTATGAGTCTCACATTTTCTCCAAAAGATAACTTATAAACACAATATTCATAGTTTTAAAAAATATATTTTCTTCAAAATTTTCAATACCTCAAACATATATCATGAAATTTTTACAACAAGTGGGTCCATAAATTAGACATAATATATTAACATTTCATGTTCCAATGATTTTCAGATTATTTTCTATAATTGTTACAATATTTGAAAAAATTATTAGAAATAACTTTGGGTCTCTAAAAATTATCAAACTTGGTCAGAATATTAGTCACAATATTTATAGGTTTTTAAAATCTCTCAAGTCCTAAATCATACTAGAATCTTTTTTTATGATTTTCATCATTTCACCAATATTCGGTAAAAATATCATAACATACTCAAAAATTCTAATTCTTATAAAGAATGTTCTATTCTAATTTGTATACTTTCTGTAAATTTTTCATAATTTATTTCATAGTTTAAGTATTTTTCCTGACTTTTAGTTAACAAAAACTTTAAAAATTCATAACTTAGGTTTAACTTTGAATTAGGTCACGAAACTTTTCTGCAAGTCTTATAATTTATAAGAGTCAACATATAATTCTTTCAACTATTTTCCAGGTTTAGTTCTTCCGGCATAAAATTTTCTTCCAAATATTCAAATAATTCATATAATTTATTTTACTTGTAGTAATAGCCTCAAAATTTACAAAATAATATTTCCTAATATTCCAAACTTATTCATAATGTTTGTTCCCACAATCATAGTCCAATACATATCAAATTAAATTTAGTAAGTTGATACAAAATTTTCAACCCTTTTATTGATGGTTTCTTTTATATAACTTTTGATGGCTAATATCCATTTATTATTTTCAAGTTAAAAGACCTTCTTAGTATTCTTTTAATAACATTATTAAGTTTGTAAGATTATTTGAACAAATTGTGAGTTTAACCATAAGGGTTGTTTATATGTGTTGTTCAGACACATATATATACTTTGGTAAATTTGACTAGTTATGGTTTAGGGATTCTAACCTTGATTTTGATAATGAAAGGGGGTGGTGATAACTAATGGCAGGTTCTTTCTCTGTTGAACCAAGTTAAGCGAATGTCTTCAAACTTCCAAACCATGTTCTTCTTGCAATGGTTAAAAGATGATGTTTGGTTGTGGTGACTTTGATGTAGTAACCAAGAGCTTAGAAAGAAAAAGAAATGATGTAGAGGTGACCGTGAGGTGAAGAGTGGAGGTGATCGAAGGTGAAGATGAGGATGGTATACGGTTGAGGAAGTGGTGACCGAGTTTAAGTGGTGTGGTGTAAGGGTGATGGTGGTCTTTGGGTATGGTAGCGTCCGAGAGTTTTGAAGGAGAGAGTTTGAGATAGTGATTTGAGTAGTGTGTGGTTTGTGAAGTGGCCGATGGTGGTGGTTATATGGATTTTTGGCAGGTTGCCATTAATGGCATGATCATGATGACTATACACTAGCTTTGGTGAGTAAGCTATGTATAGGTCAGTTGGATGTCAAATTCTTGAATATTGGAGGCAAGGTGGCGATTTTATGGGGTGATGAGGTGCCCTTGGGCCGGTTGATGTTAATCATTGAGCTTAGGGTGTAGTTTTGGGTGTTTTAATCGGATGGTTAAGTCGTTCTAATGAACTGAATCTTTGAACTTAAGTGGTGCTTAGGTTGAGGTTTTAAGTGTACAATGTTTGGTTAGTTTGTTTTGATGCCAAGTTTTTCTTTAAGGTTGTATTGTATGGTGGTGTTGTATCTTAATTTATTTAGTGCATGTTCAATAATGATGATATTTTGATCATATAAATGTTTGATAACACAAAGGTTATGTATTTGAATACATGCACACGTAAATATTATGCATGCATGCAAGCATGCATACGTATAACTCATATATATATACACACATAAACACATATAATATATATGTAGGGTTAGTTAAAATAATGAATAACATATAAGAGAATTTATTTATAGATTAATTTTGTCTAACCTTATTTTTAGGGTCGTCACATTCCCCCCCCCCCCTTAAAATAATTTCGTCCCGAAATTTGTAGAGTAATACCTAAAGTTGAGGAGAACTTATCTGGTTACCGATTTCAAATAGATGGGGATACTTTCTCATGATTTCATCTTCTATTTCCCAAGTATATTCCGGTCCTCTTCTAGCGTTCCATTTAACTTTCACTATGGGAATTTTACTCCTCCTTAACCTTTTCACTTCTTATCTAATATGGCTATTGGTTCTTCCATAAAATGAAGCTTCTTGTCTACTCTTATTTCTTGAACTGGAATGTCTCATCTGTTAGACATTTCTTTAGATTAGACACATGAAAAATATTGTGTACTTTACTTAATTCTGGGGGCAGGTCTAACTTATATGCTACTCAGCCAATCCTATCAGTGATTTCAAATAGGCCAATATACCTAAGATTTAACTTATTTCTTCTTTCAAGTCGAACTATGCCTTTTATGGGTGATACCTTTAAATAGACATTATCTCCAATATGAAATTTCAATGGTTTTCTTCTTTTATCGGCATAACTTCTCTGTCGATCCCTAGCAGCTTTCAACCTACTTTTAATTTCAAGGATATTATCTAATGTTTCCTGTATCAATTCAGGACCTATAAGTTATCTGTCTCCTATTTCATTCCAACATAGGGGTGATCTACATTTTCTCCCATACAAAGCTTCGAATGGGGTTGTTCCAATACTTGAATGATAAATATTATTATAAGAAAATTCTACTAGAGGAAGATGTGTATCCCAATTTCCCCCAAAATCCAATGCACAAGCTCGTAACATATCTTCCAAAGTTTGAACTGTCTTCTCACTTTGACCATCTGTCTATGGATGATATGCTGTACTCGGACTGAGTCGTATGTTGTTCTATGCGCTTGAACCAGTCGTGTGATTGAGTTCATACACATGGTTCATTCATGCGATTGAGTCATTTCCCATTTCAATCGTGCGATTAAAGTTCATCAGTGTGTCCATTCGCATAATGTCTCTATTCCGTATTGTAGAATCGATTCTGGTCAATACTTGATGTTAGACGTTCAAGTTAGTCTCATTTGACTCGCAATCCATCAAAATAACACTTAGTAATAAATAATTTGACGTTTAAGTAAAGATTAGTGGTTTATTTAAAAATTTTTGTCTCGGTTTTTGTTTTGAACCGCTTTGAACTTTAGGGCTAGCTTAATATGTGCATTTTGATCGAATCTAGTCTCACATTACCTGTAGAAATGATGCGTAATCAGTTAGTATCACAAACAGGGTGCTAAATCACTGAAATGAAATTTGGCAGAGTAATATTGCTTTCGTGCGATTTGGGTGCGATTTGGGGGTGATGAGTGTCTGCGACTGACTCCCCTTCTATTTATACTAGGGTTTCCTTCAGTCGTGCGACTGAACCTATTCGCACTCTTGATTCATGCGACTTGCTCAGTCGGTCAAAGTCAGTCGTGCGACTAGGTTTCAGTTGTGTGACTGACTTATTCAGTCAGCTTCATTCGTGCGACTGGGGTTCAGTCAGTCACCACCATTCGTGTCATTGGCTCATACTCATGATCCAGTCGTGCGAAGGGTTCAATCTCATTGCTCCATTCGTGCGACCGGTCCATACTTATGGTCCAGTCGTGCGAACGACTCTGAATTGTTCATTTGACCTTATGCATTTTCAAAAACTTATGCTTTTAACTATAGATAAAACATTATCACCGATGATCATCTCAGACATGAACTTTTTAATTTGAAAACACTATGGATCACCTTGTACGTGATCCTTTACTTAAAACCAAATTTCTCACCTTAGACGTGACTCATTTGAATGTTTTGGTCACCTTAGACGTGACCCTTTTGAGTGAGTGATTCACAGACTACGACGAGTTGTTGAGTCCGACTCTTACCTTACTATTTACTAAAATTAAACAGAAAAACTTTGAAATTAAGAACAATAACATGGCATATTTTTGTATTTTTATTAGAGATGAAATACAACCTATTAGAATAATTCTAATTGATTTTACTTCCTGGACAGCAGAGCTTCAATTTTAGTTAGTCATTTCTGGTACAATTCATTTTGGAATCATACAGGTATATTAGAGTCACTTGGGACACTTAATAAATAGTTTTGATGCTTGATCCTTGTTTTCACTGATAGTCTACAGCAATTTAAGGAAATCATACTAGAGCTACAAGATGCACACAATGATTTTGATTTTCAAAAGTTGCAGCTCACGATGATCGTCAGTATACTTGTCCTCTTAAATCCATACACAGATTTTTGACCCACATTGGTGATGATTTAAGGTTTAATTATTTCAACAAGCATTGTGGATCCCACGCTTATATGGTAATCAACGTTCCTTAGAAGATTTTTGAGCGGTCTACGGGTATTACAAGAAGAAACTATTCTAAGAGCTTTCAAAGAGATTCTAAGCCTCAGGTCAGTGCCACCGCACAGCAGAGAGGCGCAAACAATGATTTCTAGAATATTTAGGTTATGCGTAACCTCAGGTCAATGCCACCGCACAGCAGAGAGGCACACAACCTGTCTTCTTGTTTGAGCAACTAATTTCTTTTTGCACATATCGCACCAACAACATAGGTTATTAGCTTGATTGCTTATTGCATTTTTCATGTGCTTTGCTCATATTTTATGGTCATCCGCACACATTTGTGGTATTTTGCTTGTCATCCCTTATTGAAACTTCATTGATTCTATTAACCAGGGATAAGATGTGTACTCACAGCTTGTTGAACAACTTAGTTTAAGCTTGAAATCGCCAGTGAGGTCTACTTATCTATTGTGTTGAATCTACCGATACATCATCTAATGAGCTAACAACCTCTAGGTCTACTTTCTCTATGTTACCATAGTAGCGTACTAGTTTACCTATCATCTTTTCTTTTATTTTGCTTTGACTATTTAGACTTAACTTTGAATTTTGCATCATAAGTAGTTAAACCCTTTAAAGTCCCAAATAATTTGTTCCCTGTGTACTATCATTTTCCAAATTCGTTGAATCAGTATCACAGATTTGATTTCTTTCTTTTTAGCTAAGTTGTTCTCTTCCCTCATTTTTTTAAGTAATTAAATAAAACTACTAATACTAGTCTAACCTATTCTCCCCCCCTAAAATTCTAAAACTGAAAATGTTTTTTAGTTTTTTTCTTTTTGAATTTTAATAGGCGAAGAAATAAAATAAAATAAAATAAAATAAATAAATAAAATAACTCTACTCGTCGGACTATGTAATGTTATCTTATGGAATCATTTCACTTTTCTTTTTCACCTGTTGATCTCTAACAGATATAAAAATCTTGGTTTATCAAACGCTTTTATGTAGAGGTCATGAAAGTCCGTATTAATTTTAACTACATCGATTAAATTCTTTTCAAAACAATCACGTATAAAATGATATTTAATTCCGATGTGTTTGGTTTTTAGATGTTGGATAGGATTTCTAGTTACATCTATAGCAGCAGAATTATCAACAAATATAGGAGTGTTAGACAATTTCAAACCGTAGTCCCGCATTTGATGTTGAATCCAGATGATTTGTGAACAGCAGCTCGCAGCAGAAACGTATTCAGCTTCACAAGTTGACAGAGCAACCGATGTCTGCTTCTTACACTGCCAAGTGACTAATCTTCTCCCAAAGAATTGACTTCCTACTAATGTTGACTTGTAGTTCATTTTGCAGCTGCCATAATCCAAATCGCTATACGCTGTAAGCTCAAAGTCATCATCATGAGGATACCACAAACCAAGTGTTGGAGTACCCTTCAGATAATGAAATATCCTTTTGACTCCTATGAGGTGGTTGACTTTCGGTTTCGCCTGATATTTGGAGCAGAGGCACGTCGCGTACATGATATCAGGTCGTGAGGCAGTGAGGTACATGAGGGATCCGATTAGACCTCGGTACATGGTGGCATCCACTAGATCACCATATTCGTCGGGTGCCACATCATGGTTTGTAGGCAGTGGAGTCCCAGCTGCCAAAGCATTCTCCATATCGAACCGACTGAGATTATCGCCCACATACTTGGTCTGATGTAGAAATATCCCCTTTGGTGTTTGATCCACCTGTAACCCAAGAAAGAACTTCATCTCTCCCATGGCACTCATCTCAATTTAGCTTTCATTACTGCTTCAAATTCTTTACATAATGCTTTGTTTTTTGAACCGAAGATTATGTCATCAACATAGATTAAACTAGTAGTAAGTCACCATCCTTTTCTTTGATGAACAGTGTACAGTCAATCACTCCTCTGCGATATCCGTGTTTCACAAGATGAGTCAAAGTTTTTCATATCGTGCTCCCCCAGAGGAACTAGAAGACTCACCTTGTGACACTGAGGTTGACGGGTCCAGTGATGGTGTATTTAACACATGTACATCATTCTGGTCGATAACTCATCCTCAGGAGGGGAGAGAGGGATGTTGAAGGACTTAAAGAATCCATCATAGTCGAAAAAGAATGAGGGTCCTTTTCCAGTAAGGGGGTGGTGTATCTTTGTACATCAATGTTGCACCACACTTCTACTTGACCTGTTGAGTTGTTATAAACTTTCTTATTCGGTATGTTGTATCCTAAGAAGATTCCTTCTTCGGCTTTCTCGCCGAACTTCCCTGACTGAGTTTTCTTCAGCAACATACATGTTGCGCCAAATAGCTCGAGGTACTCCAGTTTTGGTTTACGTCGTTAGAGCAACTCATAGCACGTTTTACCGTGACGTTTGACAACTAAGACTTAATTTAGGGTGTAACATGCGTTAGTTACTGCCTCGTTCCAAAATTGGATAGGCAGTTTCGAGTCTGCCAACATCGACCGGGCTGTCTCTATCAAGCTTTGATTCTTTCTCTCAGCAAGTCCGTTCATTTGAGGAGTGTAGGCAGATGTGAACTGGTGCACAATTCCTTTTTCTTTGCAGAATGCCTCCATCCACTGGTTCTTGAACTCGGTACCCTTGTCTGAGTGAACTTTCCTTACCTTCAGCTTGTAGAGTGACTCCAATGTAGTTACCAGCTCTTTGAATGATTCAAATGTCTCTGATTTGGATCTAAAAAACATCACCCAAGAAAATCTTGAGTAATCATCCGTAACTACATAGCAGTACAAATCACCGGCAATGCTCTTTTTACTAACTGGGCCAGACAGATCCATGTAAAGAAGCTCAAGAGGTAGGTCAACTGAGTGAACTTCCTTTGCCTTATAAGACTTCTTCGTCTGCTTCCCTTTCTTACATGCGACACAAAAATCTTGTAATTGGAAGTTCTTAACATTTACTCCACGCACTAGATCATTCTAGATCAAGTGATTCATCTTTCGTGGATTAATGTGTCCTATTCTTCTATGCCAGGAGATAGAGTCTTTCTTTGTTGCCTTTGACAAGAAGCAATGTACATTATGATCGGTTGTGGAGGACTTTGATAGGTCCAAGACATACAAATCGTTATATCTTGAAGCTAACTTTAAAACTTGGTCCTCCGGGATGACATAGTCCTTTTTCAGAACATAGCACTTCTTGTTGTCAAATACATCCTTGAATTCTTTGTCACATATCTGGGAGACATAAAGTAAGTTATTTTGAAGTTGTTGAACATAGTTTATGTAGAGATTAATGAAGAGGCTGATGCAACCTAAACATCCAATGTCTATCCTGCATGCTGCACAAGTGCTATGAAGAAGAATGCTTAGGAAGTTTCACACATGCAACATAATTATTCTAAGTGTGAAATCTTCTGAAGCCAAGACCAATATCTTACGAAGCCAAATATGAAGTCTTCCGAAGCCTCAGAGACAAAGTCTTCCGAAGCTTCAACTCATGAAGACAGATTTTTTCCGAAGACTTTTACCACATGCTTTATCAGATGTACTTTTCTATAAAGCTGGACACTTTTCTGCTACACCTCTGTAAGGTCACCAACTTACATGAGTTGGTGAAAAGGTCCCTGCTTTTGGTAACTGTACATTGAGATCTTGAGTCTGTAACTTTCTACTTCACGTACTTTATCCTTTTTGTAATAGATACGGATGTGAGCTATGGCATGTCATAGTCACTAGTCAAAAGACAATCTGTCTTTTAACTCTACAATTGATTTTGTTTATGTCTAGTCAATTGTATCCAGCTGGCTTTCAAAGTATAGCCGGTTGTAGGATGTAGTATAATCATCATATCTCAATTCATTGAGCATTGGATGATTTTGGATTGATTTTAGGTTGAAAAAGGGTTTTGGGATCTGTAAAGATTAATGAAGAGGCTAATGCAACCTAAACATCTTTAGTCTTTCCTGCATACTGCACAAGTGCATTAAAGAAGATGCTTAGGAAGCTTCACACATGAAATAGAAAATACTCTAAGTGTGAAATCTTCCGAAGCCAAGACCAATATCTTCTGAAGCCAACATGAAGTCTTCCAAAGCCTCAGAAACAAAGTCTTCCGAAGCTTCAAGTTCATGAAGACAGATTTCTTCCGAAGACTTTTAGTAACATGCTTTATCTGATGTACTGTTCCCTAAAGCTGGACACCTTTCCGCTGTGCCTCTGCAAGTCACCAACTTACATGGTTTGGTGAAAAGGTCCATGCTTTTGGTAACTGTACATTGAGGTCTTGAGTCTGTAACTTTCTACTTTATGTACTTTATCCTTTTTGTAATAGATAAGGATGTGAGCTATGGCATGTCATAGTCACAAGTCAAAAGGCAATTTGCCTTTTGACTCTACAATTGATTTTGTTTGTGTCTAGTCAATTGTATCCAGCTGGCTTTCAAAGTATAGTCGGCTGTAGGATGTAGTATAAGTATCTCATGTTCTTGTATCTTTCGAATATGCTTTGTAACACTTATAATAGAACATAGAGAAGGCAATATACTGCATTCTTGAAAACCAAACACTTGTGTTCTTTGTGTTCTGTCTCCTGCATTACTTGTGTTCTTAGTATCTCAACACTTGGTTAATCCAGTTTACTGTTTGACTAAAGTTTAGTTAATCTCCTCTTTGTGTTGTTGTGTTGTAACTGACCCCCTTCAACGATCCTGCATTTGGTATCAGAGCTTTTTAGGCTCTTGATATAAGATCTCACCATCTTAAGATCCCTCACAACACACAATACTAAGCTTTTCAAATGGCAACCATTTGCAAGACTGATATGGAATCTGGAACCATGAACAAGTCCCTACTGATCACTCTTTATGAGTTTGATACCTGGTGTTTGAGAATGGAAGGTTTCATCAGGTCTCTTGATTCAAGAATGTGGGAGTCTATCGAGAATGGACCTTTCATACCTAGCATCCCTTCTACTACTGGTGCTGGTATGATCCCCAAGGATGTGGCTAACTAGTCTGATGAAGATAGGAAGAGAGTAGAGATTGACAGAAAAGCCATGACAGCCCTTCAAACTGCCCTTCCAAACTCTATGTACAGAGGTTTCAAGAAGTGCAAAACAGCCAAGCAGCTATGGGATGCACTGAAACTGATGTATGAGGGATCCTCTGAAGCCAAGGAGAACAAGAAGGATCTCCTGAAGCAGTAGTTTGAAAACTTCACCTTCAAAACAGGTGAAACCATGACTCAGCAATACTTCAGGTATGTTGAGATTGTGGATACCCTTGTTGATGGAGGAGTTTCTCTTGAGAACAGAGACATTGTAAGGAAGTTCATGTCCTCACTTCCTAGGCAGTGGACACACTACTGTGTGGTGATCAAGAGGACTGAAAATCTCAAAACTCTCACTCTAACAGAGTTATATGGGATTCTTAGTGGCTACCAGATGGAGATGAACATGCAACGTTCATCTGGCAACTCCAATAATCAAATAGGTTCATCCCTACATGTGGTTGAAAGGGATAGCATAGAACCCAAACATCATCTCATATGCTACCCTGACAACTCACCAAAGGGTCCTTTCATCACATTCCTCGAGACACCAAGGGAGAACCACACTCAAGGAAGCCCATTCCAGAGACAAGTTCTTCTCAAGCTTTTGTGTCTTCTGATGAAAGCCGTGGCAAATCTCTTTTCACTCTTGAAGACCTGGACTGTATTCATCCAGATGATCTAGAATACATGGAAATAGTCCAGTAGATGGCTCTTCTCACTCACAGAGCCAAGAAGTTCTACAAGTGGACTGGAAGGAAGTTTCCAAGTAATGCAACCAGTGGAAAGTTTGGCCTGGACAAAGGAAAAGTCAAGTGTTACAACTGTAACTTGATGGGCCACTTTTCTAGAGAGTGTAAGGCACCTAAAACAAATGGTGGCCAAACACAGTCTAGACCAAACTACAGAATGAAAAGTCAAAGCAACAGGCTGTTGTTGCTGTTGAAGGAGGAGGCTTTGACTGGAGCTTTCAGGTGGAAGATGCTTCTCCTAACCAAGCATTGATGGTAGATCATGATGAAGCCAAGGTAACAGGTCCTATAACTTGGAGATGAGATCTGACCTGGAGTCCTTAAACATTTTAAAATATGATTTTAGAAGTCTGAAAATGATTAAAATTGAAGATAGAGGACCTTGAGAAAACCATTTTAGTTCTAAAAAATGAACACACAAATTTTAGGACTTAAATCAAAGATCTCATAACCAAACTGACTGAGTGCCAGGTTGAGCTTGTGATAAGCAAAGCCAGGGCAGAAAAGAGTATCTTGAAGAAGAGACCTTCAAGAACATGATATCCTCATCCCTGCACAACAAAGTGTGCTATCAAAACAGACAGGGACTGGGTTCCAATGAGATAGCTCCTTCACACACAATCTTGTCTGTAAGATCTCCTAGGTGTGAAACTTGTGAAGATGAGGTTCCTCTCATAGATCCTATGAGTGAAGAGGATGAAGAAGAGATAATGAAGAATTCCTCTGAGAAGAGTGAAGAGGAGGATTCTAAGAAGGGCCACTATCCTTCTAAGGAGAAGAAGAAGATTATGATGACCAAGTCCATGAGAAAGAACTTGATTCGAAAGAGCAAAAGAAAGGCAAGGAAGGCTCAAGAGATCAAGACTACTTTTGACTCTATGCAGAAACAAGTTTTCATATTTGCAGGATTCAAAGTAGTAAGGACTGAAGACATAAACCAAAACTCTTCTGCTAAGAGTTCTGGTTCTTGTTCAACTCATCTCAGGAACAAGAAGAAGACTAATCTGCTGTGTACCACTACTGCACAACCTGGACCATCAAACTCCAAGAACAGTTCCCAGCCCAAAGGAACTGTCTCAGCATCTGCAAAGATGAAGGTGGAAAAGGGATGTGACCAAAGACAGTCTTGTTCCCAGTAGATGACTCTTGTGAAGAAGAAAATGATGTGTGTCATGTGTGAAAGTATCAATCACATTGCTAAGGATTATCCATACAATCCTAAAGGTGTTGTCCATATGACCAAGACAAAGACTTCAAAGAGTTCTAAGAAGATTCAAGCTTGTTTCCTTCGGAAGCCCCAAGTCTAAGAAGAAGGCAAGTGGAAAATTACCCTTGGAAGAGAAGTTGGTTTCAGAAGAAAGGAGTTCTTCCGAAGCACTGAAGTCTATTGCAGTGTCTGCACAATCTTCTGAAGGTTCAGTCATCAAAACTTCCGAAGTTCCAAAAGCTTTTGAAGTTCTGAAGGTTAAGTCCAAGACTCCAAAGGTGGTGTCGAAGTCTAAGAAAGACCAAGTGACTGAGAATTCTCCATCAACAACAGCTCAAGATCCTCTTAGCACAACCATAGGATCTATAACTGTTGCATTATGTTTTGTTTCTGAGCCCAAGACAAGCAAGGCTTGGGTTTCCAAATATAACTAATCAACTTCTTTGTGCAGGGATAGCTCAAGACAAACAAAAATGTCTGGATCATTGATAGTAGTTGTTCCAAGCACATGACAAGCAATAGATCACTACTCTAGAACTTTGAAAGAATTGATGGAGGACTAGTTGCTTTTGGAGGAGATGAAGGTGGTTACATTTCTAGAAGGGGCATGGTCACAAATGGTAAGCTCAGTATTGAAAAGGTAAACTTTTTCAAAGAGCTTGGGTACAATCTTCTGAGTGTATCCCAATTTTATGATCAGAGTCATAACATGCTCTTTACTAAACATGTGGGCGTTGTTCTCAAGCCTGGTGTGGTCATTCCTCATGAGCATATCCTACTTAGAGCCCCCAGGAAAGGAAACATGTACAAGATGGATTTGCAAGAAACATCTCCCTCTAGAGAAGTTTTATGCTTTTATGGTCTAAAGCCAATAGTGATGAGTCTTTCCTATGGCATAAAAGAATGTGCCATGTAAACTTTAAGAACATGAATAAATTAATTAAGAATGATTTGGTAACTGGAATACCAAAGAAAGAGTTTACAAGTGATAATCATTATGTTGCATGCCTGAAAGGGAAGCAACACAAGGTATCTCACAGGCCTAAGGAAAGGAACTCCATCGCTACAGCCCTACACTTGTTACATATGGATCTCTTTGGCCCCACCAATGTAATGAGTCTAGGAAGGAACTCTTATTGTTTGGTGATCACAGATGACTTTACGAGATTCACTTGGGTTTTCTTCCTTAGAACTAAGGATGAGACTCTTGAGATTCTGAAGAATTTCATCATAAAGATAGAGAATCAATCTGATCACAAGGTCAAGATCATAAGATGTGATCAAGGAACTAACTTTAAGAACCAAATCCTTGATACATTCTGTGATGAAAAGGGTATTACAAGACAATACAGTGCTCCCAGGACTCCACAGCAAAATGGTGTTGCTGAGAGGAGAAACAGGATACTGATTGAAGCTGCAAGAACCATGCTGTCTGACTCTAAGCTGCCCATCACCTTCTCGGCAGAGATAGTCAACACTGCCTGCTATGTGCAGAATAGAGTTTTAGTGGTCAAGACTCATGGCAAGACCCCTTATGAACTTTGGCACAAGAGGAAACCTTTCATTGGTTTTCTCAGGTCATTTGGATGCCCTTTCACCATCTTGAATACCAAAGATCAAATTGCCAAGTTTGCTAAGAAATCAGATAATGGACACTTTATTGGATGCTCTTCTCAAGCTAAGGCTTATAGAGTGTACAATCTCAGAACTAGAATTGTTGAAGAGTCAGCCAATGTGACTTTCAATGAACACACACCCCGTGCAGCTGGTTCTAGTCCTAATTGGCTATTTGATCTTGACTTAGTTACCAACTATTTTAACAAATCTTGTGAGAATGTTTCAGGATCTGTAGAAAATTTAAATACAGGTGATCCTGATCCAAGATTTGAGCTAAGAAGACCTTCAACTCATATATCTTTAGCTCCAGTTGGAATTACTTATGCTAATGAGGTTTCTATCAGTACTACAATGACAAACTCAGCTGATACATCTAGAGTGCCTTCAAATTCCAGCTCAGAGGCTCCACAACCAGATAAGAACATCTCAATGGTGGAAGACAACAATGGTGGTGGTGATAGTGATCAAGAATTTCTTGATGCCTCTAACCACAACATAGATAAGAACATCAATGACGTCACACACTGCTTGGATCAAGTTTCTCTTAAAAAGTTTGCTGATGTGGTGGGAGAAACATCCATGCCAGATCTAAATTTCTCTAATTTAGATCTTTCTCAACAACTTGCTATGATCCCTCAGCTTAGGATCCACAAGTCTCATGTAAGGCCCCGATCCCGGAAACCTCACAGTTGGTCATTCATCGCACATAAAACATATACTTTACAATTATTCCTCAAAACGTTGCAGCGGAAAACATAAAACAGAAGGCATTTCATTTCATCATAAAAATTTTGCAACATAATGCATTGTTTATCGGTTACAAAATTACATTGTTGTATTACATAACAAAAGCCTTAATTAAATGGATGCCATCCAAAAGAGCTGAGCAGCCACCTCGTGCCATCCCCAGCAACGTTTACCTGCCAACTGAAAACATATAAAAGTCAGCGTTGCTGAGTGAGTTCTAGTTTTACAATAAAACATGCATAAAATCATTATTTGTATCTTTTCAAAACCCATACTATACGTTTCATTCGTCCGTGATCACACATCATACGTACATACAGATAATATCATTATTATCTTCCATTACGTTCATTAATCTTCGTTCATTCATTACATCTTGTGACATGTACAATACCCCGAACATTATGCACGAAGCTGGTTACTGGGCCTGAGGTCTATCATAGACCCCGAACATTGTGCACGAAGCTGACTCCAGTACCTGAGGCAAGTACAGTCACCATTCATCTTTTCTTTTCATTCCGAATCAATGCCATATGCTATACCCCGAACATTATGCACGAAGCTGGTTACTGGGCCTGAGGTCTATCATAGAATCCGAACATTGTGCACGAAGCTGACTCCAGTACCTGGGGCAAGCGGCAAGGATCCCATACATATGGTCAATCACAAGGATTGGACCCCAGTGTGCATCCTTCTGGGGTAGCTAACCCGCACATAGGTGAGCTAACACCCTTCATTGGGTGTGAACCTCCATACATTTGCTTGCAAGACTTTTTACGTTCATTCATTCGTTAATGCATGCATTCATTCATCATGTTCCTCTTTCATTATCTTTCACTTTACATTACATAATACTTTCGGTTCATTCATTGACATACACGTAAACCCATGGAAAGATAAACATTCATCATCATAGGAACATACATAACAGACCATACATACATCATCATAGGGCATCATACATACATAACGTACATCTTGCATAATCCTGCAACATCATCATCATCATCATAACATGCCCATCATACTATTTATGACCCCAAAAGTCAACTTATAGTCCCCCGGGAATTTCCCAAGTCAAGCCTACTTTACACATTTTCCCCAAAAATCAGAAAAATATTCGAAGTCCTAGGCGCATGGGCACTATGCAGGCGCATGGACACTATTGAGACGCATGGGGAACGCTTAGGTGCATGGGCCGCTTTCAGGCGCATGGGAACTCTTGGACGTCTGAACACTTAGAAAATTTCATCTCAATCTGGGCGCATGGATCTATTCGGACGCATGAGCACTTGGGCGCATGGGCACTATTGGGGCGCATGGCCCTACCCTTAGTCATCCGACTAACATTTCTAGGCGCATGAGCCACTATTCAGGCGCATGGGCATAACTTAAACATTTCTAAGGCAAGTTTTGGGCGCATGAGCTACTGTTTGGGCGCATGGCTTACACTTAGTTCTTTCTAAGGCACATTTGGACGTATGAACCCTTATCTAGGCACATGAACATTCTGTAACATCTTTCTAGGATATTTTCCATCCTAATCATCGATCTCATCTATTCTAATGTATAATGTGGCTATTCTAAACATGAGTAGCCTACAAACCATCCAGAACTAGCATCCAGCATACACATATTACATACGGGTAATCACATAAACTTGGTAAAAGTCATTTTAATACGTTTTTAGCCCCAAATATGTTTCGAAACATGTAAAAACCAGGGTCTAGAACTCACCTGGTGCAACTTGGGTGTTCTTCCTTTTAACCCGCTTGCAAAGAGTTCAAAATACCTAGAAACAACATCAAAAACACACACCACCGAGCACAAACACAACCCATAAGCACATAAACACAAAACCGGGACAAAACCCGTCATAAACATGTAAAAATCACGAATTCTTACCTTGAATTCGCCCACTTCTTCTTCTTCTTCTTCTGAAAACCGAGAGTTCTCTCTCTCTCTCTCTCTCTCTCTAAAAAACGAAGAAGATGGTGATGTGAAGAGGTGGTGGGCGGCCATGCCCACCTTTACACCAACTTTACAAGATTTTTTTCCTTTTTACACTTTTGGTCCCTCCACTTGAATTTAATTGCCTTTATTTCTTTTATTCTTCATATTCTTGACTTTTCAAAAATAATCGGGTGTTACATCTCACCCCACCACAAACATCATTGGAGATGTTGTCACAGGGGTAAGGACAAAAGGACAAACCCATAAAGTAAATGTTTATCTTCACTCTTGTTTCTTATCCCAGACAGAGCCAAAGAAAGTTGATGAGGCTCTAAAGGATGGAAGTTGGGTTGAAGCTATGCAACAAGAGCTACTTCAATTCAAAAGGCAGAAAGTTTGGAACCTTTGTCCTCTTCCTTAGGGGAAGACTACCATTGGAACCAAATTGGTGTTTAGGAACAAGAAAGATGATAGAGCCATCATCATCAAGAACAAAGCTAGACTAGTTGTTCAAGGATACACACAAGAAGAAGGGATTGACTACACTGATGTCTTTGCTCCAGTAGCAAGATTAGAAGCTGTTAGGATATTCATGGCATTTGCCGCATCTAAGAACTTCAAGGTCTTTCAGCTTGATGTGAAGTGTTCCTTTTTGTATGGAGTGATTGATGAAGAGGTATATGTCAAACAGCCACCTGGTTTTGTAGATCCTGATCATCCTGATTATGTCTGCAAGCTTGACAAAGCTCTTTATGGGTTGCATCAGGCACCCAGGAAGTGGTATGAGACACTGTCTGAGTATCTTTGTAAACATGGATACAGGAGAGGTACTATAGATGGAACACTCTTCATCAAAGGACAAGGAAATGACATATTGGTAGTTCAAGTGTATGTGGATGACATCATCTTTGGTTCAACCAATCCAAAGCTCTGTAAAGACTTTGAGAAGCTGATGAAAGACAGATTTGAAATGAGTGCCATGGGGGAACTCAATTTTTTTCAGGGAATTCAAGTGAAGCAAGTTGAAGATGGCATCTTCATAAGTCAGTCAAAGTATGTTCAGGACATACTCAAGAGGTTCAACATGACTGATTGTAGGATTGCTAAGACACCCATAGCTAGAAACCACTCCCTTGGACCTGATCTTGAGGGGGAGTGTGTAGATGAGCACTTCTACAGGGCTATGATTAGGTCTCTTATGTATCTTACTACTAGCAGGCCTGATATTATGTTTGCTACATGCATCCGTGCAAGATATCAAGCCAACCCTAAGATGTCTCACCTCATCACTGTTAAGAGGATTCTAAGATACCTCAAGGGTGCTTCAACACTTGGTTTATGGTACCCTAAGAATCCTGACTTTAATCTGTATGTTTATACAGATAGTGATTATGGTGGTTGCAACATGACTGCAAAGTCTACATCTGGGGGATGTCAGTTACTTGGTGGAAGGGTTGTCTCATGGCAATGCAAGAACAATCCTGTGTCTCCGCATCAACTACTGAAGCTGAATACATTGCTGCTGCAAGCTGCTATGCTCAAGTGCTTTAGATTCAGAATCAGATGCTCGACTATGGGTTAAACTTCAAGGAGACTCCTATTCACACAGACAACAATAGTGCTATCCCAATCACAGAGAACCCTATGCATCACTCAAGGACATAGCACATCAATATCAGGTTTCATTTAATAAAAGATAACTATGAAAAGGGATTAATGATTAATTAAACTAGTCAAAGTTCACATAGAAGAACAATATGTTGATCTGTTTACAAAGGCTTTTGATGAACAGAGATTTAAATATCTAATATTAGCTATTGGGATGATCAACTTGTTAGGTTTGTAAGAACAAGATACATAGTTTAACCATTTAAACTTTGTAAAAACGCAGCGGAAACAAGCTTTATAACATAGTTAATGAACTGAAAAATTGGGGTTTCATCTTGATATTATAAAGTTACAAACAAACCCAAGAACAAATGACCTTTTATATGTGAATAAGACTAGCAATGTAAACACAAAAACTAACATTATGGACAGCCATAAGAGGCTGCCATAAACTACCTTTCAGCAGCAAAAGTCGAAATGGATGAGGATGATTTGGACCAAGAAAGAACGACCAAGGCACCAAAAGAAGGTCCTCTCAAGCTTGCATACCCCAAGCTCTATGACAAACACCTTGTTTCTAGGATTTGAGCACCAAAACCCGAAAGGAAAGGCTGTTGGAACCTTCCAGCCGTGAATGACTTCAACAAGAGGAGAAAACCCTTTTTCTTTCTTGTGGTTCTTGCATGTGAGAGAGAGAAGAAGATGGAGTGAATGAATTGTCTAATGTCTTTTTCCAAGACCACAAATGAAAACCAAGAAGAGGCACACCCAAAGGGGCGGCTGAATGGTTCTTTTCACTTGGGGTTTTCCCCCCAAAAGTTAAAAAACCAATTGAACATATTAACAAGTCACTTATATAAGTTATACATATAATTAACCTTTTAATTGTATAACTCACACACACTCTCTTATTATTTGATGTTATTAAAGTAACTTAAATAACATTACAAACAATATATTTAAACAAAATATCCATATAAATTGTTCAATCTCAAATGCAACTTATTTAGAAAACCCATTTTCTAAATTGGTGTATTTATTTAATTGTATGATCAATTAAATATTATTTGGTGTTTGCTAAGCTTGTTATTGGGTATGACTCAACTTGGATCATAACGTACTAACCACATCAATATTCTATGTGTCTTGGTCATAAAGAATTCAACACAACTTTGAGTAGGTTTTTCTTAAAACTAGTTCTTATTATTTCTTAAAATATGTGTGTCCTAAGTTATCTAGTTCATCACTTTCATAAGCTCATGTTTTCTCTGGATGAAAATTTCTTTTTGAAGACTTTCCTTAAATTTTTGAAAATTTCTGATACTTCGGAAGTTATGCTTTTAACTTCGGAAGCAAATCATGCCTTCAAAATAAATAACTGTCTAAGAAATTTACCTTCGGAAGAGTTCTCAGATCTATCTTCCGAAGCTTAAATACTTGTCTCAGACACTTACTTATTTTCAAGGACCATTTCCTTCCGAAGCAAAATTAACTCTCGGAAGCTTTGTATTTTATATACAAAGTAGTCAAGTTTTAATTTCTCTTCCGAAGCAAAATTTTCGAAACTCGCAGGAAAATCTTCCAAAGTCATTTTAGCTTCAGAAGCTTTTTAATTAAAACTTCCGAAGATAATACACCTTCAGAAGCTTTTTGACTTCTAAGAAAACTACTATTTGAGCAAAAGTAAACTACTTGTTCAGAGGTGCGACCGACATCCGGATTTCAAAATTTATCCTCTTTCATTAAACTTTATCTGAAATCCATCTCACATATAAACCCAACGGTTTCCCCCTCTTTCTATCATCTGTTCTTCCCCCAAACCTAAAAACCCAATTTCTCTCTTAAATTTATTTCTTCCTTCTTTCTTCATCTTTAAGCTACCTCAAAATGGCTAACCTTGCTCACAGAAATGATCCCAACTTTACCATGCAGCTACACAGGCAACACAATCAGGTTGCTCTATTAAGCTTTGAGAAAGATCCATATTTCTCAGAGGTTTGTCGATTCTTAGATTTATCAAACTACTTCACCTCCCTAACCATTGATCCTCTTCTCTATGAGGATCAGCTGCTTGAATTCTGGAAACCTGCCAAGAGGTCATGATGGACGGGGAGAAGGCACTGTCTGCCACAGTGCAGGGGAGAACAATCTTCATCACTCTAGCCATCATCAACAGGCATCTTCAGCTGGATAATGAAGAAGGTGAGGTGTTCTTCCCAAAGGAAGCTATTAATAATTCTTTTGAGCAAATGGGATATGAGGGAAATTTCTCTGTAAAGACCTTTAGGAAAGGGAAGGTCTCATCCCAGTAGAGATTCCTGCTCCATGTGGTCATCCACAGCTTATCAAACAAGCATGGTGGATGGGACCAGATTTTTGAGCATCTCTCCTTCATAATCCATGGAATGGTTCAAGGGTCAAATTCAGGTATTCTCAGTTTGCTTATACCAATTTACTTGCAAATTGAGACTCATTAGAATATTACATGTTTCCTAGATATGCCTAGTACAGTCTTAACTGTGAACTGGGCCCATAGTTGAGGGAACAAGTAACATTCTTAAATTGGGACAGATGAAGCCCGGCATATTTAAAATACTGAGAAAGCCCACTTTTGGCTTCTCTGGGGTAGAAACAGCCCTAGTTCGAAAAATGTTAGAGCTCATTGCTCAAGGTGACAACCTAGCAGCACAAGCTAGTGTTGAACCCACACTTGCTACATCCCAACCACCCACACAGCTTAAATTTACCCTCACCTACCAAAGAAAATTCAAACGAACTCCTGCTCAGACTATTCAGTTTGAGGAGGCCCACATATACTTACCCACACAGGAGGAAGTGGACACTAGAGCTCCCACTTATCCTGAGGAGCAGACCACTCCCATCTCTTCAAGAATCAGTGTTGGGGTTCCTCATGCTCAACCTGATGAGCTCATTAGCCCAACTGCCTTAAGCCATCAGTTTGAGTCTCAACACTCAAGTGATCAACCTTCAAGGGATAGTTACCATCCCCAGCCTATAGATCTCAACCAACCAATTCCAAACCTTGATTTCTATACTGATGAAGATCTAGGTTTCAGTGAGTATAATAAGTCTCTCTTCTTTACCCCTACTCAAAGAGAGATGAATGCTCCTGAGTCTCCTATATGAGGGAGATTTCTCTGTAAAGACCTTTAGAAAAGGGAAGGTCTCATCCCAGTAGAGATTCCTACTCCATGTGGTCATCCACAGCTTATCAAACAAGCATGGTGGATGGGACTAGATTTCTGAGGATCTCTCATTCATAATCCATGGAATGGTTCAAGGGGTCAAATTCAGGTATTCTCAGTTTGTTATACCAATTTACTTGCAGTTACACTGGAGGTCATGGACGATACCACACTCGGGAGGATGAAGGTTTACTGGGGCAAGCAGGTGAAGCCCCCGGTAAGGAGGTTGTTTAGGCATCTGGCTCGGGATGACTACTTGGTGCCAGGGAGGAGGAAGTGGCGCCATGATGATAGTGACTCGGATGTTGAGCAAATTGCTCTACCCTCTGATGATTCTGACGGTGATGACCACGATGCTGATCAGGAGGTGATGGTCAGGGTGGACCCGAGTCTACTTCCATTCACCCTGATTTCAAGATGGAGGAGGAGGAAGAGTCTGATGAAGAGCCTCTGGTGCGAATGGTGGGAAGCCGGGTCGTAGCCACAGAGAGAGGTCTCAGGGCGGTTGGTGGATGCCACGGGCAGTCTGGGGATGCTGCTACTGCTGATACAGATCCATCCTATACCCCAGACCCGCCCACATCCAAGGGGGAGCCACTGTTTCTAAGGGCTCGAGAAAGAAGAGAGTGGCTCACCCTTACAACAAAAAGGGGAAAAAGACAAGATTCATAATGACCACATCCACTCCCACAGCCACCACCACATCCACCACAGCTACCACCACCACTACCACACCCCCTAACATTACTTCCACTCTCCTATCCACTACTACTACAGCCAACCCTTCACCATCCAGTCATATGCACCACCTATATTCACCACAGCCACCACTACCACCACCAAGCAGGACCATCATCCCACACCACATACACCACAGGACCCACTCTACCCCCTATTGGGGTAGAGGAACAGCTGGCAGCACTAAACCGCATGGTGCTGAAGCTGCTAGCTGCTGACGAAGAAAAAGCTGCTCAACTAAGTCAGCTTGTGGAGCTAAATGCTACCCAAGCATAACAGATTTCACAGAAAGCTCAGTAAATTGCTCAACTTCAAGAGCTAAATGACTAGTCACTAAAGAAGATTGAAGAGCTAAAGGCTTCAAACAAGACTATCATGCTCAAACTAAAGGGATCTAAAGATGAGCCATTGAAGATTAGAAAGGATGATGATGATGATGATGATAATGATGAAGATGATGATGAGAGTGATGAGGATGAGACAAGTGATGATGAAGGGCCAAGGGCAAATAAAGATGATGATAATGATGAAGAAGGAGATGCAACTACATCTGCCTCAGCTTAAGGTTAAGAGAGGAGGACAAAGAGAAATCAAGACCAAGGAGCATCATCTTTTGCCCCACCTGCTGAGAAGCCGGCAATTCAAGACAAAGGTAATGCTTAGATGTTTATGTATTTGAAACCTTTTGTACTTGAATCTTGTATTAAAATTCTGTAATTAATGTTTATATATCTTTATCTCATGTTTGAATGTCTTGATTAATTACTAACAATTGATGAGTTACATGTTTAAATCAAGCAGATCAAACATCTCAGCAAGATGAATACGATGTTGCTCCCCTTCGGCAAATCAAGTCTCAACTCACAATGATTCTTGATTTGCAAGGGATTGTTAGAAGGTCTGTAAGCTATACTCTCAAAGAAGAAGAAATCATACATGACCTGACGGATGAGCAACTTGCTGAGATGTTCAGGCTAAACCCGGACGAGATTGTCAAGGATACACCTACTTTTTAGGTGACAAGTGACGATGAGCTCAACGAGATAGTTGAAATTGAGATAGAGGATGTCACTGCTGACCACTATCTAGAGTACACTGACCGAGAGGACAATATGATCCCCAACTTGGGTGATACTCTTAGTAGTGATACATTTGACAAGCTGGATCAAATGAAGAAAGATAATGAGAAGAATGAGAGTCAAGCCCAAGCCTCAGACGCTGATGTTGACATCAAGAAGGATGAATGGGCGACTTGTTTCGCTAAGATCCGAGCCCTACACACTGCACAAAATCCAAATGCCTACACCAAGCTATACAAAGTCAAGAAACACCTAAAGGTGTCGGGAAAGATCATTGCATGGGCATATCTTGGGGATTTGAATGTGTATGCAGTCAAGAGAGAGAAGGGAATTGAGTACTTTAGATTCCCACACGATCTAAAGACTCTCCCTGGTTTTGAGCTCAACCAGCTGGCATGCCTAAAGTTGTTATATGTTGATTCGAGGAAAATGTCAGGCTGGTTTGAGGCTGCTCTGAGGAAGGAATACCACACAAGGTGGGTAAACTTCAGACCACAACAACCGAAGAGGTACATCAGAAGGTCTGAAGTGGATCCCATTACTGGAAAGCCTAAGGTAGTGCTGAAATGGAGTCATCCGCGTACAATATCCAAAATCCCTCTATTGGAAATGCCACAGGACTTCACTCTACACTTCAAGTGGTGGTATTACCATTGGAGAACAGGTGAAGCGGTCATAGTCTTACAGAAAGAGAGCAAAATGGAAACTATTCGGGTGTTTGACCCTATGTGGCTGACCAACTTGTCTGCTGACGATTATATACCTTATACAAGTGGCCACTATTCTATGACTCGTAGGATATCGTACAAGCCCTCCAGTTCCAGAATGTGATAAGACTCTATTTTGCATTCGAGATACATGTCAGAGTTATAAGAGTGGAAAAGTACAAGAAATTTGAAGAGCTAATGAAGAATGTTAGACAATGATGTAAACTAGGTCCAAGGGGGAGTTTGTTGATACATATGTACCTAGTTTAGGAGCTTATGTAAAATGTTTATCATGTCTTACATATATGTAATTGAATGGGTTTGAATGAAATACAATGTGTGGTTGATGATTATAATATTTAATATTTCATTGTTTATTATGTGATAACTTATAATGAATTACTATATAGGTTTGTAGTTGTTACATAGTTCTTAGTCAAGAATGGTTGAGAAATGTGTTTAAACTTAATCGTATGAAGTCTTCATGCGAATGGACCATGCTAATGGACCATACGCATGAACACTTCATGTTAATGGACCATACGCATGAACACTTCATGCTAATGGACCAATCGCATGACTGAACCAGGAGACTGGATCAGTCGCCCGATTGAGACATAAGATTGACTCAATCACACGACTAGACCTTTAGTCGTGCGGTTGGAGCAATCGCATGATTTAGCCACATGACTGAACCATGCTAATGGTTCAGTCGTACGATTGGAAGACCCTAACCTATAAATACCACCTAATTCATGGAAAATTAAAACAATTCGAATACCTACGCACATAATCGTACCCTAGCCGTCCAGAGACTAAGAAAACTTGTTCCAAGTTAATAGATCACAGTTGATCGTGTTCTAATCATTCTTAACGTTTCACTAATCGTTAGATTGATCCGAAGTGTGTTCTCCCTGATTGGATCGCCAATCAAATAGGATTCCACACTATTTGAGTTGGTATACGTGTAGAATCAGTTAGTACTTCGTACGTAGTTGGTCCTAGCATTATCTTCATGAAGTGAAAGATTTAAGATAATGAAAATGGAACATAATGAGTGAATGAAAAGTAGTGCAAGAAAATGAAAGGAGGTTCATAACTTATTGAGAGTTGTTAGCTCAACTATGTGTTTATGGCGTGCGATCTT
This sequence comes from Flaveria trinervia, assembly GCA_025506515.1. Taxonomy (NCBI): domain Eukaryota; kingdom Viridiplantae; phylum Streptophyta; class Magnoliopsida; order Asterales; family Asteraceae; genus Flaveria; species Flaveria trinervia. The sequence goes on along the minus strand of CM046443.1, from coordinate 40,112,388 downwards.
GGCTAACCCTTAAGGGGACCCTCAATCCACTCCTTTTGTTTTTCTTTCACAATTTAAATATATAAAAACTTATGTAAATTATTAATAAATAAATTTATAAACTTTGTGTATTTTTAAATCACTTTATTAATTTTTATAAATTTTTTCTCGATAATTTAAGCATCTTATAAAACAATAATAGTATTTAGTTCATATAAAATAGATTTAAAAAAAAGAGATTTAAAACTTTACATTATTTTTACTCAAACATTGTTTGAATTCTATTGTTTAAAACATTAGTATTAAAAATAATAATTATTATTTTTATAAAAGATTATTTAAACTGATATTCAAACTTATTTCCCCTAAGTATTTTCATTGCTTCATAATAAAACACTCGACTATTATATTTTATTTTCATGGAATAAAAATAAAATCAACTAAATCATTTTAATGAATTTAATTGTTGAAACCCCAAATATCAATTCAAACCCTAGCTCCCGTTGAATCGTTAAACTTGTTAATAAATTTAAATCTTTTAATTATATATATTTAGGTGCCTAGTGACGATTCATCTTGGAACAGTCTATATCATTCTTATCATTAATCTTCATTGCATACTTATTTCGTCATGTGAGTTTCCTTGCCCTTTTTTATATATTTTTCACACTATCTTGGGCTGAAACATGATACTTATTCAACATACACTTGTAAACATTTATACTTGTAAAGCACTTGCAATTCATTTTTATATTTTGTCATGGTTATTTGTGTGTTGTAAGTGTTATATTAGATACATATTTTGTTTGCAATCATTAACTATTGCTAGCCTGACGACGTCTTAGATCTTTGGCCTGACAAGCCTATTTGGTGCTAAAGTCGATGTATTGCTGACTCCTGATGACATATGCTTGTTCATCATAGGAACCAAATACACTTAGCCAATCTTATATACTTGTAATCAAGTCGAGGTTTGGTTGTAACGATATGTGTTCTATAACCTTACTAACTTATGACCTATGACATGAATTGCTACTTGTAACTTTATCATATTATGTATGAAAACCTTGGAAACTCACCAACTATTTATAGTTGACCTTTTATTTTTGTCATGTTTTAGGAAATCCCCAGTTTAAAGTGAACTTTTGAAGCTTGCAATAAAACTAGGACTTGGACCTAGTTTAATAAATAAAATGTTATGTTATGTTTTGATTTATGTTTGAACTTATTTCACGTTCGAGACTTATGTTTGTATTTCTTTTGAAACTTATAATTTTAATATTTACATTTAATTATAGCGTTATGTGATTGTGAACAATCTTAACCCTCACATCTCGACGTTTCCGCTGTCAAGGTTGGGGTGTGACAGATTGGTATCAGAGCCCATAACTATAGGGATTTAGGTGATTAGAAATGGTGACCTAGACTATAGCTTATGCATGAACCTCATAGAATAATATTTATATTCTTGGAAATATATATATGCTTACATGCTACATAATGCTATACCATACTTATGTGCAACTTGATGTCTTAGTATAGGTTTGCCTTGTAATTGTTTAAACTTTGTTACTTGTCTCCCTAAACTTATCTTTGAAATTTGACTCTCCCCGACAAATGAAACTTCTTAGTCTTATTCTCGTCAACACGTGGAAACCTATGCTTATGCTTATGATTTGGATCTTTAGACGTTATGTCTAATCTATATAATCTCATCAAGGTTTTGATTTCATGAACCTAAAAATTTGTGTGACACATAGACACCTGTATTCTGGATTTCCTGGCAAAAGGCCCTCGGGCTAAGGCAAGCATATCGCATAAATCCTACGGGACTTGTTATGCTTACCTGGGGATTTCTGGGATGAGTGATAAACTATGGTCAACATACACAAATTCCTAAGGCGAATGGGTCAACTTACCTTGACGTGTCAACGTTTCCAAATGGTAATGCGTTATCAAATGGAACCATTCCATGTGCCTTACAACTCTTGTCTTATCCTTGTTGAATTATAATCCTTGTTATTCTTTTTCTCCTATCTAACTCATTTTGCATATTCCAGCATGTCTCGTCATCATGGAAAGCGTGGAAGTTCCGATCGTAAGCTAGCCGCCATGATTGCCCGACAAATGGCTGATGTCATCCCGACCATGGTTGCTGAACTCAATAGCACCTTATGACCACCTCTAGCAACAACGGTCATGGGAGAATAGTGCTAACCAAGGGCGCAACAACCAAACTTGCACTTTCAAGCACTTTAGCTCTTGCAAACCCACTAGTTTTAGTGGCAAGGAAGGCCCACTAGTGTTCTTGAGTGGTTCGAGAGCATGGAAAACACTTTTGTCAACTATGAGTGTTCCGAGCACTCAAAGTTCGTTATGCCACTAGCATGCTCTAACAAGGGCTCTCACCTGGTGGAATAGCGAGAAGAGAAATCATGGGCCGATGCTATTCTGGCACTTACTTGGGAAGAGTTCAAGAACATCGCCATCGCAAAGTTTTGCCCGAAAGCGAGTTACAAAAGTTGGAAGAGGAATTCTGGAATTTGAGGCAAAACGATGGTGATCATTTGGCCTACTCAACTAGGCATCATGAGTTGAGTATACTACTACCCCATATGGTTGACACTGTCCCCCGCAACATCGAGATTTCAAAAAGGGTGTACCACCCCAATTCAAGATGCGGTGGTGGGTAGCAGACCCACACTTTAGAAAAGCCATTACTATCACCGCTCAACTCACCGAGAACCATATACGAGCGGGCACCATGTCTGTGAAGGGTGCAAAGAAGTGGAAAAGACGGCTACTGAGGCCATTAAGGAGTCCAAAGCTAAACCGTCTAACAACACAAGAAGTGCAAGTTCACCCTGGCACGCACTATGCCGTGGCTGCACCAAACAACCCCAAAGACAACTTGTACCTGTGGCTACACCTGTGGCACAAGTGCCTGGGGCTAGGGCTTATGCTGGTCCTCAGCCTATTGCAACACGTGTAGGTATCATCATCCGGGGAATCAAACATGCCGCATCTGCACCTTATGCGGAAATATGTTCAATTTGGTGGCGACTTGCCACTGTGCACCTAACAATGCCGCCGTGGTCACAAACCGTGTTTGCTACAACTGTGGAACCTGGTCATTTTCGCCCACAATGCCCTCGTCTTGTGGTATTGTCCATAAGCCCGAGGACGTGCTTTCAACATCAACGCTAACCCAGCACAACAAACACGATTGGTGAATGGTAATTTAACTCACCTTTAACTTTTGTGATCCTTCTTTCCATACTTTACGTGTATCGTTAAATACCTTAAAACTGAACATATGTTCCTTATTATAAACTTATGCCTATGTTATGATCAGTGATCTACGTTTGAGTGATTAGAGAGTATAGCAGCGGAATTCTAATAATGAATTAGCCAATTCACAAGAACAAAAAGATATTCAATGTAAGAACAAAAACGGTTATAGATAGAGAAATTCTGCAAATATATTTCATTCAATATTCGCTTTCATGGTAACAGAATGTCACAATTACAATTAGGTCACACCTTTATATAAGAGATGTGACGTCTGCTGATGTCACTTGATAGTGACATCTAACAGAATTTATCACAAACTACTGATAGTTAACACAACTACTGAAGATGTCAAACAGCTGACATCTTCTTACAAAAATGCTAAGTGTTAACTATTATTACAACTACTGAAAGAAACTACTGAAACTATAACAACTGAAGAACATACTCTTCAGTTGTTTTACAAATACTGAAACAAAGAAAACTACTGAAAGGTAACCATCACAACTACTGAAGAAGACCTCTTCAGCTGTTGTGACAACGTCTGATACTTTGGTCTTCAGCACTTGTGTCTTCAGACTTTGTTTTCAGCACTTGTGTCTTTAGACTTTGTCTTCAGCACTTGTGTCTTCAGACTTTGTCTTCAGCACTTGTGTCTTCAGACTTTGTCTTCAGCACTTGTGTCTTCAGACTTTGTCTTCAGCACTTGTGTCTTCAGACTTTGTCTTCAGCACTTGTGTTCAGACTTTGTAATCAGCTGTTGTCTTCAGTGTTGTGGTCTTCAGTAGTTGTTGTGACGTCTGTGGGACTTAAAGGTTTTTCTGATCCGGCTCATTGGTTCTTTTGGTCCAACAAACTCCCCCTGAACCAATGCAGCCAAAACCTTTAACTTTATTGAGGTCCCACTATTGTTGGCAGAATGGTTGGTCTTTTTCCTTCTTGATCAGTTGAGAAGATGACCCATATAAGCACTGGCCTGGAAATGAGTCTCTGAAGATTTGGTTGGCAATGTATGGATGGGAGCTCTGTATTGGGGAATTGGACACTGAGTTGTTCCCCCATCCATGAGACTCACTTCCCATGTATAAGCCTGTAGGATTCTCTGGTGTATGCTCTGAGAAACATAATTTGTTCTTCCATGGTCAGGTTCTCGGCTTCACCATCAAACAATCCTTCTCGCCCATACAGCTCTGAGATGTACTTGGCCTGTTTACCATTTTTGAGCTCAACTGTTGTAATCTGTCTGTATGCAAACTCATCAGGATGAGTCCCTTCAAGTAACAGACTGAGCTCATTTTGTTTGAAGTTCTCAAGCCTCTTGTAGACTAACCCCTTTTAATAATTCTGTTCTCTAACATCTTTGGGGTGGTTGTTTAGTCTCATAGGCCTTCTTGAAGTCTTCTACAATCTCCCAGGGTGATACTACAAGGACCACTGTGATCTCTTCATCTACGATCCTTTTGACTTGGCCCTTGTATCTCGAAGGAATGTCTTTCTTTACAATCCTGTGAGCCACCCTAGGATCAGGCCATACTCTCACCTTTTCCTTCTGATATTGAAATGTGTTGGCAAGGGTGTACAACCTCAGAGCTTCTTTCTTCATACTTATTATTGATGACGAAGCAGCATAAGTTTTGTCAATGCTTTTCAGCATTTCATCATCATGAAGCTTTTGCTGCTGTTCTTCTTCAATCTTTACTCTCACAGCTTCCATCTGTGAGGTGGGAGTGATGGGCATGGGTTTGGCTTTAGCCAATGTTAGACTGCAGACAGAGGCAGCCTATCTTCTTCCACATCCCTCTTCTTCTTCTTCTTCTAGCCTCAACACCCTTCTCTTCTTCTTCTTAGGTGCATCATCGGCTGTTGGTTTAGATGGTAAGGGAGTTGGTTTTGTGGGTTGTGGTTGTGGTTGTTTTGGAGAGGAATGTTGACAGGCTGAGTTAGCATTTTGGAGGTGAGTGTTGCTTTTGAGTATTTGGCTAGCTCAGTCCTGCTCCCTGCTCCTGCTTCATTCAAAGCTTCAATAACAAGTCCCTTAGTATATGCTTCAGATGAACAGATCTTGGTGGTGATTGCCAAGATACTGTCCCTGGACCAAGCTTTGATTTCGATCATTGATCTTCCCAGATATTTTGCAATAATCTAATCATGATCTCAAGCCTTTCTCTTTCTAACACTTCATAACTTGCCCATCTATTCTGGATTTCTTCAATCTCTAATCGTCGAATCTCAGAGTCAAGTTTATCGGTGTCATGGCCTTGCCTAAACAGCTGATCAATGATGTTGTCCATTGATCTGCTGTGTTCGGCATCAGCCTCTTTTATCAGTAGTCCAAGGCTTTCTCTTTTTCCTTCTCTTTATCGGTCTCCACATTCAACTCCAACTCCTTTTCCACTACTATCCTTCTGTTTCTTTCTCCTTTTCTTTCTCCTCTGTACTCCTCTTTCTTTTTGCTTTCACTGACTTAATCTCCCCCTTTTTGGTTGCATTGGTTGCAAGGGGTTGATTGCCAGAAAGTGTTTGCCCACAACCTCCTCTATCAATGGTTGTATTACTGAGGAAAGCCTCTCATCAATGGCTTTGATCACTATGTCAGTGATTATGGGTGTGATGAGGGAGGGAATTTTGAAGGATAGCAACTATTTGCTCAGGAGGGTTCTGTTCCTGAGAATAGTGCCAGAAGCAGAGGCAGGTGGCTGAGTTGTTGGAGTGGCTCAGTGTTTGGGAGACCTTCAGATGAAGGTGCCATCTGTGAGGTGGTAGAGGCAGATGGTCTTTGTTCCTTAGAAGTTTTGGCAAGCAGCTCTTTGAGTCTGCTCACCTCCTCTTCCAGGATGGTGTTTTGGGCGATTACATCGTAAAAGAAGCCCAGGTCATCATCAGTAGATACTGAATCACCTGACCTCCTGATAGGATCAGGATGAACATGCACTGAGTGTAGCTCAGTTGTAGCATGTGCCCCTTTGTCTTGGAACTGGGGACTTCCTGCCTCAGGACTTTGTCCGTCATCAGCAGTTGCCTCTGGTAAGGTCTTAGTAATGGTACCAACTACAACCTGATCATATGCTGAAGCAGGAGAAGTGGCAGCCTCACCAGAAGTTCCAATCTCCATTGCTACACTAGGAGAAGGAACATTGTAACCCCTATGTTGTGGGTTCTCAGCTGCACTTTGGTCCTCCCCCTCAATGGTAGAAGTATTCCCAGTAGTAATTGGTATCTGGGGGGGGTGAGGAGTGCAACTGAGTCAGCACTTGTGCAACAAGTAATGTAGGACTTTGGGGGGCGGTTGCATGGGGAGATGGGGTAAAAGCAGTGTGCACCTGGGGAGAATGGTGCTCTTCAATGGCAATCTCCTCAAATGAGGAAGATCCCAGATTGGTGGTACCCCTTCTATGGGTGCTGCAGGCTCCTTTTGAGAGGAATCCTGAGCGGCTGTGGCTGGGAGAGTCCTTATATCCACTAGGGGTTATAACCAGTGGATATAGCCTGCGTTTGTGTTGCAGGGGCATCCTCAGGGGACTCATTTCCCTGAGTAGCCTTTTTGTTTTCTTTTTAGTGGGTTTGGTGGGGACTTTTGATTTGGAGGTGGTGGCTGTGGTTCCAGCTGCGTGGGTTTGCGCAGCTTGGCAGCCATTTTGAGTGATTGGTCAGAGTTGTGCCTGGAGTATACTTCAGGCAATACAGCCATAGCAGGGACTCCCAGGCCAACAAGTCCCTCAGCTTGAAGCTGGTTTGCAATTATGGCCATTATGAACCGAGGATATAATCCAACGGTTAGCAGTTTGTTTTTGAGCCATATCCTTGAGCTCTGAAAATAGTATTTCTGAAATTTAAAGGTTGTTGCTCAAGGATGGAGTACATTACCTGCTGCCACCTTGTAGACATTTGATCCCAAGAGGAAGTCTTAGGAGCCAAACAAACATTTACCATGTGAAATATGAGACGTTCAGCATCATGGAAATGTTTCTTCAGTATGGTGGAGGCACTAAGGTTTCCCTGATATCCATGGTGGGCAAAGGATAAATCAGTTGTGCCCTTTGGATATCCAGCAGGAAAGTGGCATCATCCAGGTGTAGGGTTTGACGAAGTATATCGGTGATGACCACTTGGTGGTTGTTGATGACCGACCGGAGAGACTCTGTGTTGTTTTCCCCAGTGGTGAGGGTGACGTTCATCCAAAACTGGTTAAGGGATTCGCATGAAGGATTGGATTGAGAAGAAAGGCCGTTTTGTAGGGTGACTGGACCATAAGATCAATAGCATTATCGAACTTAGCCCAGAATGGCGATTTGGTGAGGTAAGCTACACAGTTGTGTCGCGGTTTGAGCTGCATGGACGCCATTAATGAGAGAAGTTTTGGAGATATGAACGTTAGGTTTGAAGAAGATGAGGCTCTGAAGGATTAGGTCGAGGATATTTATAGGGTACGGGTTAGAAAACGACTGAAGGTTTGGTGTTAGTCATCAGTAGTTTTAAACGACTGTTGACATGGTATTACCCTTTCAGACGTTGAAACAGCTGAAGTCGTGGTTTTAGGCATCAGCAGTTATAAAACTACTGAAGACATGGTTTTGACTTCAGATTATGAAAACAACTGATACTTGGTATTAGTCATCAGTAGTTGTGAAACTACTGAAGACATGGTTTTGTCATCAGTTGTTGTAAACAGCTGATGACTTGGTATTAGTCATCAGTAGTTGTGAAACTGAATACATGGTTTTGTCATCAGTTGTTGTAAACAGCTGATGACTTGGTATTAGTCATCAGTAGTTGTGAAACTACTGAAGACATGGTTTTGTCATCAGTTGTTTAGGATGAAACAGCAGTTGTAGAAACAACTGAAGAGAAAGTTCTCTTCAGTAGTTTTCGTCAATTCATAGCCTTTCAGCTGTTTCATACTGTCCTCAACACCTACTCATCAGCCTTTTAGCTGTTTTCAGTTGTTTCATAGGACATCAGTACTTATCTATTTGACAACATCAGTAGTTACAACTACATCAGTAGTTGTTACTTCATCATTGTTGTAACAGAAGCAGTCAATATGTTACTGGGCATAATGATCGTTAGTACTTATTTACTGAGATCATCAGTAGTTATCACTTATTCTAGCTGCAGCATACCAAGCCTTAACACAAGGTTTTGGAAAGTAGAACTATCCAAAGGCTTAGTAAAAATATCTGCAAGCTCATCAGCACTAGGCACAAACTTAGGATCAATCAGACCTTTTTCAAAACATCCCGAATAAAGTGATGTCTGATCTCTATATGTTTGGTCCTAGAGTGCTGGACTGGATTTTTGACAATACACAGAGCTGAAGCACTATCCATTAATAATGGAGTCTTAGTCTCTGTAATGCCATAATCCAGAAGTTGGTTCTGAAGCCAGAGTACCTGAGAAGTGCAACTTGCAGCAGCAATGTACTCGGCTTCAGCAGTTGATGTAGCAACAGATGTTTGTTTCTTACTCTGCCAAGAAATCAAACAGTTGCCTAGGAATTGACAACCACCAGAAGTTGACTTTCTAGTTAACTTGCACCCTGCATAGTCACTATCTGAAAAAGCAACTAATTTGCAAGAGTGTCCAGTGGAATACCATAAACCTAGAGATTGTGTACCTTGCAAATATCTAAAGATTCTCTTGACTGCAATCAAATGAGACTCTTTAGGAGCAGCCTGAAATCTAGCACAACACATGTAGCAAACATAATATCTGGTCTAGAAGCTGTTAAATACATCAAGGACCCAATCATACATCTGTAAAGTGTTTCATCAACAGCTTTACCTTTCTGATCTGCATCCAGTTGTGTGGTGTTGCACATGGGAGTAGAACAGGGCTTACAGTTTTGTAAATCAAACTTATTCAAAATCTTTTGTATATTTTGACTGATGAATAAAGGTTCCATCAGCCTTTTGTTTAATTTGCAAGCCTAGAAAGAACTGTAATTCTCCCATTGCACTCATTTCAAACCTTTTTCATTATGTTGTAAAATCATCACACAACTGGGGATCAGAGGATGCAAAAATGATATCATCAACATAAATCTGAACAAGTAGCTTATGCTGATCCACCTTCTTAATAAACAAAGTTTTATCAATGGAGCCTCTAGTGAAATTATCTTAAGAAGAAAAGTGGAAAGTGTCTCATACCAGGCTCTAGGAGCTTGTTTCAACCCATAGAGAGCCTTATCAAGTTTATACACCCATTCAGGATGTTTATTATCCTCAAAACCTGGTGGTTGACACACATAAACTTCTTCCTTTATTTTACCATATAAAATGCACTTTTGACATCCATTTGAAAAATTTAAGATTGTGGAATGCAGCATAGGCTAAAACAATCTAATTGCCTCTAGTCTGGCTACAGGGGCAAAGGTTTCATCATAATCAATACCTTCTTCTTGTGAAAACCCTGTACAACCAGTCTAGCCTTGTTCTTAACAATAAGCCCATTTTCATCAGTTTTATTCCTAAACACCCATTTAGTGCCTATTGCACACTTACCTGGGGGAAGAGGAACCAGTTCCCACACTTGCTGTTTCTTGAACTGAAGTAGCTCAAGCTGCATGGCTTCAACCCATCCATTGTCTCTCAAAGCAACATGATAGTTCTTTGGCTCTAGCTGACTGATGAAGAGAGCATAGAAGCAGAAGTTAGACAATTGACTTCTTGTTGAAACTCCAGCATTGATATCACCAATAATTGAGACATTGGGTGATTCTTCGTTCTTGATAAACAATGAGATCTGTGCAAGTGTTTGTAGGACCTTCAGCAGCAGCAGATGTTGATGCAGACTCTTGAAACCAAGAATTAGATGGTAACTCAAAAGATGTAGAGGAATCAGAGATCTCATCAGCATTTGTTGTGGATGGAACTGCTGAAGCTACAGGAACATCAAATTTAGCAGACACAAGCAGTTGGTCACTAAACTTGAATAGGTGAGTATTGATATTATCATCATCATCATCAATACCACCAGGTGGAAGACATGCTGCAGAAGATGATTTATCCACATGATCTGCAACAGCTGGAGGTTGATAAGGAACATATTGCAGTATGTCCAAATCAAACAACTCCACAGGGTTTTGTGGAATCTTGTCCATAGGAGATTCATTAAACTTCACATGCAAAGTCTCTTCAACTATCTTTGTTCTGCAGTTGAAGACTCTGTATGCCTTGCAAGTAGATGAATAACCAACAAAATACCCTGCATCCACCTTAGGATCAAATTTTTGGAGTTGATCCTTTGTGTTGAGAATAAAACAGGGACACCCAAATGCTTTGAAAAATGAAATTAGAGGAGCCAAGTGATGGAGAACTTCATATGGAGTCTTCATCAACCTCTGATTTACTAAGGCTCTATTCTGCACATAGCAAGCTGTGTTAACAGCTTCAGCCCAAAAGGTCAGTGGCAAACCAGAGTCAGCCAACATGGACCTTGCAGCTTCAATTAGGGTCCTGTTCTTCCTCTCCACTACTCCATTTTGTTCTGGAGTCCGTGGGATGCTAAACTGCCTTTTGATTCCCTTTGAAAGATAGAAGTCATCAAGTGTATGGTTTCTGAATTCAGTTCCATTGTCACTCCTAATACACTTGACTGGAAGGGAATACTGCTTCTCAACATACAACACAAAGTGAATAATCTTCTGAGCAACCTCATCCTTTGAATGTAGAAAGAAAGTCCATACAAATCTGGAGTAATCATCCACAATTACCAGACAGTATTTCTTCTTTGCCATGCTCATCACTCTCACAGGACCAAATAGATCCATATGCAGTAATTGCAAGCAGGCAGTGGACTTAGGCTCTTCAATAGGAGGGAATGAGACTTTGTGTTGTTTTCCTTTTAAACAAGCAGTGTAGGTTTCATCACAGTGGAACTCCTTTATTGGTAAGCCTCTGACTAAACTATTGTGAATCAGCTGATTCATGTTTTTGAAATTAACATGACCCAGCCTTCTGTGCCACAGTTTAGATTCTTGAGGAGAGGCTTTGGAAAATAGGCAAGGATGCCTCTGAGATCTATTTTCTTGGAAAGATCTAAGGCATATACTCTTCCTGTCCTGTTGGCTCTCAGGAGAGTGTGATCATCCAACACCTTATCAATCAAATGCAGAACTTGGGATGACAGAATCCTACAGTTCTGACTGGTGAAAAGAGCAACATGGCCTTTATCACACATTTGACTGACACTCAAGAGATTGTACTTGAGATTTTCCACATGATTAACATCATCAAACTTTATTTCTCCATTGGAGACAAAGCCGTTTCCAATGATGTAACCCCTAGCATCATTGCCAAAAGAAACAAACCCCTTCTTTCCTTGAGAGTAGTCATGAAGAAGAGAGCTGTTTCCAGTCATGTGCATAGATCCCCCACTGTCTACATACCAGATGCTACTTTGGCATGTTGAAGAACCCTGCAATTATAAACAATCAGTTAGTTTTGGAGACCCAAACCTTTTTGGTTTTGGGCATGTTCTCATCAACAGATGGTAAACTAACAAGTTTGATGGAAACAACAGCCTGAGAGGAAGAAGATGGTGAAGAAGAGAATCCTTTGGCTTGGACCTCCTTTTCTGTGGTTTCAATATAGGAACATCTAATTGGTTAACTCTTCCCAATAGATGTTGAACCATCATAACCAGCTATGTCTGATTTTGTGATAAAGCTTTCAGCTCATCAGACACATTGGCATTGGAGTTTGATAAGTTCCTATGTTGCACCTTCTTCTTTTGAGCAATCTCAGTTGTTACCTGTTTAACCCCTTCCTTTTTGGATTTCTTTATGGACTTAAGGGTTACAGGATTTGATGTTGCTAATACAAATATCGTCTCAAACTCAGTTTTCATTTTAACCATTTTCTCTTTAATTTCCTCTTTATGTTTGAGTTTGGATCCTCTTTTGTACCAACAATCATCTGTAAGATGATTGAACAAGCCACATACTTCACATGGTTTCTTCTTCATCTTATGTTGATCATCAACTAAAGAGGATGAAACTACTGAAGACTTGCTCTTCAGTGCTTTGAAAGCATTGTTTGCTTTCTTGACTTCCTCTTTAGTAGTCTTCAAACTCTTTCTACTGACAGTTTTCTTCTTTTCAGTACTGACAGTAGTTGGAGTTTGAACTTCAGGTGTTAAATCTTGCTCTCCAGTCCTTTCAGGACTTTCAGAATTAACTCCTGAGTTGATCAACCCTTGATCATGTGAGTGTCAGCAGTGGAACCATCAACATCAGCTGATAGGTTCTGAGAGGGCTTAGTGCTGACTTCTACTTCTGATGTTTGTATCAAAAAGTAGATCACATGATGAAATGGATTGGTTATTGCTCTCACCATCAGATTCTACCTCTGCTCTGGGAGTAAAATCTGTAGGTGGAGCAGTGTGATTATAACCAATGCCAAACTTCACATTGGAAGCAGATTGCTTACTAAGAAGCATTTCAAAACCTTGCAAGAATTTACCCATCAATCAAACTCTACCTGGGTAGTTGCAAGTGTATCCTTGAGATCTCTATACTTCTCTAGAAGTATCTCTTCCCTAGCCTTATCATCATTTATTTGGCATTTAAGTTTGTAAATCTCATCATTCTTCTCATAAGCACAGACTCAAATTCAGCTTTGCTTTTGGAAATTATTTGTTCTAGCTCAATGTTCTTGTTGATTAAGCTACATTTGCTTCTCTAATAGATGCAAATGCGGCTATGCATGATTCAGAACATAGTTTGGCTTTTGCCTCAGAGGATACCTGTGATACCTTTGGTGTAGAGGCATTAGAGGATGAAGTAGCAGAATCCAAAGCCATAAGAGCTAGATTTCCAAAGGGACTGTCACCACCATGTTGACCAGCACCAGTGAACAGTTGTTCATGACCAGACAAATCATCTGGTAAACTGCTCCAGTCAACAACTCCTGGGGTGAAGAAGCTGTGTTGTTGAGGTTGAATTTGTTGATGAGATTGGGAAGGTTGAGGTTCAGGCAATGCAGGTGATTGTTGTGAAATGGGAGCTTGAACTGGATTAGACTGAGGCAAGTAATAGCAGGAACAGGATATGACATTGGACCCTGGGGGACAAAGTATGCAGGAGATCTAGGTGTGAATGATGACCAGAACCAGCAGGATGTTGCCCTCTGTTTTGTGGACTAGTACTAGGAAAAGTCACAAAGGGTCCAGAAGAGTTAGATCCAGTTGATCTACACTCTCTTGCAAAGTGTCCCAGCCTTTGGCATTTGTGACACCTCAACTTACTCTTGTCAAAACCAACTTTGGTTTTGCCAGAGAGTCCAGGAAATTTCCTACCAGTTCTCTTGTAGAACTTCTGAGATCTGATATTAATCAATGCCATTTGGCTCAGAATATCCATCTCTTCTAGATCATCATCAGCTATTCCTTTCAAATCATCCATGATGAAGCATAGATTGTCACTATTACTGCCAGAATGACTCTCAATACCAACAAATGCATGATCAGAACTATTTGAAAGAGAATCAATATGCTCATCATAATTGCTTTCAGATGCAGCATATTCTGACTCATGACCAACCAAGGCAGTATTCTCTGGTACAAAGTCATTAGAGCTTTCCTGATGAGGACAGTTTCCTCTTCTGCTCTATCTCTCTTTCGAATGTAAGCAGTTTCCCATGAAGTTGGGTGAGAGATAGGCTATCCAGATTTGCACTGGAGCGTAGGACAAAGTGTATGTGTCTCATCTCTCAGGCAGTGATCTGAGGAACCTGTTATTCATCTGGCTATTGGTGTATTCCTGTTTCACCATTTTCAGCTCAGAGATCAAGCAGGAAAACGCTCAAACTGTTGAGTCAGTGTCTCACCCTTTCTATGAGAGAATGTCTCATATTGTTGGGCAAGGATTTCTCTGTTGTTTGCTAAGACCTCATCTGTGCCACCGAATTGTTCCTTCAGGGCATTCCAGAGATCATGAGCAGTTTCATGATGCATAAGCCCTGAATAGATTTCATTAGGCAGTGCCATGGCCAGAATTCCATGGGCTTTAGCATCAATCTCAAACAGTTTCCGATCTTCATCAGAGTATTGTTCCTTCTTCTTCGGAACCATTTGATTGGTTTCCGGATTTTCACCATAGGCTTATGTGGTCCAGTACCACAGATGTCCAACAACCTGAACTGTTAACAGACAGGTGATGAAGCATTCTTCGCTGCCATATGTTATACTCAGTCCTAACCAGCATCGGAGGCTTGGTTGAGGAACCGGTATTGTGAGGATCATTAGAAGGAGTAGTCATCTCAGATTCAATCAAATTCAATTAAGCTAAAACAGATTTAGAACAAAACACAACAACCAATTGAACCAAGAGAGATCTCAAAATAAATGAATGAAAGCGTCAGAAATTCAATAATCTATAACCAGTTCTTGCGAATATGCTAATTCAATCAAACATAGATATCAATTAGCAGTTTCAATGATCAATTGTTAGACCGATCAATGATCAACCTGCTCTGATACCACTTGTTAGGATCAGTGATCTACGTTTGATCGATTAGAGAGTATAGCAGCAGAATTCTAACAATGAATTAGCCAATTCACAAGAACGAAAAGATATTCAATGAAGAACAAAAACGGTTATAGATAGAGAGAATTCTGCAGATATATTTCATTCAATATTCGCTTTCGTGGTAACGGAATGTCACACTTACAATTAGGTCGACACCTAATTGTCAAGAACAATTAGGTCGACACCTAATTATATAAGAGATGTGACGTCTGCTGATGTCACTTGATAGTGACATCTAACAGAATTTATCACAAACTACTGATAGTTAACACAACTACTGAAGATGTCAAACAGCTGACATCTTCTTACAAAAATGCTAAGTGTTAACTATTATTACAACTACTGAAAAGAAAATACTGAAACTATAACAACTGAAGAACATACTCTTCAGTTGTTTTACAAATACTGAAACAAAGAAAACTACTAAAAGGTAAACCATCACAACTACTGAAGAAGACCTCTTCAGCTGTTGTGACAACGTCTGATACTTTGGTCTTCAGCACTTGTGTCTTCAGACTTTGTCTTCAGCACTTGTGTCTTCAGACTTTGTCTTCAGCACTTGTGTCTTCAGACTTTGTCTTCAGTACTTGTGTCTTCAGACTTTGTCTTCAGCACTTGTGTCTTCAGACTTTGTCTTCAGCTCTTGTGTCTTCAGACTTTGTCTTCAGCACTTGTGTTCAGACTTTGTAATCAGCTGTTGTCTTCAGCTGTTGTGGTCTTCAGTAGTTGTTGTGACGTCTGTGGGACTTAAAGGTTTTTTTGATCCGGCTCATTGGTTCTTTTGGTCCAACAGCTATGTCCTATTTGATTATGGAGCCGATAAGAGTTTTGTTTCGTTAGAGTTTGAACTCATACTTGCTAAGCCACATACGAAACTAGAAAGACCTCTTACCGTTGAAGTTGCCGATGGAGAACCCATCACCATTGACGTCATTATTCATGATTATATCTTAAGTCTTGACACGCATGATTTTCTTATCGGTTTTATTCCTATGAAACTTGGAAGCTTCGACATCATCATTGGTATGGATTGGTTAGCCAAACACCATGCCGAGATCATTTGTTTCGAGAAGTGCATCCGTATACCGTTACCTTCTGGAGATACTTTGAAGGTGTTCGGTGAAAAATCTTCCAAAGGACTTAAACTCATGTCTTGCACTCAAGCCCGAAATGCTTAAGCAAAAAGTATATGGCTTTCTGGCTTACGTGGTCAACATGAAAGTCAAAAGGAAAGACCTTAAGGATGTCCCTATCTTACGGGACTTTCCTGAAGTATTTCTCGATGACCTTAGTGGTTTACCTCCCATGCATGAAGTTGAGTTTAAAATTGACTTGATACCGGGAGCAAACCCCATGGCTAAGTCACCATATCGACTTGCACCCTCTGAAATGCAAGAACTCTCTAGTCAACTTCAAGAGCTATCCGAGAAGGGTTTCATCCATCCTAGTTCTTCGCCTTGGGGTGCACTTGTTCTTTTCGTGAAGAAGAAAGATGGATCGTTTCGTATGTGCATCGATTATCATGAGCTTAACAAGCTTACCATAAAGAATCGTTATCCTCTTCCTCGCATCGATGACCTGTTTGATCAACTTCAAGGAGCAGCTATATTCTCGAAGATTGATCTACGTTCTGGATATCATCAATTACAAGTTCATGATGATGACATCCCAAAGACCGTGTTCCGTACTCGTTATGGGCACTATGAGTTTATGGTGATGCCCTTTGGTTTAACCAATGCTCCTGCTGTCTTCATGGATCTCATGAACCGGGTATGCAAGCCTTATCTAGACAAGTTTGTGATCGTTTTCATTGATGACATACTTATCTACTCTAAATCCAACACCGATCATGAATTGCATTTGAGATTGGTTCTTGAGTTGTTGAAGAAAGAGCAATTGTACGCGAAGTTCTCGAAGTGTGACTTTTGGCTTGAGGAAGTTCAATTTCTAGGACACGTGGTGAATAGCCAAGGAATTCACGTTGATCCTGCAAAGGTGGAAGCGGTGAAGAATGGTGTGTTCCTACGACTCCTACCAAAGTTCGTTCTTTTCTTGGTCTTGTTGGTTACTATCGGCGATTCATTTCCAACTTTTCAAGGATCGCGAAACCACTCACTTCTTTGACACAAAAGAATAAACCGTTCTAGTGGGGTTCCAAGCAAGAAGAAGCTTTTGAAATGTTAAAGCACAAGTTGTGCAATGCTCCTATCTTGACCCTACCCGATGGAAATGATGACTTCACCGTGTATTGTGATGCATCTAAACAAGGCCTTGGTTGTGTTCTCATGCAATGAGGGAAGGTCATAGCTTATGCATCGAGACAATTGAAGGTTCACGAGGTGAATTACACAACACACGATCTTGAGGTTGGTGCTGTTGTTTGCCTTGAAGATTGGAGGCACTACCTGTATGGTACGTAATGTATAGTCTACACGATCCAAAAGCCTTCAACAAGTTTTCAATAAAAAATATCTCAACATGAGACAACATCGTTGGGTGGAGTTGATTAGTGATTATGATTGTGACATACGTTACCATCCTGGTAAAGCAAATGTTGTAGCCGATGCACTAAGTCGAAAGATCACAACAAGATGATCTCATTCCAGAAATTCGCGATCGACGTCAATGGTTTGACACTTTGGGTGAGTTCGATACTGAGATCCGACTAGATGTCAACAAGACTACCGTACTGCTACAAAACTGAGAATAGATAGTGACATCGAGTCTAGTATTTTGGAGGCTCAACAAGTGGTGCAACAAGAAGGAAGAATGAAGGATGAGCTAGAGCCTAATCTTTTAACCGATGGAAACGAAACCCAATGGGTTGATGTACTTCGCAAATCGAATTGGATTCCAAATTGATAATCTTCGTACCTTTATCATGAATGAAGCTCATCAAACTCGTTATTCTATTCATCCTGGTTCCGACAAGATGTACATGGACCTACGTGGTCAATATGGTGGCCTGGAATGAAGAAAGATATAGCGACATTATAGCTAAGTGCCTCACGTGTACGAAGGTTAAAGCCGAACATCAACGTCCAATGGATTACTTGAGCAAACCGAGATCCCTATTGGAAATGGGAACACATATTCATGGACTTCATACCAAGCTACCCCGAACCTCTCGAGGACATGATAGCATATGGGTGATTGTAGAGATTAATGAAGAGGCTGATGCAACCCAAACATCCAAGACTTAATCTGCTGCACAAGTTCTGAAGTAGAATGCTTCGGAAGTTTCACACACAACAGAAATATTCTAAGTGTAAAATCTTCCAAAGCCAAGACCAATATCTTCTGAAGCCAAAGATGAAGTCTTCCGAAGCCTTAGAGACAAGTCTTCCGAAGCTTCAAGTTATGAAGACAGATTTCTTCTGAAGACTTTTAAGACATGCTTTTTCTGATGTACTTTTTTGTAAAGCTGGACACCTTTCCGCTGTACCTCTGCAAGTCACCAACTTACATAAGTTGGTGAAAAGGTCCATGCTTTTGGTAACTGTACATTGAGGTCTTGAGTCTGTATACTTTCTACTTTATGTACTTTATCCTTTTTGTAATAGATAAGGATGTGAGCTATGGCATGTCATAGTCACAAGTCAAAAGGCAATCTGCCTTTTGACTCTACAATTGATTTTGTTTGTGTCTAGTCAATTGTATCCAGCTGGCTTTCAAAGTATAGCCGACTGTAGGATGTAGTATAAGTATCTCATGTTCTTGTATCTTTTATTTATGCTTTGTAACACTTGTAATAGAACATAGAGAAAGCAATATACTGCATTCTTGAAAACTATACTCTTGTGTTCTGTCTCTTATATTACTTGTGTTCTTAGTGTCTTATCTTGGTTAATCCAGTTTACTATTTGATTAAGGTTTGGTTAATCTCCTCTTTGTGTGTTGTGTTGTAAATCACCCTTCAACGATCCTGCATTTGGTATCAGAGCTCTCAGGCTCTTGATAAAGATCTCACCATCTTAAGATCCCTCACACACACAAAAACTAAACCTTTTAAATGGCAGCCATTTCCAAAACCGATATGGAAACTGGAACCATGAACAAGTCCCCACTGATCACTCTTGATGAGTTTGACACCTGGTGTTTAAGAATGGAAGGTTTCATCAGGTCTCTTGATTCAAGAATGTGGGAGTCTATTGAGAATGGACCTTTCATACCTAGGACACCCTCTGCTACTGGTGCTGGTATGATTCCCAAGGATGTGGCTAACTACTCTGATGAAGATAGGAAGAGAGTAGAGATAGACAGGAAAGCCATGACAGCTCTTCAAACTGCCCTTCCAAACTCTGTATACAGAGGTTTCAAGAAGTGCAAAATAGCTAAACAGCTGTGGGATGCACTAAAACTGATGTATGAGGGTTCTTCTGAAGCCAAGGAGAACAAGAAGGATCTCCTGAAGCAGCAGTTTGAAAACTTCACCTTCAAAGCAGGTGAAACCATGACTCAGCAATACTTCAGGTATGTTGAGATTGTGGATACCCTTGTGGATGGAGGAGTTTCTCTTGAGAATAGAGACATTGTAAGGAAGTTCATGTCCTCACTTCCTAGGCAATGGACACACTACTGTGTGGTGATCAAGTGAACTGAAAATCTCAAAACTCTTACTCTGACAGAGCTATATGGGATTCTCAGTGGCTACCAAATGGAGATGAACATGCAGGGTTCATCTAGCAACTCCAACAATCAAATGGGTTCAGCCCTACATGTGGTTGAAAGGGATAGCATAGAGCCCAACCATTATCTTATATGCTACCCTGACAACTCACCCAAGGGTCCTTTCATCACCTTCCCAGAGACACCAAGGGAGAACTACACTCAAGGAAGCCCATTCCAAGAGACAAGCTCTTCTCAAGCATTTGTGTCTTCTGATGAAAGCTGTGGCAACTCTCTTTTCACTCTTGAAGACCTGGACAGTATTCATCCAGATGAGCTGGAGTACATGGAAATAGTCCAGCAGATGGCTCTTCTCACTCACAGAGCCAAGAAGTTCTACAAGAGGACTGGAAGGAAGTTTCCAAGCAATGCAACCAGTAGAAAGTTTGGACTGGACAAAGGCAAAGTCAAGTGTTATAACTGTAACTTGATGGGCCACTTTGCCAGAGAGTGTAAGGCACCTAAAACAAATGGTGGCCAAACACAACCCAGACCAAACTACACGGACAAAGCTCTTCATAATGAGAAGTCAAAGCAGCAAGCTACCGTTGCTGTTGAAGAAGGAGACTTGGACCCATGTCTCTATCCACTATGGATGAGCATATCAGGGTAATCAAGCAGAAGATCAAGAGTGGTGTGCTCACTGATTTACACTCCACTCCAAGTCAAGCCCCACCTGAAGTGGAGGCTAAGGTTGAACAAACAGACACAACACAACCCGAACCTCCTGCTAATGCTCAGCAAGCTTCATCTTCTGATCCACAGCAGGGTCAATCTCCCTCTCCTTCTGAGCCTGAGAGAGAGGAAGTCCCAACTGAGAGAGACAGTAAAGATCAATCTGGTGCTGCAGGCCAGTCTTCTCAGTTAAATTTGGAAAGAGAAAGAAGAGGATGGCTTCTAAACCAAAGTCTAAGAAGAAGAAGAAGCCTGCATCCTCTTCTGAACCTCAGGATGAATCAAACAACCTGAGGATGTGCAGCCAGAGGATGCTCAACCAACTCCAACTTTAGTAGCTCCTCTTGCATCAGGAAGACCATCTTGTCTTGGACATACACAACAAATCCGAAAGATGGCATGTCATTAGAGATCAAGGCTTTGAAGACACTTATATATGGCAAGACATGTTTCAATTGCCTCTGCATGATCTCTTTGACATGAGAAGATACTTTGACAGTTTGAAGAATCCTGATCATCCCTTGAAGAAAGGAATGGCCATCATTCTAATGAGGACTGTTGATAGCTGAAGTCTTCTTAGTGTTTTGGTAGCATCAGCCTAGGGGGAGTTTGTAGAGATTAATGAAGAGGCTGATGCAACCCAAACATCCAAGACTTAATCTGCTGCACAAGTTCTGAAGTAGAATGCTTCAGAAGTTTCACACACAAGAGAAATATTCTAAGTGTAAAATCTTCCGAAGCCAAGACCAATATCTTCCAAAGCATCAGTCATAAAAACTTCCGAAGTTCCAAAAACTTCCGAACTTTTGAAGGTCAAGTCTAAGACTCCAAAGGTGGTGTGGATGTCTAAGAAAGACCAAGTGACTGAGATTTCTCCATCTACAACAGCTCAAGATCCTCTTAGTACAACCATAGGATCTATCACTATTGAATTACCTTCTGAAAATAAGCCCAAGACAAGCAAGGCTTGGGTTTCCAAATGTAACTAATAAATTTTTCATTTGTGCGGGGACAGCAGAAGACAGACGAAAATGTCTGGATCATAGACAGTGGCTGTTCCAGGCACATGACAGGCAATAGGTCACTACTCCAGAACTTTGAAAGGATTGATGGAGGACCAGTTGCTTTTGGAGGAGATGAAGGTGGTTACATTTCAGGAAGGGACAAGGTCACAAATGGTAAGCTCAGCATTGAAAAGGTAAACTTTGTTAAGGAGCTTGGATACAATCTTCTGAGTGTATCTCAATTTTGTGATCAAAGTCATAACATGCTCTTTACTGAATATGAGTGCATTGTTCTTAAGCCTGGTGTGGTCATTCCTCATGAGCATATCCTGCTTAGAGCCCCCAGGAAGGGAAACATGTACAAGATGGATTTGCAAGAAACCTCTCCCTCTGGAGAAGTTTCATGCTTTCTATCTAAAGCAAATAGTGATGAGTCTTTCCTATGGCATAAAAGAATGTGCCATGTAAACTTTAAGAACATGAATAAATTAATTAAGCATGATTTAGTAACTGGAATGCCAAAGAAAGAGTTTACAAGCAATGATCACTGTGTTGCATGCCTGAAAGGGAAGCAACATAAGGTATCTCATAAGCCTAAGGAAATGAACTCTATCACTACACCCCTACACTTGTTACATATGGATCTTTTTGGCCCCACCAGTGTAATGAGTTTAGGAAGGACCTTATACTGTCTAGTGATCACAGATGATTTTACAAGATTCACTTGGTCTTCTTCCTTAGAACTAAGGATGAGACTCCTGAGATTCTAAAAAATTTCATCTTAAAGATTGAGAATCAGTCTGATCACAAAGTCAAAATCATAAGATGTGATCAAGGAACAGAATTCAAGAACCAGACCCTTGATACATTTTGTGATGAAAAAGGTATTACAAGGCAATTTAGTGCTCCCAGGACTCCTCAGCAAAATGGTGTTGCTAAGAGGAGAAATAGGACACTGATTGAAGCTGCAAGAACCATGCTGTCTGACTCTAAACTACCTATCACCTTCTGGCAGAGGTAGTCAACACTGCCTGCTATGTGCAGAACAGAGTTTTAGTAGTCAAGACTCATGGCAAGACTCCTTATGAACTTTGGCACAAGAGAAAACCTTTCATTGGTTTTCTCAGGTCATTTGGATGTCCTTGCACTATCTTGAATACCAAAGATCAAATTGCCAAGTTTGCTGAGAAATCAATGATGGGCACTTTATTGGATACTCTTCCCAAGCTAAGGCTTATAGAGTGTACAATCTTAGAACTAGAATAGTTGAGGAGTCAGCCAATGTGACCTTCAATGAACACACACCATGTGTTACTGGTTCTGGTCCAGATTGGCTATTTGATCTTGATTTAGTTACCAACTGTTTTAACAAATCTTGTGAGAATGTTTCAGGATCTGCAGAAAATTTAAATACAGGTGATCCTGACCCAAGATTTGAGCTAGGAAGATCTTCAAGTCATACATCTTCAGCTCCAGTTGGAACTACTTCTGCAAATGAGGTTTCTATCAGCACAACAATGTCAATTTCAGTTGATATATCTGGTATGCCTTCAAATTCCAGTTCAGAGGCTTTACAACCAGATAAGAACACCTCAGCTGTGGAAGACAACAATGGTGATGGTGACAGTGACCAAGAGTTTCTTGATGCCACTAACCACACCATAGATGAGAACATCAATGATGTTACACACTGCTTGGATCAAGTTTCACTTGAAAAGTGTGCTGATGTGGTAGGAGAAACATCTATGCCAGATCAAAATTTTTCAAATTTAGATCTTTCTGAACAACTTGCTGTGATTCCTCAGCTTAGGATCCACAAGTCTCATCCTACCACAAACATCATTGGAGATGTTGTCTCTGGGGTAAAAATAAGAGGACAAACCCATGAAGCAAATGTTTATCTTCACTCTTGTTTTCTATCCCAGATAGAGCCAAAGAAAGTTAAGGAGGCTCTAAAGGATGGAAGTTGGGTTGAAGCTATGCAGCAAGAACTACTTCAATTCAAAAGGCAGAAAGTTTGTAACCTTTGTCCTCTCCCTTTTGGGAAGACTACAATAGGAACCAAATGGGTGTTTAGGAACAAGAAAGATGATAGAGGCATCATCATTAAAAACAAAGCTAGACTGGTTGTTCAAGGATACACACAACAAGAAGGGATTGACTACACTGATGTCTTTGCTCCAGTAGCAAGATTAGAAGCTGTTAGGATATTCCTGACATTTGCTGCATCCAAGAACTTCAAGGTCTTTCAACTTGATGTGAAATGTGTCTTTTTATATGGAGTGATAGATGAAGAGGTTTATGTTAAACAGCCACCTGGTTTTGTAGATCCTGATTATGTCTGCAAACTTGATAAAGCTCTTTATGGGTTACATCAGGCACCCAGGAAGTGGTATGAAACACTGTCTGAGTATCTCTATAAACATGGATACAGGAGAGGTACTATAGATGGAACTCTTTTCATCAAAGAACAAGGAAAAGACATATTGCTAGTTCAAGTATATGTGGATGACATCATTTTTGGTTCAACTAATCCAAAGCTCTGCAAAGACTTTGAGAAGCTGATGAAAGACAGATTTGAAATGAGTGCCATGGGAGAGCTCAATTTCTTTCTGGGAATTCAAGTGAAGCAAGTTGAAGATGGCATCTTCATAAGTTAGTCAAAGTATGTTCAAGACATACTCAAAAGGTTCAATATGACTGACTGTAAGATTGCTAAGACACCCATAGCCAGAAACCACTCCCTTGGTCCTGATCTTGAGGGGGAGTGTGTAGATGAACACTTATACAGAGCTATGATTGGGTCTCTTATGTATCTTACTGCTAGCAGGCCTGACATCATGTTTGCTACATGCATCTGTGCAAGATATCAAGCCAACCCTAAGATGTCTCATCTTATCATTATCAAAAGGATTCTAAGATACCTAAAAGGTGCATCAACACTTGGTCTGTGGTATCCCAAGAACTCTGACTTCAATCTGTATGCTTATACAGATAGTGATTATGGTGGCTGCAATATGACTGCAAAGTCTACATCTGGGGGGTGTCAATTTCTTGGTGGAAGGGTTGTCTATGGCAATACAAGAAACAATCCTGTGTCTCTACATCAACTGCTGAAGCTGAATACATTGCTGCCGCTAGCTGCTGTGCTCAAGTGCTTTGGATTCAGAATCAAATGCTAGACTATGGGTTAAATTTCAAGGAGACTCCAATCCACATAGACAACAACAGTGCTATATCAATTACAGAGAACCCTGTGCAGCACTCAAGAACAAAGCACATCAATATCAGGTATCATCTAATAAGAGATAATTATGAAAAGGGATTAATTAAACTTGTCAAGGTTCACATAGATGACCAATATGCTGATTTGTTTACAAAGGCTTTTGATGAACAAAGATTTAAATATCTAATATCAGCTATTAGGATGATCAACCTTGAGTAAATTTTTCTTAAAACTAATTCTTATTATTTCTTAAAATTGTGTGTTCTAAGTTGTCTAGTCAATCATCTTCATAAGCTCATGTTTTTCCTTGGATTGGAAGTTTTTCTTTAGATTAATTGATGATTTTATACTTCGGAAGTTATTCATTTTAACTTCGGAAGAAAATCACATCTTCAAAATATTTAACTATCTAAGAAATTTATCTTCGGAAGAAATTTCAATTTTATCTTCTGAAGCTTAATAGTTATCTTAGATACTTACTTATTTTCAAGGACCATTTCCTTCCGAAGCAATAATTAACTCTCGGAAGCTTTATTGATCCCTATACAAAGCTTTCAAGTCTTAAATTTTTCTTCCGAAGCAAAATCATCAAATACTCTCAAGAAATTCTTCCGAAGTCATTTTAGCTACAGAAGCTTTTTCATTAAAACTTCCGAAGATAATTTACCTTCGGAAGCTTTTTGATTTCCAAGAAAACTACTTTTTGAGCAAAAAGTAAACTACTTTTTCAGAGGTGGGACCAACATCCGGATTTCAAAGTTTATCCTCTTTCATTAAACTTTATCTGAAATCCCTCTCTCTCATATAAACCCAACGGTTTCCCCCTCTTCTCTCATCTTCTTTTCATCCAACCTAAATCCAAAATCTTCTCTCTGAAATTTCTTCTCATCTCTAAGCTACCTCACAATGGCTAACCTTGCTCACAGAAATGATCCCAACTTTACCATGCAGCTACACAGACAACATAATCAAGTTGCTCTGTTATGCTCTGAGAAAGATCCTCATTTCTCAGAGGTTTGCCGTTTCTTGTCTCTGTCTCACTACTTCACCTCCCTAACCATTGATTCTCCACTCTATGAGGATCAGTTGCTTGAATTCTGGAAGACCTGCCAAGAGGTCATTATGGACGGGGAGAAGGCACTGTCTGCCATAGTGCAGGGGAGAACAATCTTCATCACTCCGGCCATCATCAACCGACATCTTCAGCTGGATGATGAAGAAGGTGAGGTGTTCTTCCCAAAGGAAGCTGTAAATCATTCCTTTGAGCAGATGGGCTACGAAGGAGATTTCTCTGTAAAGACCTTCAGGAAAGGGAAGGTCTCATCCCAATGGAGATTCCTGCTCCATGTGGTCATTCACAGCTTATCAAACAAGCATGGTGGATGGGACCAGATTCCTGAAGATCTCTCCTTTATAGTCCATGGAATGGTTCAAGGGGTCAAATTCAGGTACTCTCAATTTTTTATACAAATTTGCTTGCTAATTTAGATTCCTTAGAGTACTACATGTTTCCTAGATATGCCCAGTACATTCTTAATTGTGAACTGGGCTCACAGTTAAGGGAAACAGGTAACACTCTTAAATTGGGACAGATGAAGCCCGGCATCTTTAAAGTACTGAGAAAGTCCACTATTGGATTCTTTGGGGTAGAAACAGCCCTAGTCCCAAAAATGTTAGAGCTCATTGCTCAAGGTGACAACCTAGCAGCACAAGCTAGTGTTGAACCCACACCTGCTGCTTTCCAACCACCTACACAGCCTCAAATATCCATCACCTACCAAAGAAAATACAAACGAACCCCTGCTCAGACTATTCAGTCTGAGGAGGCACCCATATACTCACCCATACAGGAAGAAGTGGATACTGGAGCTCCCACTTCTCCTGAGGAGCAGACCACTCCCATTTTTTCAAAGATAAGTGCTGAGGTTCCTCATGCTCAGCCTGATGAGCTCATTAGCCTACTACCTTAAGCCATCACTCTGAGTCTCAACACTCAAGTGATCAACTTTCAGGGGACAGTTACCATCCCCAGCCTATAGATCTCAACCAACCAATTCCCAACCTTGAATTCTATACTGATGAAGATCTAGGTTTCAGTGAGTATAATGAGTCTCTCTTCTTTTCCCCTACTCAAAGAGAGGTGAATACTCATGAGTTTCCCATATCTACCCCACATCAGTCACCCACAACTGAGGTGGACACTCCTGAACCTGTTCAGGATGTCCATATGGAAGAGGCTCTCACTTCTGAAAGTGCTTACATCATTAAGACCTCAACCATGGCAACTCAGCCTACTGACATCTCAACTGAGACTGCCAGTAAGCAGAGGAAATCCAGTGGCCAAGAACTCAGAACTTGTCATGAGAGAAAGGACTCTGGTCCAATCTTCTCCACCCCAGTGATTCTTCTGATGAAGATGAGGGGGATCTGAGACTAAAGGTGCAACAACTATCCAAAACATGCACCTATTTAGTCTCAAAGGTCAGTCACCTTGAATCTCAAGTGACTACCTTAAACAATAGGATCAATGATCAGCAACTTGAGATTTCATATCTTAAGGAAAAACTAGCTGGGAGACCCTTAAGGAGAGCTCAACCAGGAACACAAGAACCTGTGGATGTGATTGATCTATCCTCCAGATCACCTATGCAAGTGGGTGATGCTACCAAAAAGGGGGAGAAAGTCTTTACAACCACAGAACCTGGGAGTTCCTCTGAGAGAATGGACATTGAGGACTCACCATCCTCACTTGCAACTGTGCATTCTCAGCAACCTCCTCTAGATCACATTGATGTGGACTACACAGACTCCTTCATACAGAGTCTATTTGAGGATGGGATACCAAGAGCCATGTCACCTTCATCATCCTTTAATCACATCATTGGATGGAGGTATGACAACAACTGGAAGGCTCTCATCATCATAAGAGTTCAAGGACACAAGAAGTTTTTAATTTTCAACCTTGAACTACTATGAAGGTCTGGATCTAGTCAACATGCCACTTGTCAACCCAAGCCAATCAAGACAAGCTGACAGATGGCTAGAAGAATCCAAGATAGGATCATTGCAGAGTTCAGCCTAAGAAGGAGACTAAGGCAATCAGGCAATGTCATCGGTCAACTGGATGTTGAGGCAGACCCTAAGATTAGCTTCATAGGGGAAACCTTGACTGAAGGCCCAATGACAGAACCTGAGAGCCCTGTCTCATCATCTCCAACTGCTGCAGAGATCCATATTCCTTCTGAGACACCTGCTGGTGAAGGTGCTTCTCAACCTTTCTCTGGCCTGAGCTCAGATGCTGCAATGAGCAATGAAGGCCAAAGCTCTCTCCACCCTGAGTCACAAAGGTCTGTGAATGACAAAGGGAAAAGAAAGATGACATCTGAGGAGATTGAGGAGGAGGAGAGAGAGAGAGGAAAAGGAAGCTGAGGGGAGAAGGTTCCTATTCTGGGTCTTCAAGACTCATGGAGTCTACAATCAGGGCTGCCCCCAGACCAAACACTCAAAATGATAAGTTAAGGGCAGTCAGGATCAACTATCTTCAGACTAGGAACTATGACATAGATAACATCATTTCTCTCCCCTTGGATGAATTGAATGAGCTGGTAGATCTGGAAAGATCAAGAGAGAAGAAGGAGGCAGAAGATGTAGAACTCCTAGTACAGATCAAAGAAGAAAGAAGAAGAAAAAGACTGTATAGAGGTATGCCTACCCTCTCACCAGTTCAAGAAAGCCCTGAACAAGAGGATGTGGCTCAACAAGAACCTCAGGTAGATAAGGAAGAAGACAGAATCAAGATGATTAACTACCTGAGTGCCACAGGTCTCTATCAGGCAGATGCACTCCTTCCCTTACCTTATGACTATGTTGAGTTTGAGTATTTAAAACAACTTGAGCTTGAGTTAGTCAAGGAAAGAAAGACAACTAAAAGAAAGTTGAGGGAAGAAGCTGCAAAGTCAAGAGCCATCATCCAAAAGAGCATGAAGAAGTCTGCTGATAGGCAGAGGATGATGAGCTTCTTGAAGCTGTATGGATTCTCTAAAAGGAGACTTGGACCCATGTCTCTATCCACTATGGATGAGCATATCAGGGTAATCAAGCAGAAGATCAAGAGTGGTGTGCTCACTGACTTACACTCCACTCCAAGTCAAGCCCCACATGAAGTGGAGGTTAAGGTTGAACAAACAGAGACAACACAACCCGAACCTCCTGCTAATGCTCAGCAAGCTTCATCTTCTGATCCACAGCAGGGTCAATCTCCCTCTCCTTCTGAGCTTGAGAGAGAGGAAGTCCCAACTGAGAGAGACAGTAAAGATCAATCTGGTGCTGCAGGCCAGTCTTCTCAGTTAAAATTTGGAAAGAGAAAGAAGAGGATGGCTTCTAAACCAAAGTCTAAGAAGAAGAAGAAGCCTGCATCCTCTTCTGAACCTCAGGATGAATCAGAACAACCTGAGGATGTGCAGCCAGAGGATGCTCAACCAACTCCAACTTTAGTAGCTCCTCTTGCATCAGGAAGACCCATCTTGTCTTGGACATACACAACAAATCCAGAAAGATGGCATGTCATTAGAGATCAAGGCTTTGAAGACACTTATACATGGCAAGACATGTTTCAATTGCCTCTGCATGATCTCTTTGACATGAGAAGATACTTTGACAGTTTGAAGAATCCTGATCATCCCTTGAAGAAAGGAATGGCCATCATTCTAATGAGGACTGTTGATAGCTAAAGTTTTCTTAGTGTTTTGGTAGCATCAGCCTAGGGGGAGTTTGTAGAGATTAATGAAGAGGCTGATGCAACCCAAACATCCAAGACTTAATTTGTTGCACAAGTTCTGAAGTAGAATGCTTCGGAAGTTTCACACACAACAGAAATATTCTAAGTGTAAAATCTTCCGAAGCCAAGACCAATATCTTCCGAAGTCAAAGATGAAGTCTTTCGAAGCCTCAGAGACAAAGTCTTCCAAAGCTTCAAGTTATGAAGACAGATTTCTTCCGAAGACTTTTAAGACATGCTTTTTCTGATGTACTTTTCTGTAAAGCTGGACACCTTTCCGTTGTACCTCTGCAAGTCACCAACTTACATGAGTTAGTGAAAAGCTCCATGCTTTTGGTAACTGTACATTAAGGTCTTGAGTCTGTATACTTTCTACTTTATGTACTTTATCCTTTTTGTAATAGATAAGGATATGAGCTATGGCATGTCATAGTCACAAGTCAAAAGGCAATCTGCCTTTTGACTCTACAATTGATTTTGTTTGTGTGTCTAGTCAATTGTATCCAGCTGGCTTTCAAAGTATAGCCAGTTGTAGGATGTAGTATAAGTATATCATGTTCTTGTATCTTTTATTTATGCTTTGTAACACTTGTAATAGAACATAGAGAAAGCAATATACTGCATTCTTGAAAACTATACTCTTGTGTTCTGTCTCTTACATTACTTGTGTTCTTAGTGTCTTATCTTGGTTAATCCAGTTTACTGTTTGATTAAGGTTTGGTTAATCTCCTCTTTGTGTTGTTGTGTTATAAATCACCCTTCAACGATCCTGCAGTGATCGTTGACCGATTGACCAAATCGGCACATTTTATACCTATACGTGACACTTACAAGACATCAAGGTTAGCTCGTATATACGTTGATGAGATTATAAGTCGTCATGGGGTACCTCTGCACATCATATCCGACCGAGATGCTCGTTTCACTTCACACTTTTGGTTGTCTATGCAAGAACTCTTGGGTACTCAATTGGACCTAAGCACGGCTTACCATCCTCAAACTGATGGTCAAACCGAGCGAACGATCCAAACCTTGGAGGATTTGCTACGCCTGCGTGTTCTTGACTTTGGTGGTGATTGGGATACGCATCTACCGCTCGCGGAATTTTCGTATAACAATAGTTATCACTCGAGTATCAAGATGGCACCGTTTGAAGCACTTTATGGTCGCAAATGTCGTTCACCGATTTGTTGGACCGACATTGGTGAAAACCTCATCACTGGTCCTGAACTTATACAAGAGATGACCGATAAAGTTTCTATCATCCGCAAGAACCTTGAAGTGGCGAGAAGTCATCAAAAGAGTTATGCTGACAAGCGACGTAAGCCATTGGAATTCCAAGTTGGGGAGATGGTTCTTTTAAAGGTCTCACCGTGGAAAGGTGTTGTCCGCTTTGGAAAGAAGGGCAAACTGGCTCCAAGATTTGTAGGACCTTTCAAAATCTTGAAAAGGATTGGGAAAGTGGCTTATAAACTGGAACTACCTTCCGACCTTAGTGGAGTTCATCCTGTGTTCCACGTTTCAAACTTGAGGAAATGCTTGGCCGACGAAAGTCTGTATGTTCCACTGGAAGACATCCAGATCGACGAGTCCTTGCATTTTGTTGAGAAGCCTGTTGAGATCATGGACCGCATTATGAAGAAGACTAGAACCACACAACCCCAATCGTCAAGGTTTGTTGGGAGAATAAGCGTGGCGCTGAATTCACTTGGGAGCGTGAAGAACATATGAAGGAGAAGTACCCGTTCTTATTTGTATAGTTTCATTTTTCTTAATTTTGGGACGAAATTCTTTTAAGTTGGGGAGACTATAACATCTCGTATTTTTTGTTAAATTAGGCGTTAACCTTGTTAAGTTCTTGTAAGGACCATTTATGTCATTTATGAAACTTTGAGGGCTTGTTATGTATGTTGAGTTAAATTGGGAGTTAATAAATTAATTTGCTTAACATTGATAATAATGATAATAATATTGTTATAATAATAATAATAATAATACTAATAATATAATTAGAGTAATAGTAATAATATAATAATAATAATAATAACAATTATCAATTATAATGTTAATAACAATAATAATTATACTAATAATAATTAATAATAGTAATAATGATAATTTTAATAGCTTAAAATTTATAAATTAGTTAAACTATAAACCTAAATTAAGTTGAGGGGTTGTTTTGACAATTTATAAATTCGAAATGAATGTTTTGTGCATAAAATAATAAAAACAAAACTACAGGGCTAAATGTGTAAATTATTAAAAAACCCAACCCTCACCCTTATTTTTCCCCGATTTTCCAGCCAATCGCCGGCCAACTCTCTGGCGACGCTCTGGCCGCCGTAACCCCTCAAAATCCGACGATTCTACAACCCGAAACCGATCCCAAAACCTTCGAACAACCGTTTCGATCATGTAAGTATTAAATAAAGACATTTAAATGCCGGTTATGAAGCCAAAACAAGAGGTTAACCGTAGCATTAAATCTCCAAGCCGTTCGAGCATTAACACTTCATAATAATCTAATTAAACCAACTTAAACGATCACCTATCAATCCCTAAACGATTACAATCCTCAATTTCATCTGAAACAAGTTCCAACATCGAATTCGTACTCTCATTCATCACGGTTCTGCAACTCTATCGAAACCCAAGCTCCGAACAAGTTTAACTTGAATTAACAAGGGGCTTCACATCTGGATCATCATTCGAAGCTATCTGCAAGTTTAATTGGGTTATCATTGGGGATTTCTCATCCATTGAGTACTACGACTGCGACTTGTTCTTCGATTGGGATCGCCTTCAATTCGAACCTATTCGGGTAAGTTACATACGTGGATATGCTCGATTAAGCATGGGAAACAAAAGCCTCATGGTTAATTTGGTTATCATCATCGTTTAGATGATCAATTTGGTTGGAATCTAAACTAGGGTTCATCCAATTTGGGGGTTTTACTTGGGTTATGTTTATAAGGTATTAAAATGGAGAAAAACCGCGGCTAAGGCCTTTGGTTTACTGTTTGTTGGCGTGGAGTGTGGACTTGAGGTCCCGGGTA
Organism: Flaveria trinervia; assembly: GCA_025506515.1. Classification (NCBI taxonomy): domain Eukaryota; kingdom Viridiplantae; phylum Streptophyta; class Magnoliopsida; order Asterales; family Asteraceae; genus Flaveria; species Flaveria trinervia. The sequence goes on along the minus strand of CM046443.1, from coordinate 40,080,182 downwards.
TGAACCCGGGGACCCTCAATCCACTCCTTTTGTTTTTCTTTCACAAATTTAAATATATAAAAACTTATGTAAATTATTAAAAACTTTGTGTATTTTTAAATCAGTTTATTAATTTTTATAAATTTATTTCCTGGATAATTTAAGCATCTTATAAAACAATGATAGTATTTAGTTTATATAAAATAGATTTAAAAAAAGAGATTTAAAACTTTACATTATTTTTACTCAAACATTGTTTGAATTCTATTGTTTAAAACATTAGTATTAAAAATAATAATAATAATTATTATTATTATTATAAAAGATTGTTTAAACTGATATTCAAACCTTATTTCCCGTAAGTATTTTCATTGCCTCATAATAAAACGTTCTAACTATTATATTTTATTTTCATGGAATAAAATAAAATCAACTAAATCATTTTAATGAATTTAATTGTTGAAACCCCCAAATTTCAATTCAAACCCTAGCTCCCGTTGAATCGTTAAACTCGTTAGTAAATTTAAATCTTGTAATTATATATATTTAGGTGCCTAGTGATGATTCATCTTGGAACGATCTATATCATTCTTATCATTAATCTTTATTGCATACTTATTTCGTCATGTGAGTTTCCTTGCCCTTTTTTTTATATATTTTTCGCACTATCTTGGGCTGAAACATCATACTTATTCAACATACACTTGTAAACGTTTAAACTTGTAAAAAACTTGCAATTCATTTTTATATTTTGTCATGGTTATTTGTGTGTTGTAAGTGTTAGATGAGATACATATTTTGTTTGCAATCATTAACTATTGCTAGCCTGGCGACGTCTTAGATCTTTGGGCCTGACAAACCTATTTGGTGCTAAAGTCGATGTATTGCCGACTCCTGATGACGTATGCTTGTTCATCATGGGAACCAAATACACTTATCCAATCTTATATACTTGTAATCAAGTCGAGGTTTGGTTGTAACGATATGTGTTCTATAACCTTACTAACTTATGACCTATGACATAAATTGCTACTTGTAACTTTATCATATTATGTATGAAAACCTTGGAAACTCACCAACTATTTATAGTTGACCTTTTATTTTTATTATGTTTCAGGAAATCCCCAAGTTTAAAGTGAACTTTTGAAGCTTGCAATAAAACTAGGACTTGGATCTAGTTTAATAAATAAAATGTTATGTTATGTTTTGATTTATGTTTGAACTTAGTTCACGTTTGAGACTTATGTTTGTATTTTCTTTTGAAACTTATAATTTTAATATTTACATTTAATTATAGCGTTATGTGGTTGTGAACAATCTTAACCCTCACATCTCGACGTTTTCGCCGTCGAGGTTGGGGTGTGACATCACACACAGGGGGAGTTAGTCTATGTGACTACTCCATACGTGCGATATGTGCGATATGGGGTCCTTGTCGCTTAACCCTAGATGATATAGATTTGTGCTTAAAAGGAGGGTTAGGCATACAACATGACCAGGATAGAAGTGAAAAGATAATAAATGTATGAAAAGTGCGACAAGTACGAAATATGCGAAACGTGCGAAATGTACGAAACGAACGGTAATGAAAGATAATAATTCTTATCTTGATGTACGTATGATGTGTGATCACGTGCGATCGTAAAGAAAATGTTTTAACGAATGAAAGGTAATATAAAGTTTTATAAAACTAGAACTCACTCAGCAACGCTGACTTTTATATGTTTCAAGTTGGCAGGTAAATGTTGCTGAGGATGGCACGATGTGGCTACCGGGAATAGGGCCTTACATTAACATGTCCCGAATAACTGTTCATTGCCTTCCTTTATTCCCATAAAGGATAATTAAAGAACTTAAGTAACATATGTATTTATAAATATTACTAGATTTAGTAAACCCGTGTACTACACGAGTTGAACAAAAAAATATTAAATAGAATGAAAATTTATTAATTATAAATCGATATTTTAAAATAAGATATGATTGAATCTTTTTTATAATAAATAAAATAAAATTTTTATTTCAAAAACAAACTTTTAAAAATGTCATACTTAAAAATATTTTTATTATAACTCTCAATTTTAATTTTTTATAAAAAATTTATTTATTAAAAATATCAATTATAAAATATATTGTATTTCTAAACAAGTTTGATGTTCTTAAATTTTTCTAAATTTATGAAAACATATTTTTTTAGAAATAAAATTATTAAAAATATATTTTTCTTAATTTATTAAAAAACTATTTGATCTAAATATGTCAAATAATATAGTTAGTAATTAATGTGATTACTAAATGTGAGAGAGAAGCGATAAAAAAATAGTGATGGTGAATATGGTGTTGACATGTGTCAATTTTAGATACATTTTTATTAGAGTAAGGAGATTAGTAATTAATGTAAATATTGAATAACAGAGAGAAGCGAAAAAATATTGATAAATAGAAATTTTGTGTTATCACGTGTCCCCTCTAATGGCTTGTTTTATTAAAGAAAGATTTCATAAAAATAAGAAAACTATCATATTGAGTTTTGTAGTGAGACGTCATGTAAGGATATGTTTTCAAACAATCTAATTTATTTTTGATCCAGTCTGGCTTGTTCTAACACGATGTGTCCTAACTCAACATATTTCTGCCCCATTAAGAAGAATAACTGGCTTGAGATAAGGTAGGTGTAAAAAGAAGAAAATTAAATTTTTTATGAGTTACATCAAATCAATATGAATTACTCTCTAAATATATATCTATAATACGAATATAATTAGCAAATATAACAATCAAATAAATATAAAAAGTTATAGGTAGAAAAAACAATTTATTTAACACAAGAAAACAAAAAATAAATATACAGAAGTTGTTCTTTTTCTATTTATATGGAGGTTTTTTACATTATGTGTATGGTGTTTGATTCCTCATCCGTGCTCCTTGCAAATCAAAAGTCCGGTATAGCCCTCGATTAGAAGAGTGTTTATTGTTGTCTCAAAATGATCTCGTAGTGGTACTTTTCTTTGAGGCTTGTTATTAGTACTCGATTGTTTGTATTTGATTATTCCAAAGAGGGAAGAAACCCTAATTTTGGGGTTTATTATTTTTTGTTTAAAATAAAAAATATCTAGATTAAAGTGGGATTTCTTGAAAGATCGCTGAGATTGTTATCGTTCGTGCAAAACTATCGTTTCGTCCTTAGTCTAATAGCAGGATCATTCGATCAGAAGCATCAAAATCACTCATCTGGGCATTTATCACCGATTTCTGGTAATCAAAAGATATGGGTGGAGCATCCTCGACTGGGGAATATCACTGTGAGATCTTCCTAACCCTCTACTTTTTGCTTTCCGCTGCATTCGGCAGTTTTTGGCTGGGTTAGGGGTACCAGCAGCGATCTTTGTTCTGTATTTTGTGCATTTAGGCATAATAAGGCATAACAGGGCATAATTGCTTACTTGCATTTCTTGCTTTTATCCTTGTGCGTTTTACTGCCCTCTTTTTCCACCTGGCCAGTCAATTAATTGACCGGGTATCTGGTTGGTTTAAGAGGATCAAACTCGTCTTGGGTGTTTTACATCTATCTTGTGATTCTTATTGCTATACATGGCTGAAAATCAAACCATGGTTTCTAATAATAATAACAATCTAACGAGCAATCTTGACTTTGGGGTCCCTCTTTACCTACATGCTTCCGATACAAACAACCCAACCATTGTTAACGTTAAACTTAAGGGAACATAAAATTACAATCTTTGGGCTAGTTCTGTGGAATTATCTCTAGATGATAAATAAAATTGCCGTCATAAACAAAGAATGTAAAAGATCCACCACAAGTGAGACTTTGGGTAAAAAAATGGAATAGATGTAATACGGTTGTGTTATCTTTGATTCTTAACTCCATTTCAGAAGAATTATTTGTAAAGCAAGTGTTCTCCAAAATTGCAACAACTGTTTGGGATGATTTAAAAGAAACCTTCTCAAAAATAGATGGGCCTGTTGTTTATAATCTTCACCAAAAAATTTCAAATTATAAACAAAGTGGATGCCCTGTCTCTGATTGCTATCACAACCTTACTTCCATGTGAAGGCAATTCGATTCCTTATCTGAACTGCCCACATGCACATGTAATGCTACTGAAAAAACCAGTAAATTTAATCAAAATATGTGTCTGATGCAATTTTTGATGAGATTAGACCAAGTCAACCTATTAGAACGTCGATTCTAACTAAAGATCCTTTGCCTACTGTCAAAGGAGCTTTTGCCAATATATCCAGTGAAGAATCTCATAGGAATTTAACGTCGAATAACAAAACTCAGCCTGTTGATTTCGTAGCTAGGACTACCAACTTTAAAAAACCAAGAAATCAATTAAAACGTACTCACTACAATAAAAATGGGCATACGGTTGATATATGTTATGAGTTGGTTGCTTGTCTTGCAAATTATAAAGGTAAAATAAAAGGTGCCACCTGTAATAATGTTGCTTCAGAAACAAAAAAACCAAATGATATTCCTTGTCATTTGACATCTGATCAATACACTAAACTCATGTATCCTGGATGGGCCTGTGACATCTGACCAAAATGTTGCGCATATGGAAGGTAATTTTCACTCTGCTTGTTCAAGTCCCTTCTTTACTTGTACTGGTTCACCAAAGAAAGTAAAATATAGGGGTTGGGTTATTGATTTGGCTGCTAATCAGCACATGGTTATGTTAGACAAAGATATGTTTGATTTAGCCAATATGTCTAACTACAACATGATTGTTGGCCATCCCAATGGAATTAGTGCTAAAACTCTTTCAATTGGTAAATTAAAAATTGGAAAACAAGTTGTTCTTAATGATGTTCTTGTTGTCCCCGAGTATAGTGTTAATCTTTTATCAGTTTACAAGTTAGCTAAGGATAACAAACTTGGATGTTGGTTTAATGAAAATGAATGCTTAATTCAGGACCTGTCTCGGAAAATGATACTTTTGAGTGGTAAACAATCAAATTGTCTATATTAATTTGGAGACGTACCTTTAGGTTTGTTTGTCTGTGACTATGTTGTTGGTCCTTCCACTAATAACTTAAAGTTATGGCACTCCAGACTTGGTCATCACATCAAGTCTTATCGGTTTTAAGACCTGAACTAAAACTACAAAATAAAGATTTAGACATACCATGTGAGATATTGCATAAGGCAAAACAAACAAGAAACTCATTTCATTTAAGTGAGCATTAAACTTAATTGGTAGGAGATCTCATACATCTTGACCTATGGGGTCCTCTAAAAATAACAAGGAGGGATTTAAATCATTCCTAGCTGTTGTGGATTACTACTCTAGGGTTGTTTGGGTATATCTTCTTAAGTCAAAAGATGAAGTCTTCAAAAACATTATGAACTTTATAATGTTACTTAAAACACAGTTTAACAAACAAGTCAAATGCTTTAGAACGAACAAGGGTACAAAATTTATGAACAACCAATTTGAAAATTTTCTAAAGAACAATGGAATTCTTCATCAAACCTCATGTGTTTATACCCACCTCACAACAAAATGGAGTAGTGGAGAGGAAACATCGACATCTCCTAAATGTCGCTCGCTCTCTACTTTTCTAAAGTAATATCCTATCGAGTATGTGGTTTGAATGCATTCTAACGGCTACCTACTTGATAAACAGGACACCATCTTCTGTGTTGAATGGAAAATCCCCTTACGAGCTGCTTGTTAACAACAAACCCTCTCTTACACATCTCAGAACATTTGGTTGCCTATGTTTTGCTACTAACCTAAACCCCAAATCAAAATTTGTTAGTAGGGTCGTGAAATATGTTTTAATTGGCTACTCAGTTGACAAAAAATGGTTATAAACTCTACTCTTTAGATAACAAAACTATGTTTTTCTCTCGTGATGTAAAGTTTTATGAAAATTATTTGTTTGAAACGTTACCAAGAGAAAAATGTTAAATCTAAATGTTTTTTACTTCTCTGAGCCAAATAACACTGAGATTAAAAGGCCCAATGATGAAAGGAGGGATTCCAATCATAAAAACCTAAATACAAAGAACCCAACTAAGGAAAGTTGTAGTCTCAGGAATAACTATGGGAGCTAGCATGGATCTGTTGACAATAACTTAGGCAACAGCCCAACAACAGCAACCCTAGTTATAAACACAAATCAAACTGATTTTGTTGACTTCATTAACGGTAAATCGGACCTGGAAGCCGAGATTCTTGCTGATAACGATCTTCCTCTACGAGAATCTTATGAGGTAGAAAATATGGATGAGGAGATAGCTAAATCCTACTTCCCTAAGGGCAAAAATTCTAACCCAAATATAAGCACTCGTAAGTCAAGTAGAGTTAGTAACGTTCCACGAAAGTATTCACATTATGTTCTAGATGGAAAAGTTAAATATAGTATAGAAAAATCTATCAATTACTCTAAAATTATCTAATGAAAATAAATGTTTTACATCCTTCCTTGACAAAAGTATCAAACCAACTTCCTTCTTAGAAGCATGTAAGAACATAAATTGGGTTAATGCTATGAATCAAGAAATGGAAGCTTTTAACCAAAATAAAACTTGGATAATTACTGGCCTTCCACGTAACAGAAAGCTCATAGGATGCAAATGGATTTATAAAATAAAATATAATGTTAATGGGGAAATTGAAAGATACATAACAAGGTTGGTTGTCAAAGGATACAACCAACGGGAAGGTCTTGACTTTCATGAAACTTTCTCTCTATGGTAAAAATAGTTACCATTCACTCTTATTTCATGTGTCGTTCAAAATAATTGGAAAGTTTTTTAACTTGATATAAACAATTCATTCCTTTATGGAGAGTTAAAGGAAGATGTCTACATGAAAATACCCGAAGGGTATGAATCTTCATCTTGTTGCACCCTGAAAGGATCATACATGCCAACTCAATGGGTGATTTGATGATTACTTTGCTGGAATCCCTTTACGTCCAAAAAGAAATGCGGATGAAGATTCTGCTAAGAAAAAGAACAAAGGTTGTCTTCCGCATTTGTCAATGCGGAACACATAAAGCAAATACGGACAAGTATTTGTTTTTCCGCATTGACAATGCGGAAGACTAAAAGTTAATGCGGACAAGACTTTGCTCATCTGCATTTGTCAAATGCGGATGACCGAACAAATGCACATAAGTATTTGTTCATCCGCATTAACCAATGCAGATGACCAACATACTAATGTGGATGATCAAGTGAAGAAACGCTGATCAAGTTAACTCATCCGCATTTGTCAATGCGGATGAACAAGCAAAGATGCGGATGAAAACTTAGACTAGTTCTGATGTAATAGTTTAGGGGTGGTTTAGTCATTTTGTAAAAGGCATCTTGTCTGCCTATAAATAGACTAGATAACCTCGTACTTGAGGTAACGGTAGATAGACATAGAGAATTTTTGTTGTAATTATTCTCTGTAATTCATCAACTTTCATATATATACAATACAAAAGCATTTATGAATAATTTTCTTGCATTAAATGTTCTTTGATTGTTTGTTTCCGCCATTCAATCACTGACTTGATTACCATATTCGATTCACAGTAAGAATCTCAATCTTACTCAACCCAATCAATTGGTATCACAGCTTTGGCTCTCGTTTCTCTTTCAGATCTACGCAAGAACTGAATAGAATTCGATTGATCTGGTAATCAAGTTGCTAGTAGAGTATATCATCGTCTCTACTTAATAAACTATAGAAAATACTCCTTTTTGGAACTCAGCTGAAGTAATTGAAGCAGATGGTGCTAGAACTCTAGTTGGGAGAATTGACAATGATCATACTCCCAACTAGAGTGTCAATTCTCCCAATTAAAGTTCTAGCACCATCTGCTTCAATTACTTCAGCTGAGTTCCAGAAAGATCGTATGAAGTTCTCATAGATGGTTGGTCTAACAGTGATATCATAAGCTACCCTTATAGTAGAGATGAATCTGATGATATTTCTAAGTCCCTCAGCTTCTGGTACATCAGGGTTTAAATAACCGCTGACATTATGGAGCTTGCTCTATGAAAGATTTTCCATATGATCTGCATATAAGACATGTTTCAGTTTTAATGAAAACTCATGAGTGTCATTTATCAGTTTGACATTAAATGGTCACAGATGAACTTTTGATATTACTATGTTATTGTTGTTACATCAAATGATGAATTTGTTGTTCAACAATTAAAGTTTCTATGATTGGACCATTTATTTGATGTTATTTCATTGATTTGTTACACATTTTCTTTGTTCATCATGCTCTGTTTTTACACCAAACAAAACTATGAAGATTTTCATGATGAGTAAAATTTCTATTGATTTGCATGTTCATTGAAGTCGAAAAGGTGTATTATATTAAATCAATAGCTTGAGTTCTTGTGTTTTTCATTATCATTCGGTTCATTGTTTGATTTAGGTTTAACAGTTCGAAAGTTGGGTCTTGACGAAATTTTTGGAAATTTCACCTTGTTTTTCGATGCAACTGTAGGTTAAGAGTCAATGGCAAGAACAGGTTGAGTGGAATCACACAAAAATCTTTGGTTGTTTATGGTGAAGATGATCGACTTGGGTGTACTGTGTATTTGCGCTCGTCTCACTATGAAGTCTCTCAAATTTGAAAAGTATTAAATGACCCGTTTAAATTCCTTTTAAATAGTCAAATAATGCATTTTGAAATATTTTACAAGTTTAAAAGCAAGTTCGGTCACCAATGTAGCAAATGCAGTAGGGTAAATTTTCAACCTTTAGGTGACCCGCATTTGTGTACTGTTGCAAATGTAGAAGTTGAAATTTGAAAACATTGACTATCCGTATTTGTGTAATGTTGCAAATGCGGATGTTAAAGTTCGATAATCATTGACTATCCGCATTTGTGTACTGTTGCAAATGCGGAAGTTAAAATTTGAAAACATTGACTATCCGCATTTGTGTACTGTAGTAAATGTGGAAGAATAACTTGTGATTTTGTTCATCAGCATTCACACTGTAGCAAATGCGGTAGTGTTGTTACTTGTTTCATCCTATCCGTATTTGTACACCGTGGCAAATGCAATAGAATAAAGTCAATCAGCATTTGTGCGACTGCACCAAATGCGGTTGACAACACTTGGTTAGCATTGCACTGTAGCAAATGCGAGAGAGAGATGTTCATCAGTATTTGTCTACTGTAACAAATGCGGTAGAGTAAAATCCACATTTACTTAACACACTAATGCGGTAGAGTACAATCTTTGTCCGCATTTGTTTCTCTTCGGAATAAAAAGATACTCGCATTAGTTAAATGCATGGGTTACCTTCACCCGCATTAATCAATGCACTTACTTGCATTAACTTTGAACTTAATCAAAAGTTAATGTGTCTGACTTGATGTTTCATGTTATGAAGAAAAGTCTTTGAGTGAGTATTCTTATGAAGTTGTTGACTGTTGAGATTGTTAATTCTTGCATGGATTGACTTGTATGTCATAAGTGACACAAGTTTCCCAATTTTGACTGATCTTGGACTTTTAATGCTTCAAAGAATCTGCATAGACTGAGATACTATAGTATAACTTTTGCAACAAAACCATTATTTTCTTTTTGTTTTGTTTTGAATATATTAAGAAAATACTTTAAGCAAGGAAAGAAAATTTGTACAAACTTACTCAAAAATTTTAAATTGCTCCCCCTTGCTCTGCTACCAATTGACTGGGTTAAGTCTTAGATTGAGCTAACTTTTCAGTAAGTAGCTCATACTCAGCTGCAAGAGTGTACTTCTAACTATGCAGTTTTTTTATGTCAGAGATGAGAGATTTTTGATTTCAAAGCTTTTTATTTCTCTTCATTATCTCTGACATTACCTTCTCTTCTTTGATTTTATCAGCCAGTTTATGGTTATGCTCCTTATAACCTTGCAATTCATTAATGCATTTTTCACTACAAAGGTTAGATTTTACCTCAATAGGCATTGGAGATGGTCTATCGTTGATGTGAGCCATAAGAGCATGATTTTGAAATTGAGGCTTGACTTTCTCTGCACACACACTCCAGTCACATACTCCATCTTGCTTTATCACGAGAGCACTGACAGAAGACTGACCACTTCTATGAGCTTGATTCGTCAGTTGGGGTGGATTCTGGTATGATTGGTGTTGATGATATTGCTGTTGTTGGTTGTAGGAGTGAAAGTTTGAGTTAGGCTGTGAGGATGACTGGCCTTGAGAGTTTCTTTGATAGTTGTTTCTCTTGGGGGCATTGCACTCTCTGGAGAAGTGACCAGCCATGCCACAGTTAAAGCATTTCACCTTGGATTATCATATCCAAGTTTTGTATTTTCATTTAGGCTCAGCTTTCTGCCTTTTCTAAAGAATTTCTTGGCTCTCATGACAATCATGGCCATTTGCCATTGTAGATCGATTTCCTCCACATCATCAGGATCCATTTCCTCAAAATCTTCTTGAATTAGATGAGCAGAAGCGAGTCTCCTCCCAAGTAGGCTTCAAAGCTTGCAACAAAGGCATTGTAAGTTGCCTTTTGCTCTTTTGATCTTGAGTCTTCAGGAATGGTTTGAGGAGCAGCAGAGACTTTAGGTGTTTGAGATGAGGTTGATGGATGATTGATTGGTGGAGTTGCAATGAACCCAGTGGTTCATTTGATCTCTTGATAAGATAAAATCATCTTCGTCAGTGATGAAGGCATTTTCCACAGAATGAGATTCTCATGGAAATTTGTAAGCCTCAATCACTCTTGGTCCACTAAGATTTCTGCTTCTTTTATCAAGTTCTAAAGCTTCAATTTTGGCTATCATGATGTCTAAAGTAGTACTCTCAAGATCAAGAGTATTTTTTAGCATGGTTACATTCTGTTTCCAGCTTTCAGGGAGACTGTGAAGCATTTTCTTGTTTAATTCTTTAATCTTGTAAGTGATTCCCATGATTTCCAAGTCATTTACTAACTGTAAAAATCTGTGCAGTTGTTTAGATATTGATTCTCCCTTGGTGTGGTGGAATGTTTCATACTAATTAACAAGCTTATCCTTGTTGATTTCAGCCATCTTACTACTTCCTTCACACATGATTTTCAGTGCATCCCACACAGCTTTTGCAGTACCATACTTCTCTAATCTTTTCAGCACATCCATCTAGAGTGCTTGAGTTAGAATGTAGTAGGCTTTGAGGTCAATCTTGATTTTCTTGTAGTCTTCATCATCTAGAGTTAGATATTCAATGGGTATTCTTGTAGTTCTATATATTGCAGCTTGATATGCAGACAGAATAACAGGGATGTGTGGCCCCTTGCATATTGAGATCCAGAAATCAGGATCTACACCTGTGATGTAATGTTTAAACCTGATTTTCCACTATTTAAACTCAGATTTATGTTTAAGCATAGGAGGTTTAGGTGTATGACCAAGTTCTGTGTAGCTGTTAGAATCCATTTTAACTAAGTGTTTAACTGGTATAACTATAGATTTAGATGATTTTTAGGATTGCTTAGTCCAACTTGTCTACACAGTTCAAATGGATTTCAAAACAGGTCTGTGATTGTATTGAGTTTCTTGTTGTTGTTAATATTTTGGTGAGAGTGTGTTGATAGGAGTATTTTCTGTAGTTTACTAAGTAGAGATGATGATATACTCTACTAGCAACTTGATTACCAGATCAATCGAATTCTATTCAGTTCTTGCGTAGATCTGAAAGAGAACGAGAGCCAAAGCTGTGATACCAATTGATTGGGTTGAGTAAGATTGAGATTCTTACTGTGAATCGAATATGGTAATCAAGTCAGTGATTGAATGGCGGAAACAAACAATCAAAGAACATTTAATGCAAGAAAATTATTCATAAATGCTTTTGTATTGTATATATGAAAGTTGATGAATTACAGAGAATAATTACAACAAAAATTCTCTATGTCTATCTACCGTCACCTCAAGTACGAGGTTATCTAGTCTATTTATAGGCAGACAAGATGCCTTTTACAAAATGACTAAACCACCCCTGAATTATTACACAGAACTAGTCTAAGTTTTCATCCGCATCTTTGCTTGTTCATCCGCATTGACAAATGCGGATGAGTTAACTTGATCAGTGTTTCTTCACTTGATCATCCACATTAGTATGTTGGTCATCCGCATTGGTTAATGCGGATGAACAAATACTTATGCGCATTTGTTCGGTCATCCGCATTTGACAAATGCGGATGAACAAAGTCTTGTCCGCATTAACTTTTAGTCTTCCGCATATGTCAATGCGGAAGAAAAATACTTGTTCGTATTTGCTTTATGTCTTCCGCATTGACAAATGCGGAAGACAACCTTTGTTCTTTTTCTTAGCAGAATCTTCATCCGCATTTTTTTTGGACTTAAAGGGATTCCAGCAAAGCAATCATCAAATCACCCATTGAGTTGGTATGTATGATCCTTTCAGGGTGCAACAAGATGAAGATCCATACCCTTCGGGTATTTTCATGTAGACATCTTCCTTTAACTCTCCAGAAAGGAAGGAATTGTTTATATCAAGTTAAAAAACTTTTCAATTATTTTGAATGACACATGAAATAAGAGTGTGAATGGTAACTATTTTTACCATAGGGAGAAAGTTTCATGAAAGTCAAGACCTTCCCATTGATTGTATCCTTTGGCAACCAACCTTGTCATGAAACTTTCCAATTATTTGGAATGTATTAATGTTGTTGATTCATCCTATTTTGGATGTGTTCCACATTGGGAATCTTTTGGATCATAACATTTGCACTATGTGCAAGTTTTATTAGGTCTTTGCTCAGCAAAACAAAGATGGAACATGATGTGGTGAAAGAGATTGATAAAGTATCATTACCTGGTGTGTTTAGGTTACTACACACACATGCATTCCGATAAGCCAATACATACCTGTACTTTGTGATGAGTGTTTCACAATTGAATAAGTCTTTAATTCATCACTTGTTAGGATCAGTGATCTACGTTTGATTGATTAGAGAGTATAGCAGCGAATTCTAACATGAATTAACCAATTCACAAGAACGAAAAGATATTCAATGAAGAACAAAAACGGTTATAGATAGAGAGAATTTTGCAGATATATTTCATTCAATATTCGCTTCCGTGGTAACGGAATGTCACACTTACAATTAGGTCGACACCTCTTATATAAGAGATGCGACGTCTGCTGATGTCACTTGATAGTGACATCTAACAGAATTATTCCAACTGAAACACAACTACTGAAGATGTCAAAACAGCTGACATCTTCTTACAAAAATACTAAGTGTTATCAGTTACTACAACTACTGAAAAACATAAAACTACTGACACTACAACGACTGAAGAACAAGCTCTTCAGTCGTTTTACAAAACTACTGAAAGTAAAAACATAAAACTACTGATATCACAACTACTGAAGAAGTACTCTTCAGCTGTTGTGACAAACTACTGAAACTTCAGTACTTGGTCTTCAGACTTGAACTTCAGACGTTTCATCAGCTGATGACTTCAGTAGATATCATCAGCTGATGTCTTCAGTCTTTGTCTTCAGACTTTGTACACCAGTTGTTGATCTTCAGCACTTGTAGACTCTTCAGCTGTTGAAGTCTTCAGCACTTGTCGAACTGCTGATGAAGACTTCAGCAGTTGTTGTGATATCATGTGGGACTTAGAGGTTTTCTGATCTTGGCTCATTGGTTCTTTTGGTCCAACAAACTCCCCCTGAACCAATGCAGCCAAAACCTCTTTGATTTATTTTCCCACTTATTATTGGCAGAATGGTTGGTCTTTTTCCTTCTTGATCAGTTGAGAAGATGACCCATATAAGCATGGCCTGGGAAGAAATTTCAGAGATTTGTTTGGCAATGTATGAATGGGAACTCTGTTTTGGGGAACTGGACACAGAGTTGTTATCCCATTCATGAGATCTACTTCCCCATTATGAGTCTGTACGACTCTCGAACATAGGCCTCAAGGAGAACAACCTGTTCCTCCTTGGAGAGTTCTTCTACTCCTCCTTCAAAGAAGAACTCTGGACCATAGTACTCAGATAAGTACTTTACAGTCCTGCCATTCTTCAACTCCACAGTAGTTACCTCCCTATAGACAAATTCATCAGGATGAGTGCCCTCAAGGAGTAACTGGAGCTCATTCTTCTTAATGTCTTCAAGCTTCTTATATAATAACCCTTTTTGATCATCTTGTTTTCCAGTAAGGCTTGAGGGGTCATTTTTGATTAATGAGCCTTCTTGAATTCATCGATTATTTCCCATGGTGAGACTACAATGGCCAACATGATTGTAGAGTCTATTGTTTTTCTAACCTGGCCATTGTATCTGTGTGGAATGGATCTTTTGTGGATTCTAGAACTCACCTTGGGGTCTGGCCATACTCTCACTCTCTCCTTCTGATACTGAAATGTGTGTCTGAGAGTGTACAGCCTCTGAGCATGCCCTTTCATGGCTTGTATAGATGATGACTGAGGAAATTCCTTGTCAACCATCTTCAGTAGTTGCTCATCGTGCTGCTTCTGCTGTTCTTCATCTTCTATTTTGACTCTAACCGTTTCCCTTTGAGAGTCAGGTGTGATCATGGGTTGACTCCTGGGTTCTGGTAGCCTTAGAATAGCAGAGAGTGGCAGACTATCATCTTCATCCTCTTCTTCTTCATCTTCTTCTATCCTCAGCACCCTTCTCCTCCTTCTAGGTGCATCACTGGATGATGGTTGGGTTGGTTTTTGTGGTAAAGGAATTGGTTTTGAAGGTTGAGGATGTTTGGATTTGGGTTTTGAGATTGGTTTGGAGATTTGAGGGGTAGGCTGTTTTTGAGTGGGTGATTGGGAAGGTTGTTCAAGCATTTTGGTTGTGAGTTGGCTTTTGTGAGTCTTGCCATTTCAAACCTTTTTCCAGCCCCAGCCTCATCAAGTGCTTCAATGATTATCCCCTTATGAAATTGCTCAGACAAACAGATTCTGGTGGCTATAGCCAGAATACTGTCTCTGGTCCATGAACGAATCTCCATCAGTGATCTTCCTAAGTATTTGGCTATGAATCGAATCATGATCTCCAATCTCTCTTTCTCCAGCACATCATACCCAGCCCATCTGTTTTGAATTTCCTCTACTTCCAACCTCCTGATCTCACTGTCTAGTGTGGCTGTGTCAAAGCCTTGCTTGAAGAGTTGCTCAATGATTTTGTCCATGGATCGGCTGTGTGTTTCATCTGCATCTTTTACCAGCTCTTCCAAGGATTTTTCTTGAGCATTCGATTGATCACCAGCACTTTTCTTTCTTTTGTAAGTGATCAGTTGTTGTTCCTTTTCCTTTTCCAACTCCTGGGTTTTCTCTTGTGCCTTCTCATCCTCAGTTCTTTTTCTTTTCTTTTCTTTCACTGCAGTACTCTCCCCTTTTTGGATGCATTGGTGGCAGGGGTTTGTACCGCAGAAAGTTTCTTTTGCACAACATCATCAATGATGGTTGTAGACTTAAGGAGATCCTCTCATCAATGACTTTATAAACAATGTCATTGATGATGGGAGTGATGAGAGGTAGGGATTGTTGGAATACAACAACCATCTGCTCAGGGGGGTTCTGTCCCGGAGAGATAGTGCCAAAAGCAGAAGCTGGAGGCTCAGTGAAGTGAGAGGGTAAAGTGTTTGGGGGACCTTCAAATGAAGGTGCCATCTGTGGTTGGTGGGGGCAGGTGGACTTACATCCTGAGACTTCTTGGCAAGCAGTTCTTGTAGTCTGCTTACCTCAGCCTCCAGGATGGTGTTGTGGGCTAGAACGTCATAGAAAAAGCCCAGGTCATCATCAGCAGATGCTGAATCACCTGACCTCCTACTTCTAGCAGGATGTACATGCACTGGGTGTAGACCAGTTTTAGCATGTGCCCCTTTTTCTTGGAACTGGGGACCTCCAGCCTCAGGACTATGTCCTTCATCAGCTGTTGCCTCTAGTGAGGTCTTAGCAATGTTACCAGCCTCATTCTGATCATGTGCTGATGCAGAAGAGGTGGCAGCCTCACTAGATGTTCTAATCTCCCTATCCACACTAGGAGATAGAACTTGTAAACCCCGGTGCTGTGGGTTGTCAGAAGCAAGATGATCCTCTTCCTTAATATCTGTGTTTCTCCCCTTTGTTGGTGGTTGTTGGGGAGGAGGAGGCATGCAACTAAGTCAGCACGTTTGCAATAATTATGGTTGGACTTTGGGGGGCGGTTGCATGGGGAGATGGGGTAGAAGCAGTGTGCACCTGGGGAGGATGGTGCTCTTCAATGGCAATCTCCTCAAGTGAGGAAGATCCCAGATGTGTGGGTACCTTGTGTGGTGGTTGCAGGCTCCTTTTGAGAGGAATCCTGAGCGGCTATGGCTGGTAGAGTCTCTGATACTGCTGGGGGGTTTAAGCCAGCAAGTATATCCTGCGTTGGTGGTGCCGGAGCATCTTCAGGGGACTCATCTCCCTGAATAGCTGTTTTGGGGTGTTTTGGTTTTGGTTTTGTGGGGACTTTGGTTCTGGCGGAGGAAGCTGTGGGTTCCCTGTGCTTGGGCTTTAGCATTCGGGCAGCTTCTTTGAGTGTAAGGTCTGAGTCGTGCCTGGAGTATACCTCAGCCAAAATAACTGGTGCAGGGACTCCAAGGCCAACAAGGCCATCAGATTTTAATTCATCTAAAATAATGGCCATCAGAAACCTGGGATATAATGGCCATCGGTTTGCCACAGGTTTCTGAGCCAAGTTCTTTATTTCTAGAAACACGAGTTCAGAAAAATTTAGCGGTTGGTGTTCTAGATAGAATACAATACCTGTTGCCATTGGGATGACATTTGATCCCAAGAAGATGTCTTGAGGCTAAGCAGACATTTACCATGTGAAAAATAACTTTCTCAGCGTCATGGAAATGTTTCTTTAGAATGGTTGTAGCCCGAAGATCACCTTCATACCCATGATTGATAAATGACATATCTGTTATGCCCTTTGGGTATTCAGTCACAGCGGTGGAGTCGTGTAAGTGTAATGCCTGACAAATGATGTCAGCTGTAACGACCACTGGTTTCTGGTTGACAAGGGACCGAATAGAGATCTGGCCGGTAGACTCATCTGTATGAACAAAAGCATTTGACCAGAATTGACTGAGGGATTCAGGGTAGATGCCGGATTCAAGAGAAAGGCTGTGCGATATGGGGAATCCACCATTAAGTCAATGGCATTATCATATTGTTCGAGAAAGCCGACTTTGTAAGGTAAGCAATGCAGTTATGTCGTGGTTTCAAACTCATGGTCGCCATGTTTGAGAGAGAGAAGTTCAGAAAATAACGGCTAATGAAACATTAGAGAAGAGGACAGGTATTATAGGGTAGGGGTGAGAAAATGACTGAAGGGTTTGGTGTTAGTCATCAGTAGTTTTAAACCGACTGTTGACATGGTATTACCCTATCAGACGTTGAAACAGCTGAAGTCGTGGTTTTAGGCATCAGCAGTTAGAAAACTACTGAAGACCATAGTTTTGACTTCAGATGATGAAACAACTGAGGACTTGGTGTTTGTCATCAGTAGTTGTGAAACTACTAAAGACAGTGGTTTTGTCATCAGTTGTTGTAAACAGCTGAAGACTTGGTGTTAGTCATCAGTAGTATAAAAACTACTGAAGACATGGTTTGCTTCAGTTGTTTAGAATGAAACAGCAGTTGTAGAAACAACTGAAGAGAAAGTTCTCTCAGTAGTTTTCATCAATTCATAGCCTTTCAGCTGTTTCATACTGTCCTCAACACTTCTCAGACTTTGCATCTGCTTTTCAGGTGTTTCATAGGACGTCAGTACTTATCTGTTTGTACTGATTTCAGTAGTTGTAACTACATCAGTAGTTAGAACAGATAAAGTACTTCAGTACTTGTGAGGCATTTAGCCATCAGTAGTTATAAAAACTACTGAAGGTGAAAGGACTCATCAGTACTTATATGTGACATGGTTACCAATGGTCACCAGTACTTTTTACTGAAATCATCAGTAGTTGTCACTTATTCTAGCTGCAGCATACCAAGCCTTAACACAAGGTTTTGGAAAGTAGAACTATCCAAAGGCTTAGTAAAAATATCTGCAAGCTTATCAGCACTAGGCACAAACTTAGGATCAATCAGACCTTTTTTTTTCAAAATCTGATCGCTATAAGTTGGTCCTAGAGTGCTGGATAGGATTCTTGATAAAGCACAGAACTGAAGCACTATCCATTAATAATGGAGTCTTAGTCTCATGCAAAAGAACCCTGAATTTATCATAAGGAACTAGTTAGGTTTTGAAGCCCAAACCTTTTTGGTTTTGGGTCTGTTTTTATCAACAGATTTAACCATAACTTGTTTCTCATGATTAACAGCTGAAGAAGAAGATGGTGCTGAGATGGATTCCTTGGATTTGGACTTGGAATGCCTTCTCAGTGGTTTGATCACATTTGCGTCTAGTTGGTTAATTCTCTCCAACAAATGCTGAACCATCATAACAAGTTGTGTCTGATTTGTTGCCAAAGCTTTCTGCTCTTGTGACATATCAGTACTTGTGTTTGATGAGTTCTTGGGATCCACCATTTCCTTTTGAGCAACCTCAGCTGTTGCCTGTTTAACCTCTTCCTTTTTGAATTTCTTTATGAACTTAAGGGTTACAGGATTTGATGTTGCTGATACAAATGTGGTCTTAAACTCAGTTTTCATTTTTACCATTTTCTCTTTAATTTCCTCTTTATGTTTGAGTTTGGATCCTCTTTTGTACGAGCAATCATCTGTAAGATGATTGAACAAACCACATACTTCACATGGTTTCTTCTTCATCTTATGTTGATCATCAACTAAAGAGGATGAAGCAACTGAAGACTTGCTCTTCAGTGCTTTGGAAGCATTGTTTGCTTTCTTGACTTCCTCTTTAGTAGTCTTCAAACTCTTTCTACTGACAGTTTTCTTCTTTTCAGTACTGGCAGTAGTTGGAGTTTGAACTTCAGGTGTTAAATCTTGCTCTCTAGTCCTTTGAGGACTTTTAGAATTAACTCCTGAGTTGATCAACTCATTGATCATGTGAGTGTCAGCAGTGGAACCATCAACATCAGCTGATAGGTTCTGAGAGGGCTTGGTGCTGACTTCTACTTCTGATAGTGCTGAATCAGAGAGTAGATCACATGATGAAATGGATTGGTTATTACTCTCACCATCAGATTCTACCTCTGCTCTGGGAGTAAAATCTATAGGTGGAGCAGTGTGATTGTAACCAATGCCAAACTTCACATTGGAAGCAGATTGCTTACTAAGAAGCATTTCAAAACCTTTGCATGATTGTACCCATCGATCACACTCCACTTGGGTGACTGCAAGGGTTTCTTTGAGATCTTTATACTTCTCTAGAAGTATCTCTTCCCTAGCCTTATAATCTGTGATTTGGCATTTAAGTTTGTAAATCTCATCATTCTTATCATTAAGCACAGACTCAAATTCAGCTTTGCTTTTGGAAATTATTTGTTCTAGCTCAATGTTCTTGTTGATTAAAGCTACATTTGCTTCTCTAATAGATGCAAATGCTGCTATACATGTTTCAGAACACAATTTGGCTTTTACCTTAGAGGATACCTGTGATACCTTTGGTGTAGAGGCATTAGTGGATGAAGTATCAGCAGAATCCAAAGCCATAAGAGCTAGATTTCCAAAGGGACTTTCACCACCATGTTGACCAGCACCTGAGAACAGTTGTTCATGACCAGACAGGTCATCTGGTAAACTGCTCCAGTCAACAACTCCTGGGGTGAAGAAGCTGTGTTGTTGAGGTTGAGTTTGTTGATGAGATTGGGAAGGTTGTGGTTCAGGCAATGCTTGTGGTTGTTGTGCAATTGGAGCTTGAACAGGATTTGGTTGAGGCATATAATAGCAGGGATAAGGATATGACATTTGACCCTGGGGAGCAAAGTATGCAGGAGACCTAGGATGTGAATGATGACCAGAACCAGCAGTATGTTGCCCTCTGTTTTGTGGACTAGTACTAGGAAAAGTCACAAAGGGTGCAGAAGAGTTAGATCCAGTTGATCTACACTCTCTTGCAAAGTGTCCCAGTCTTTGGCATTTGTGACACCTCACTTACTCTTGTCAAAACCAACTTTGGTTTTGCTTGAGAGTCCAGGAAATTTCCTGTCAGTTCTCTTATAGAACTTCTGAGATCTGATATTAATCAATGCCATTTGGCTCAGAATATCCATCTCTTCTAGATCATCATCAGCTATTCCTTTCAAATCATCCATGATGAAGCATAGATTGTCACTATTACTGCCAGAATGACTCTCAATACCAACAAATGCATGATCAGAACTATTTGAAGAGAAATCAATATGCTCATCATAATTGCTTTCAGATGCAGCATATTCTGACTCATGACCAACCAAGGCAGTATTCCCTGGTACAAAGTCATCAGTGAGCTTTCCTGATGAGGACAGTTTCCTCTTCTGCTCTATCTCTCTTTCGAATGTAAGCAGTTTCCCATGAAGTTGGGTGAGAGATAGGCTATCCAGATTTGCACTGGAGCGTAGGACAATAGTGTATGTGTCTCATCTCTCAGGCAGTGATCTGAGGAACCTGTTATTCATCTGGCTATTGGTGTATTCCTGTTTCACCATTTTCAGCTCAGAGATCAAGCAGGAAAAACCTCAAACTGTTGAGTCAGTGTCTCACCCTTTCTATGAGAGAATGTCTCATATTGCTGGGCAAGGATTTCTCTGTTGTTTGCTAAGACCTCATCTGTGCCACCGAATTGTTCCTTCAGGGCATTCCAGAGATCATGAGCAGTTTCATGATGCATAAGCCCTGAATAGATTTCATTAGGCAGTGCCATGGCCAGAATTCCATGGGCTTTAGCATCAATCTCAAACAGTTTCCGATCTTCATAAGAGTATTGTTCCTTCTTCTTCGGAACCATTTGATTGGTTTCCGGATTTTTCACCATAGGCTTATGTGGTCCGTGTACCACAGATGTCCAACAACCTGAACTGTTAACAGACAGGTGATGAAGCATTCTTCGCTGCCATATGTTATACTCAGTCCTAACCAGCATCGGAGGCTTGGTTGAGGAACCGGTATTGTGAGGATCATTAGAAGGAGTAGTCATCTCAGATTCAATCAAATTCAATTAAGCTAAAACAGATTTAGAACAAAACACAACAACCAATTGAATCAAGAGAGATCTCAAAATAAATGAACGAAAGCGTCAGAAATTCAATAATCTATAACCAGTTCTTGCGAATATGCTAATTCAATCAAACATAGATATCAATTAGCAGTTTCAATGATCAATTGTTAGACCGATCAATGATTAACCTGCTCTGATACCACTTGTTAGGATCAGTGATCTACGTTTGATTGATTAGAGAGTATAGCAACGGAATTCTAACAATGAATTAGCCAATTCACAAGAACGAAAAGATATTCAATGAAGAACAAAAACGGTTATAGATAGAGAGAATTCTGCAGATATATTTCATTCAATATTCGCTTTCGTGGTAACGGAATGTCACACTTACAATTAGGTCGACACCTCTTATATAAGAGATGTGACGTCTGCTGATGTCACTTGATAGTGACATCTAACATAATTATCACAAACTACTGATAGTAACACAACTACTGAAGATGTCAAACTACTGATAGTTAACACAACTACTTCGCAAGAACTGGTTATAGATTATTGAATTTCTGACGCTTTCGTTCATTTATTCTGAGATCTCTCTTGGTTCAATTGGTTGTTGTGTTTTTGTTCTAAATCTGTTATAGCTTAATTGAATTTGATTGAATCTGAGATGACTACTCCTTCTAATGATCCTCACAATACTGGTTCCTCAACCAAGCCCCCGATGCTGGTTAGGACCGAGTATAACATATGGCAGCGAAGAATGCTTCATCACCTGTCTGTTAACAGTTCAGGTTGTTGGACATCTGTGGTACACGGACCACATAAGCCTATGGTGAACAATCCGGAAACCAATCAAATGGTTCCGAAGAAGAAGGAACAATACTCTTATGAAGATCGGAAACTGTTTGAGATTGATGCTAAAGCCCATGGAATTCTGGCCATGGCACTGCCTAATGAAATCTATTCAGGGCTTATGCATCATGAAACTGCTCATGATCTCTGGAATGCCCTGAAGGAACAATTCGGTGGCACAGATGAGGTCTTAGCAAACAACAGAGAAATCCTTGCCCAGCAATATGAGACATTCTCTCATAGAAAGGGTGAGACACTGACTCAACAGTTTGAGGGTTTTTCCTGCTTGATCTCTGAGCTGAAAATGGTGAAACAGGAATACACCAATAGCCAGATGAATAACAGGTTCCTCAGATCACTGCCTGAGAGATGGGACACATACACTATTGTCCTACGCTCCAGTGCAAATCTGGATAGCCTATCTCTCACCCAACTTCATGGGAAACTGCTTACATTCGAAAGAGAGATAGAGCAGAAGAGGAAACTGTCCTCATCAGGAAAGCTCACTGATGACTTTGTACCAGGGAATACTGCCTTGGTTGGTCATGAGTCAAAATATGCTGCATCTGAAAGTAATTATGATGAGCATATTGATTTCTCTTCAAATAGTTCTGATCATGCATTTGTTGGTATTGAGAGTCATTCTGGCAGTAATAGTGACAATCTATGCTTCATCATGGATGATTTGAAAGGAATAGCTGATGATGATCTAGAAGAGATGGATATTCTGAGCCAAATGGCATTGATTAATATCAGATCTCAGAAGTTCTATAAGAGAACTGGCAGGAAATTCCAGGACTCTCTAGCAAAACCAAAGTTGGTTTTGACAAGAGTAAGTTGAGGTGTTCACAAATGCCAAAGGCTTGGACACTTTGCTAGAGAGTGTAGATCATCTGGATCTAACTCCTCTGCACCCTTTATGACTTTTCCAAGCACTAGTCCACAAAACAGAGGGCAACATCCTGTCGGTTCTGGTCATCATTCACAACCTGTATCTCCTGCATACTTTGTCCCTCAGGGTCCAATGTCATATCCATATCCCTGCTATTACATGCCTCAGCCAAATCCTGTTCAAGCTTCAATTGCACAACAACCACAAGCATTGCCTGAACCACAACCTTCCCAATCTCATCAACAAACTCAACCTCAACAACACAGCTTCTTCACCCCAGGAGTTGTTGACTGGAGCAGTTTACCAGATGATTTGTCTGGTCATGAACAACTGTTCACTGGTGCTGGTCAACATGGTGGTGACAGTCCCTTTGGAAATCTAGCTCTTATGGCTTTGGATTCTGCTGATACTTCATCCACTAATGCCTCTACACCAAAGGTATCACAGGTATCCTCTGAGGCAAAAGCCAAATTATGTTCCGAAACATGCATAGCAGCATTTGCATCTATTAGAGAAGCAAATGTAGCTTTGATTAACAAGAACATTGAGCTAGAACAAACAATTTCCAAAAGAAAAGTTGAATTTGAGTCTGTGCTTAATGAAAAGAATGATGAGATTTACAAACTTAAATGCCAAATCACAGATTATAAGGCTAGGGAAGAGGTACTTCTAGAGAAGTACAAAGATCTCAAAGAAACCTTGCAGTCACCCAAGTGGAGTGTGATCGATGGGTACAATCATGCAAAGGTTTTGAAATGCTTCTTAGTAAGCAATCTGCTTCCAATGTGAAGTTTGGCATTGGTTACAATCACACTGCTCCACCTACAGATTTTACTCCCAGAGCAGATGTAGAATCTGATGGTGAGAGCAATAACCAATCCATTTCATCATGTGATCTACTTTCTGATACAGCACCATCAGAAGTAGAAGTCAGCACTAAGCCCTCTCAGAACCTATCAGCTGATGTTGATGGTTCCACTGCTGACACTCACATGATCAAAGAGTTGATCAACTCAGGAGTTAATTCTGAAAGTCCTGAAAGGACTGGAGAGCAAGATTTAACACCTGAAGTTCAAACTCCAACTACTGTCAGTACTGAAAAGAAGAAAACTGTCAGTAGAAAGAGTTTGAAGACTACTAAAGAGGAAGTCAAGAAAGCAAACAATGCTTTCAAAGCACTGAAGAGCAAGTCTTCAGTTGTTTCATCCTCTTTAGTTGATGATCAACATAAGATGAAGAAGAAACCATGTGAAATATGTGGTTTATTCAATCATCTTACTGATGATTGCTGGTATAAAAAGGGCTCAAAACTCAAACATAATAAAAAGATTAAAAAGAAAATGGATAAAATGAAAACTGAGTTTGAGCCACATTTGTATCAGCAACATCAAATCCTGTAACCCTTAAGTCCATAAAGAAATCCAAAAAGGAAGGGGTTAAACAGGCAACAGCTGAGGTTGCTCAAAAGGAAATGGTGGATCACAGGAACTCATCAAACACAAGTACTGATATGTCACAAGAGCTGAAAGCTTTGGCAACAAATCAGACACAACTTGTTATGATAGTTCAACATTTGTTGGGGAGAATTAACCAACTAGATGCAAATGTGATCAAACCACTGAGAAGCATTCCAAGTCCAAATCCAAGGAATCCATCTCAGCACCATCTTCTTCTTCAGCTGTTAATCATGAGAAACAAGTTATGGTAAATCTGTTGATAAAAAACAGACCCAAAACTGAAAAGGTTTGGGCTTCAAAACCTAACTAGTTCCTTATGATAAATTCAGGGTTCTTCTGCATGAGACTAAGACTCCATTATAATGGATAGTGCTTCAGTTCTGTGCTTTATCAAGAATCCTGTCCAGCACTCTAGGACCAAACATATAGCGATCAGATTTTGAAAAAGGTCTAATTGATCCTAAGTTTGTGCCTAGTGCTGATGAGCTTGCAAACATTTTTACTAAGCCTGTGGATAGTTCAACTTTCCAAAAACCTGGTGTTAAGGCTTGGTATGCTGCAGCTAGAATAAGTGATAATTACTGTTGATCTCAGTAAATAAATACTGATGATCATTAGTAACCATATCACAGATAGTACTGATTCTGTTATAACAACTGATCAAGTTACAACTACTGATGTAGTTATAACTACTGATATCTGTAACAGATAAGTACTAATGTCCTATGAAACAACTGAAAACAGCCAAAAAGGCTGAAGAGTAAGTGTTGAGGACAGTATGAAACAGCTGAAAAGCTAAGAATTGACGAAAACAGCTGATGAGTAATTTCTCTTCAGTTGTTTCTACAACTGCTGTTTCTAAAACAAAAAAAACTGATGACAAAACCATGTCTTCAGTAGTTTCACAACTACTGATGACTAAAACCAAGTCATCAGCTGTTTACAACAACTGATGACAAAAACATGTCTTCAGTAGTTTCACAACTACTGATGACTAACACCAAGTCATCAGCTGTTTACAACAACTGACAACAAAACCATGTCTTCAGTAGTTTCACAACTACTGATGACTAACACCAAGTTATCAATTGTTTACATCTGAAGACAAAACCAAGGTTTTCAGTAGTTTCACAACTACTGATGACTAAAACCAAGTCTTCAGTTGTTTTCAAACATCTGAAGTCAAAACCACGACCTTCAGCTGTTTCAACGTCTGATGGTCAAAACCAAGTCTTCAGTTGTTTTATAACACCTGATGACAACACCACCACTGTCAGTCGTTTTAAACCTCTGAAGGTTAATACCACGTCATCAGTAGTTTCAACAACTGATGACTCACACCAAAACCTTCAGTCGTTTTCTAACCCGACCTTTTAAATACCTTATCCCACCAGAGTTTTTATCTTCTCTTCTCAAATCTAACGTTCAAAAACTCTCTACCCTCTCTTCATCAATGGCGACCATGCAACTAAAACTACGACACAACTGTGTCGCACATCTCACCAAATCGCCATACTGGACCAAGTTTCACAACGCCATTGATTAATGGTTCAGTCACCCTACAAAACGGCTTTTCTGGTAAATCCCACCATATATGCCGAACCCCTTAACCAATTCTGGACAAACGTCACTCTGGTCTCTGAGGAGAATGACACAGAGTCTCTTCAATCGTTTGTCCATGGCCAAAAGGTGGTCATTACTCCAGACACTCTTCGCCAAACCCTTAATCTGGATGATGCCACTTTCCCAACTGGTTATCCAAAGGGCACAACAGATCAATCATTTGCCCACCATGGATACCAGGGTAACCTGAGTGCATCTACCATACTGAAGAAACATTTCCCGGATGCCGAACGTCTCATATTTCATATGGTAAATGTATGCCTTGCCTCCAAGACTTCATCATGGGATCAAATCTCCACAAGGTGGCAACAGGTAATGTACTCAATCCTTGAGCAACAACCTTTAAATTTTTCTGAAATACTATTTTTAGAGCTCAAGGATATGGCCCCAAAACAAACTGCTAACCATTGGATATTATATCCTCGGTTCATAATGGCCATAATTGAAAACCAGCTTCAAGCTGAGGGACTTGTTGGCCTGGGAGTCCCTGCTATGGCTGTACTGCCGGAAGTATACTCCCGGCACAACTCTGACCAATCACTGAAAATGGCTGCCAAGCTGCGAAAACCCACGCAGCTGGAACCCACAGCCACCACCTCAAAATCCAGAGTCCCCACTAAACCAAAACCAAAACACCCCAAAACAGCTATTCAGGGAGACGAGTCCCCTGAAGATGCTCCTGTATCACCCAGGCAGGATATACTTGCTGATTTAAACCCCCAGCAGTACAGAGACTCTACCAGCCACAGCCGCTCAGGATTCCTCTCAAAAGGAGCCTGCAGCCACCATAGAAGGGGTACCCACACATCTGGGATCTTCCTCACTTGAGGAGATTGCCATTGAAGAGCACCATCCTCCCCAGGTGCACACTGCTTTTACCCCATCTCCCCATGCAACCGCCCCCCAAAGTCCAACCATAATCATTGCAAACGTGCTGACCAGCTGCATGCCTCTCCTCCTCCCCAACAACCACCAACAAAGGGGAGAACCACAGATATTGAGGAAGAGGATCACCATGCTTCTGACAACCCACAGCACCGGGGTTTACAAGTTAGCACCGGGGTTTACAAGTTCTATCTCCTGGTGTGGATAGGGAGATTAGAACATCTCGTGAGGCTGCCACCTCTTCTGAATCAGCACATGATCAGAATGAGGCTGGTAACATAGCTAAGACCTCACTAGAGGCACAACTGATGAAGGACACAGTCCTGAGGTTGGAAGTCCCCAGTTCCAAGACAAAGGGGCACATGCTAAAATTGGTCTACACCCAGTGCATGTACATCCTGCTACAAGCAGGAGGTCAGGTGATTCAGCATCTGCTGATGATGACCTGGGCTTTTTCTATGACGTTCTAGCCCACAACACCATCCTGGAGGCTGAGGTAAGCAGACTACAAGAACTGCTTGCCAAGAAGTCTCAGGATGTAAGTCCATCTGCCCCCACCAACCCACAGATGGCACCTTCATTTGAAGGTCCCCCAAACACTTTACCCTCTCACTTCACTGAGCCTCCAGCCTGTGCTTTTGGCACTATCTCTCCGGGACAGAACCCCCCTGAGCAGATGGTTGCTGTATTCCAACAATCCCTACCTCTCATCACTCCCATCATCAATGACATTGTTTATAAAGCCATTGATGAGAGGATCTCCTCAAGTCTACAACCACTCATTGATGATGCTGTGCACAAGAAACTTTCTGCGGTACAAACCCCTGCCACCAATGCATCCAAAAAGGGGGAGAGTACAACAGTGAAAGAAAAGAAAGAAAAAGAACTGAGGATGAGAAGGCACAAGAGAAAACCAAGGAGTTGGAAAAGGAAAAAGAACAACAACTGATCACTTACAAAAGAAAGAAAAGTGCTGGTGATCAAACGAATGCTGAAGAAAAATCCTTGGAAGAGCTGGTAAAAGATGCAGATGAAACACACAGTCGATCCATGGACAAAATCATTGAGCAACTCTTCAATCAAGACTTTGATACAGCCACACTAGACAGTGAGATCAGGAGGTTGGAAGTAGAGGAAATTCAAAACAGATGGGCTGGGTACAATGTGCTGGAGAAAGAGAGATTGGAGATCATGATTCGATTCATAGCCAAATACTTAGGAAGATCACTGATGGAGATTCGTTCATGGACCAGAGACAGCATTCTGGCTATAGCCACCAGAATCTGTTTGTCTGAGCAATTTCATAAGGGGATAATCATTGAAGCACTTGATGAGGCTGGGGCTGGGAAAAGGTTTGAAATGGCAAGACTCACAAAAGCCAAACTGACAACCAAAATGCTTGAACAACCTTCCCAATCACCCACTCAAAAACAACCTACCCCTCAATCTCCAAACCAATCTCAAAACCCAAATCCAAACATCCTCAACCTTCAAAACCAATTCCTTTACCACAAATACCAACCCAACCATCATCCAGTGATGCACCTAGAAGGAGGAGAAGGGTGCTGAGGATAGAAGAAGATGAAGAAGAAGAGGATGAAGATGATAGTCTGCCACTCTCTGCTGTTCTAAGGCTACCAGAACCCAGAAGTCAACTCATGATCACACCTGACTCACAAAGGGAAACAGTTAGAGTCAAAATAGAAGATGAAGAACAGCAGAAGCAGCACGATGAGCAACTACTGAAGATGGTTGACAAGGAATTTCCTCAGTCATCATCTATACAAGCCATGAAAGGGCATGCTCAGAGGCTGTACACTCTCAGACACACATTTCAGTATCAAAAGGAGAGAGTGAGAGTATGGCCAGACCCCAAGGTGAGTTCTAGAATCCACAAAAGATCCATTCCACATAGATACAATGGCCAGGTTAGAAAAACAATAGACTCTACAATCATGCTGGCCATTGTAGTCTCACCCTGGGAATAACGATGAATTCAAGAAGGCTCATCAATCAAAAATGACCCCTCAAGCCTTACTGGAAAACAAGATGATCAAAAAGGGGTTATTATATAAGAAGCTTGAAGACATGAAGAAGAATGAGCTCCAGTTACTTCTTGAGGGCACTCATCCTAATGAATTTGTCTATAGGGAGATAACTACTGTGGAGCTGAAGAATGGCAGGACTGTAAACTACTTATCTGAGTACTATGGTCCAGAGTTCTTCTTTGAAGGAGGAGTAGAAGAACTCTCCAAGGAGGAACAGGTTGTTCTCCTTGAGGCCTATGTTCGAGAGTCGTACAGACTCATCATGGGGAAGTAGATCTCATGAATGGGGTAACAACTCTGTGTCCAGTTCCCCAAAACAGAGTTCCCATTCATACCTTGCCGAACAGATCTATGAGATTTCTTCCCAGGCCAGTGCTTATATGGGTCATCTTCTCAACTGATCAAGAAGGAAAAAGACCAACCATTCTGCCAACAATAAATGGGACCTCAATAAAGTTAAAGGTTTTGACTGCATTGGTTCAGGGGGAGTTTGTTGGACCAAAAGAACCAATGAGCCGGATCAAAAAAACCTTTAAGTCTCACAGACATCACAACAACTACTGAAGACCACAACAGCTGAAGACAACAGCTGATTACAAAGTCTGAAGACAAAGTCTGAAGACAGTCTGAAGACAGTCTGAAGACACAAGTGCTGAAGACAAAGTCTGAAGACAAAGTCTGAAGACACAAGTGCTGAAGACAAAGTCTGAAGACACAAGTGCTGAAGACAAAGTCTGAAGACACAAGTGCTGAAGACTGAAGACACAAGTGCTGAAGACAAAGTCTGAAGACACAAGTGCCGAAGACAAAGTCTGAAGACACAAGTGCTGAAGACAAAGTCTGAAGACACAAGTGCTGAAGACCAAAGTATCAGACGTTGTCACAACAGCTGAAGAGGTCTTCTCAGTAGTTGTGATGGTTTACCTTTCAGTAGTTTCTTTGTTTCAGTATTTGTAAAACAACTAAAGAGTATGTTCTTCAGTTGTTATTGTTTCAGTAGTTTCTTTTCAGTAGTTGTAATAATAGTTAACACTTAGTATTTTTGTAAGAAGATGTCAGCTATTTGACATCTTCAGTAGTTGTGTTAACTATCAGTAGTTTGTGATAAATTCTGTGAGATGTCACTATCAAGTGACATCAGCAGACGTCACATCTTTTATATAAGAGGTGTCGACCTAATTGTAAGTGTGACATTCCGTCACCATGAAAGCGAATATTGAATGAAATATATCTGCAGAATTCTCTCTATCTATAACCGTTTTGTTCTTACATTGAATATCTTTTGTTCTTGTGATTTGGCTAATTCATTGTTAGAATTCCGCTGCTATACTCTCTAATCAATCAAACGTAGATCACTGATCCTAACAAAGGCACACTTTACATCCATTTGATAAACAATAAATTTTATGGATGCAGAATATGCAAGAAAGATTTTGATTGTTTCTAGTCTGGCAACAGGTGCAAACACTTCGTCATAGTCGATTCCTTCTTCTTGAGTGTATCCCTGTGTCACTAGTCTTGCTTTGTTTCTGATGACGATCCCTCTATCATCAGTTTTGTTCCTGTATAGCCATCTGGTACTGATAGGGTATTGTCCTTCGAGAAGATCTACCAGTTGCCATACTTCTTGCCTCTTGAATTGAAGCAATTCTTCTTGCATTGCTTCAATCCAGCTATTGTCTTGAAAGGCCTCTTTGATGTTTTTGGGTACTGTTTGACATAGAAAGCATGAGAACAAAAAGATGTTTGTAATACTTGACTTGCTTCTAGTCACCCTCTCATTAAGTTCACCAATAATAGTTTCAACTGGATGATTCTTGTGTATTCTGGTGGTTGGGATTGAGTCACCAACAATGGTTACATCAAGATTGGAGAAATTCAGTTCATTATGGTCAGAGGCATACTCATCTAGTACTGTTGTTCAATTATGAATATTGTCATACTCTGTTTCAATTCCTGCTTCAGCTTCAGCGGCACTGTGATTGCTTACATCATTTGATGTCCTTTGTGTTTCAACTGGAGGAGAGACCTGTTTTTGATTTCTAACTTCAGTTGACAGATCATCTGAGTGGGAAGATACCAGGCTTGGACCTCCTTAGTAGAAACACTATGGTTTTGTGACGGTTGTCTGATGGGATCAGCTTGATGAGGAACATCTTCATTCATCTGTTCATCAAATGTAGGAGGAATCAAGGGAAAATCATCTCTTCTTTCTATAGTTGACGAAGTATCATTTGAATGTAGATTTCCTGCATCAGACAAGTGAAATTGATCAAATGACTTTGTAAATGTGTCAATATCAAACAACCTGTCGGAACCATTTGTAGATTTGGGAAACGAATGTTCCTTGAATTGAATATTTGTTGATTCATCAATAATGTTCAATCTTGGATTAAACTCTCTATAAGCCTTTGAAACAGAAGAATAACCTAAAAAGAATCCTTCATCAGACTTGGATGAAAATTTTTCCAAATAGTCTCGGGTGTTTAATATTGAGAAAGAACTACCAAATGATTTGAGGAATCCAATAAATGGTTTCCTATGAAAGAGCAGTTCATAAGGTGTCATGTTACTTTCTTTAACAATCAGAGTTCGATTTTGTACAAAGCACGATGTGTTAACTGCTTCTGCCCGGAAGGTGATTGGCAGTTTAGCATCGGCTAGCATCGTTCTTGCTGCTTTAATCAGTGTTCTATTTCGCCTTTCAGCTACCCCATTTTGTTGAGGAGTTCTAGCTACACTGAATTGATGAGCAATGCCTTTGGTGTACAAAAGGAACTCATACTTTCATTTTTGAATTCAGTACCATTATCACTTCTTATATTTTGACCTTAAGATCAAGTTGATTTTCAATTTTAGTGATAAATTCTTGTATGATTGGGATGCCTCATTTTTATAATGTAGGAAGAACACCCATGTGAATCGTGAAAAGTCATCAATGATCACTAAACAATACTGTTCTTTCCCATACTCATTACATGAGTTGGTCCAAATAGATCCATGTGAAGTAGCTTCAATGGAGTATTGTTAGTGTTCACAAGCTTGGTTTTGTGAGACGATTTGTGTTGTTTTCCTTTGAGGCACGCTGAACATTGATCAATACAATGAAATTCTTTTTGAGGAACACCAATGACATGGTTTTCTTTGACTAACTTGTTCATATTTCTAAAGTTTGTGTGCCCAAAACGTCTATGCCAAAGTTGTGACTCATCAAACGATGCTTTAGACAAAAGACATGTTTCTTCTTTAGGTGATGTAGAACACAGGTTTAAGACATATGTATTATTCTTCCTCGGTGTCTTTAAGATAACCCATTCTTCAGAGATCTGAAATCCAGGTTTCAGAATGTAGCAATGAGTGTCTGTAAAGTGAGTTGAATATTTCTTGTCATAGATCCAAGACACACTTTAGCAGATTGAAATTCAATTGTTCACAGTAGTTCACTCTGTCAAAGCTCAGCATCCCGTTTATCATAGATCCTTCTCCTATAATTCTACCACCCTCTGAATCTCCACCAAATACCACAGTGGTTCCTTGTATGTGCTTGAAGTCATGAAGGAGGGAACGATCTCCAGTCATGTGTCGGGAGCATCCACTGTCTACGTACCATAGCCTATTAGACTTGTGTGGATGAACCTGCAAGCAAAAAGAACTAATTAGAATAAGGAACCCAAGCCATGAGGGTCTTGGGTTTCCCGTTCCTATTCATGATGGTGACTTCTTGGTATTTTTCTCTAAATTATGATTTAGTTGGAGGTGTCCTGGGAGAATTTTGGTAATGAATTGGGTGAGTCATCTCATCAACATCCATTGAAGATTCAGATTTTCTTTTCTTGGACTTAAAGGGATTCCAGCAAAGCAATCATCAAATCACCCATTGAGTTGACATGTATGATCCTTTCAGGGTGTAACACATCTGATGTCTCATTAGGAAAGGTTTACAAACTTTCAAGTCATTATACGGGTTAAAGCAGGCATCAAGAAAATGGAACAAAAAATTAATTACCATTTTAACTAACACAAGTTTTAAACAAAGAATGACCATTCATTGTCTATAAAAAATAAAGACACCAATAATGTGTTTCCTTCTTGTTGACATAATCATTATTGGAAATAATGAAGCTGAAATAAACCAAGTCAAACAAAATGTAGGAGAATGTCTTTTCATTAAAGACTTTGGGAAAATTAAAATACTTCTTGGGGATTAGAAGTCTATGAAAACGAGAAAGAGGTATTTATCTCAATACAAATATTGTATTTATGTCCTTAAAGATTTTGATTTTGATCTCCTTAAAGATTTTGATATTGAACCCCGTGGAACAAAATATCACCCACCAAAACAACAACCATGCTAAAAAATAGTGAGTTAAAGGACATTACCCAATATCAAATTCTTAACGGGAAAATAATCTACTTGACCCTCACTCGTCTTTGACATATCATACAATGTTCAATGCTTGAGTCAATTTATGCATAAAGCATTGAAGTCTTATTTACAAATAGCCCTAAGACTCTTAAGATACTTAAAAGAATCCCCTGGGAAAGGGTTAAGATTTCAAAAGTCCCAATTTTCTATCTAAAGGTCTACTCTGATGATTCTAACCGGGGGAAATGTCTGGTGACCTGTAGATGTGTTATTGGGTACTATTGATCTCTTGGAGACTGTCTTATATCTTGGAAAAGCAAAAAAAAAGTATAGTGTCGGATCGTTTGCTGAGTCCGAAATAAGGCAATGAACATGACTAGGTGTGAAGTGATTTGGGTCATTAAACTCCTTGAAGATTTGAAAGTCAGTTATAATCTTCCCGTTTCTATATACTGTGATAATAATGCTGCAATTTTTATGTCGGCAAACCCATTTTTTCATGAGTGGACAAAACATTTTGAAATAGATATATTGTTTTCAGAGAAAACTTATGGTAGGTGTATTTAAAATTGATAAAATTAACACATCTCATCAACATGCTGATATATTTTCAAAGGGTTAGGAGTAGTTCAACATAGATACTTATGTGACAAACTAGGTGTTGGGTTTTGTAACAAGTTTATCAAAGCAAGTTTAACCATTTAAACTTCAAAAACACAGCAGATATTAGTGGTTAAAGTATGTTAAACAATATGAAATTTTTAACCATTTTAACCAAAGACAAAACCGAAGAACATGGATCATTAATATATGTGAAATGATATGCTATCAAAACGAAAAGAACAACCATAGGGTGTTCTTGAAACTACCTTTCAAGAACAAGATGTTGAATTATGGACAGGATGAAGAAGATGATGCTCTTGAATGTCCAGCCCCCAAGAGAGAAAACCTCAAGTTTGTATCACACAAGCTCTTCCAAACACCCAGCTTGTTAGGAAGTGCAACACCAAGAACCCTCTTCTAGTGCCTCTTCAAAAATGAAAATTTTCAGCCCCATTTCTTCACTTAGATCCAAAATTTCAAGGTTTTTGAGAGAGTTCTCTTGCTTGTGTGTGTGAGAGAGAGTCTGTTGGTTGAGGTAGAGTGCAAGAGAGATTAAAGTCTTGAATATACCAAGACATGCAATCTCAAAGGTGGTCCCTCCCATGGGCGGCCGAAAAAAGGATTCAAACTGGGTTATCCCCATTTTGTATTTTTTTATAAAAAATGCACTCTTTAAACCATATGTTTATAAAATTAAAACCTCTTTTAATTTCATAACAGCAACACACTTTTATTTGTTATTATTTAAGTAACTTAAATGATGAAACAAATAATTTCTCGTGAACAAATTATCCACATAATGTTGTTCTATTACAAAAGCAACGTTTTAGAAAACCCATTTTCTAAATTGGTGTCAATATTTATTTGTATGATCACATCAACGAATAAATATTTATTGGTGTTTGTTTAGCTTGTTATTAGGTATCACCCGACTTGGATCATAACGTACTAACCACATCAATCTTGTATGTGTCTTGGGCATATAAGATCCAACAATCTCCCACTTGCACAACATTCATAAAAGATTGATGCAAGCAGTAAATACTGCCTAACAACGGTTTACTACCCTTAATACGTATGACTAAGTGTCATTTAATAACATCATCCCTTCAAGTACTTCAAGTACCTTACTCGAAACGTTTTAGGTGAATCAATCATTTATCCTTTTGTCACAGATGTCATGTATATTCCAGAGGCATCGAGTGATCATTCTCCATTGATTTAACTTTATCAGGCCTTAGACATCTTACTCTTAACGATAAGAGGGATAAATCCCATCTTGAGTACATATGTCTCCCACAATTACCTTGTATTATATCAGAACTCAGACTTATGTACTGTCATGTTTCAGAACAGCGAAGAACTAAGTCAAAGTATAACATTTGGTAAATATCAAGACTCAATATGTATCTCATGTCAGAGGATACCAAATGATGTTTGCTTTTACTTAAAATTACTTATGATCAACCAGGAAGATTCCATGTAGTAATATTTGAGATGTAGGTTAGTCCAATATTTGTATCCCACAATTGTCTATGAACTTTGACAGTAACCCTTTGCTCTATATTCATCCATATGAATATCTACCAATCCAAGTATGAACGACTACGAACATTCTGAGTAAATGATTTACTCATGGATTTTAAACATGCAAAATAGAAATATTAGTTGAACCATTATAACCAAATAATTCATTCAAGTAATAAAGGGTTACAATATCTAAATACAAAAAATTAAAGATCAAATCCAGTCATTAGAATATTGAAGTCCCATGGCACAAGTATGACTTTCATGCTTTGCCCTTTCAAGAAGCTTTGTGAGTGGATCCATAATGTTTTGATCTGTGTGAACTTTGCGAATACATATCTTACCCTTTTCAACTTCATCCCTTATCTAGT
Source organism: Flaveria trinervia (assembly GCA_025506515.1). Taxonomy (NCBI): domain Eukaryota; kingdom Viridiplantae; phylum Streptophyta; class Magnoliopsida; order Asterales; family Asteraceae; genus Flaveria; species Flaveria trinervia. The sequence continues at coordinate 40,044,473 of CM046443.1, read as the reverse complement.
TGAAACTCCGTTCAATGTGCTTAGTTTTTTGATGTGCACGAGGTTTCTTGATTTGAGAAATCACACCCTCGTTATCACAAATAATTTCTAGGGGGTCCTGAATGGAAGGGACCACCCCTAGATTGGCAATGAATTTCTTTAACCATGCAGCTTCCTAAGTAGCTAATGAAGCGGCGATGTATTCCGATTCTGTAGTTGATAATGCCATAACATCTTGCTTAGAGCTCTTCCAAGAGACTGCTCCTCCATTCAAGATGAAAAGTACCCCGATTGTGATCGTGAATCATCCCGATCAGTTTGGAAACTCGCATCCGTGTAACCCTTTACTATGAGTTCCTCCTCACCAGATCCATAGATTAGGAACATGTCTTTGGTCCAACTTAGGTACTTAAGTATGTTCTTAACAGCCATCCAGTGACTGTTTCCAGGATTTTGCTAGTATCGGCTTGTCATGCTCAAAGCGCATGACACGTCCGACCTAGTGCATATCATTGCATACATGATGGATCCTATGGGAGATGCATACGAGATTCCCTTCATTTTATCTTGCTAATCCTTTGAGCTTGGACATTGAGTATTACTCAATATCGTTCCTCTTTGGATAGGTACGGTACCTTTCATAGAGTTTTTCATCTTGAACCTTTCCAAGATCTTATCAATGTATGCACTTTGATTCAATCCTATCAACCGCCTTTATCAATCCCTATAGATCTTTATTCCCAAAATATAGGCGGCTTCACCAAGATCCTTAATGGAGAAATAGTTTCCAAGCCAGGCTTGTACACCTTCCAAGGTTGGAATGTCATTTCCAAATAGTAGAATGTCATCCACATACAATACTAGGAAAGTGACGATACTCCCACTAGCTTTCTTATATACACATGCTTCATCAGCATTTTTGATGAACCCAAATTTGATTATCTCTTCATCAAAATGGTGATTCCAACTTCTTGATGCTTGCTTTAATACATAGATTGATTTCTTTAACTTGCATACTTTGTTAGGATGTTTTTTATCAACAAAACCTTCAGGCTGAACCATATAGACATCTTCCTCAAGATATCCATTTAGAAAAGCAGTTTTGACATCCATTTGCCAAATCTCATAATCATAATGAGCAGCTATGGCAAATAATATCCTAATAGACTTTAGCATTACAACAGGCGAGAAGGTCTCAACATAATTAACCTCTTGAGTTTGAGTGAAACCTTTTGCTACAAGTCTAGCTTTATAAGTATCCAAGTTTCCATGCATATTGGTTTTCTTCTTGAAAACCTACTTACTTCTAACTATCTTGGAGTTAAGAGGTGGTTTAACCAAGTCCCATACTTGGTTGTCATACATGCATTGCATCTTAACATTCATGGCTTCAAGCCATTTGTGACAATCCAAATTGGACATTGCATCATGATAAGTGGTTGGTTCATCGGAATCTACCACATAGCATCCATCCACAAAAAATCCATATCTTTCAGGTGGATTACTAATTCTACCATATTTTAGAACGTTTTGTGTGTATTGATCAACTATTTGATCACCCTTAACATCCTCATGTTGAGTGCTACTGTCGGCCAAACATGTATTGGTTTCTGGTTCTTGATCCTCCTCCAGATCCATTGTTCTACCGCTAGTTCCTTCTATAAGGAACTTAGTTTCTAAGAACTCAGTCTTCTTGGCAACAAACTCCTTTTGTTCCATTGGATCATAGAAATAATATCTCATAGAATCTCTAGGACACACCTATGTGTTGTGGTGTTCCAGGTGGAGATAGTTGTGAGACAATATTACAACTTCTAAGATGATCTCTAAAAGCATCACTTAGTTATTTACCTCTTCTATCGGTGCGGAGAATTTTTATTTTCTTGTTGAGTTGATTTTCTATTTCATTCTGGAAGATTTTGAACATTTCAAAAGATTCATCTTTGTGTCTTAACAAGTAGACATAACCATATCGACTATAGTCATCGGTAAAGGTAATGATGTATCTTTCATGGTACTTAGTCATTGGCTTAAAAGGACCACATACATCCGAATGTATGATGCCTAATAAATCTTTGCACTTTTGGATTTGCCACTAAAAGGTGCCTTAGTCATTTTACCTTGTAAATAAGATTCACATACATCAAGTGAATCATATTCACTTGCTTTTAAAAGACCATTCTTTTGAAGTGTTTGTATGCCCTTCTTGTTTATATGACCAAGACGACAATGACAAAGAGAGGTATCACTCAAATCCAATTTGAGTTTCTTGGTGGTGGTTTGGTACAATGAGCTATCATATAATGTGTTTTCACAAACCAATTCATAAATACCATTAATAGGAGTAGCTTAAAAATAAAATATGCCATTTAAAGAAACATAAATTTCATTTTCAATAAAACCAAACGGAAGCGTTAGTTGTAACTAAAACAAGGTTACACATGTGTAATGGAAATCATCAGGCCAAGTAAGACAAATGCAAAACATGAGGGTGGGAATTAAATTATTCAAGTTTGAACTTTTTTTGGTACTGTTTTAAATCATTTAACTCTGTTTGGTTTTGTTTTAAATCCATTAAGTCGGTAATTATCTTATCTTAATGATAAATTTTGTAGAATCCTCTAGAATACTCTATTGTAAATATCTAGCTTTTATCTTTTTTTTTTATTATAAAACCATTAGTTATTGGAAATTTTGGATCTTAAGTTGTTTTGTCGGTTTTGTAGTTTAAACGTTAATGGTTCGGGTTTTAACGAGTCTTGGGTTTGGATAATCTTTGATCAAATTTTTTACCATATATGACTTTAATATACTTATTATCATTCATAGGTTCTAGAGGTTTCACTAAAATTTATCCCAAAATCATTTTTATTAATTCTCTCTATTTTCAAGCGTATAACTTTTGTATATTGTTTACTAAGAAATCAAATTATAAAATTATTGAAATCAACTTATAGACATTTATTAATATTATAAGTCTACTAGAATTTTTATATAATCAAAATGTTAAAGATTTTCCATTTTGTTACATTGCTTGGTTAGTCTTGTTAAGTATTCGTTAAGTCCTGGTTTTCCTACATTAATTACACTTTAGTTTTTCCCATTCTCAATCGGTTATGATAGATAAATAATATGAAAATAATCCAATATTTTAGTAGGTTAGGTCCCCAACTAGTATATATACGAGTATGTTGTGTTTTTACTTTAGGAGTGTAATAAGATTAAATGAGTAATTATGACACTCTCAAAATCCACGAGCGGGGTTTTATCACAAGGCGTGTGAACAAATCAGGATCAAAGTCATTAGTTACTCAGAACGACACTATATAACATATTTAAAACAAAACCAAACAGAGTTCAAACTTGAAAACCATGCAGAAGCGTTTTGTAATTAAAACAAACCTAAAGTATAAAAATGCATAATTGGCAAAACACGCGCCAACTCAACAATTTAAAATCTACAAATGACAACGAACATAAATGTCTTTAAATAGAGTCTTAGGATGCATGTTGGACCCACGTTGTGCTCCTAATGGCAAGCAAAGTTAAGGACCTGAGAATCGCATACTAAAATGTCAACGCAATGGTTGGTGAGTTCAAGAGTTTGCGTTTATCATATATATTAACATTGTATAACATAAGAAGTGTATTGAAATAGATAGCTTGTAACGCCCAGAATTAAAGTCGAAACGAGCCAATTAATAATAATAGGCCTAGCTGGGACTATTTAAAGAAAATAAGCGGGTAATGGAGTATGGACCGAGTATACCTCTCGGGATATGTGTTTGGCGAGTTTAAGGTCCCGGGAACGCCCGATATATATAAACGGATCAGCTTGAGCAGCTCTCATTTGCAACTTAACACCCAATTTCTAGAGAGATAGAGTAGAGAGAGAAAGTGGAGAAGAGGTGAAGATTTAAGGCTCGGTTGATTGCGGGATTGAAGATCGGTGTTCGTGGGCATTCAAACAACAAGAAAACACCAAGAATCTTGGTTAGAAACATCATTTAATCGTCCCTTTTGATGTAAACCCGGATTCTAGGATTTCGGTTTTTGAAAGTGGCAAAGATTCGCCCAAAACTCACGTTTTTGTGTAAGAAAACATGTTAGAAGCTTAGATATAGCTTATTGGGTGATAAACCAAGGTTTTGGGTGTAAAAGATTAAAGTTTTGGGTCAAAAATGGGGTGGTTCGTAATTTTCAGCCTGTTTTGCGAAACTGGGTGTTCATCCAGCGAAATTATGTATTCGTCCAACGAAACTACGGGTCTTCCTGCGAAAGTATAGTTTCGCAGGTAGTTTTGTTGACATGGTTATCCAACGAAAGTTGGGCGAAACTGGCAGCTGCAGACACTTATGTACCTAGTTTATGAGCTTAATGTAAAAAAGTCTTTTATGTGTTACATATATGTAACTGGATGGTTTAAATGAAATACAATGTGTGGTTTATGCTTATAATGTTTTATATATCATTGATTATTGTGTATTAACGCTTATTGAACCAAATATATAGGTTTGTGGTTGTTTGAATAGATCTAAGTCAATTAATGATTGTGAAACATACTCAAACTTAGTCATATGAAGTTGTCATGCGAATGGCCCATGCTAATGGATCATACACATAAACAACTTCATGCTAATGGACTAGTCGCACGACTGAACTAGGAGACTGGATCAGTCGCACAATTATGACATGAGATTGACTCAGTCGCACAACTGAACACTCAGTCGTGCGAATGGATCAACCGCATGACTCAGTCGCACGACTGAACCATGCTAATGGTTCAGTCGCACAAATGAGTAATCCTAACCTATAAATACCACTTAATTCGTGGAAAAACGAAACACTTTGAAGAATTCGACTCATACACGTACCCTAGCTGTCCAGAATGTTCAAGAAACCCAGTCCAAGTTCATAGATTGTTCTTGATCGATTGCTATTCGTTCTTAACGTTTAGATTAATCTTATATCGACTGGGTTAACGTTCTCGCTGATTGGATCGCCAATCAAATAGGATTCCGCACTATTTGATTCGGTATACACGTAGATTAGTTAGTACTCCGTCCAGTACACGGTCCTCTAACAAGTGGTATCAGAGCAAAGGCTCTTGATTTACGTGTGATTGAGTCGATTTTGATATAAAAAGTGTGTTTTTCACGAAAAACGCAGTCTTTTTGAGTCAAACGTTGTTTTGGACGTCTCCAGATCGTAAAGTTAACTTTTTTCCGGCATACGGCAATTAGAGTTCTTGAAAAATTCGTGATTTTGCGTCAAAATACCTTAAACCTTCAAATTTTCAAGTTTCAACAGCTTCAGTCGCACGATTGACTCAATCGCACGACTGAATTCATACGCATCCCTTATACGCACGATTGGACTCATTCGTACATCCATTCGTATGACTGAATTGCCCATTCGCAATGTTCATTCGCACCTGTCCATTCGCATAATTGAGCCATCCACATTTGCTCATTTGCACGTCTGAGTCAATTGTATTGTTCAATCGCACTAAGTGTTCAATAGCATACCTTCATTCGCACAAGTTAAACAGTTTGTTCCAAAGTTTAAAGATAATAGTAATGGAGGATCAATATTCAGCATTCACCGCCAGAAGGGACTCTCGGATTCAAAATCTGTTGCTTCTAGAAAATGAAGTGGGAAATCATAACAAGCCCCCTAAGTTTATAACATTAGATGATTACCTATAATGGAAGCAAAGATTCGAGATTACTTAAATGGAGTAGATCCCAATCTGTGGGAGTCGATAGAGACAAGATATAGTATGTCTGTAGGTGCAGATGGAGTCAAACTCACCTTAAGCGGTATGACTGACAGACAAAAGATAAAGTACAATGCCGAGAAGAAAGTATATGCGTTGCTGACTCAGTCAATTCCTAAGGACATCTTCCATCAATTTTCTAGAGAACAAGCAAGCTAAGAAGCTTTGGGATGCATTGGAAAGGAGGTATGAGGAAAATGCATCGTTAAAAGCTGAAGGAAAAAGCGTTGAAGAAGGAGTTTGACAACTTCTCGTCAATAGGAAAGGAGAGCTTGGACGATGCCATTGATCGATTCTACCAATTGATGAGTGAGCTGCACACTCATGGAGTGACTACGTCTATGGAAGACAAAGTTTCAAACTTTGTAGATGGTTTGCCTGAGAAGTGGATTTCGTTTGTTTCCAACCTCAGACAGAATGATGTGCTAGCGAAGTTAGATATCAACGACTTCATTCTTAAACTGTGAGAGGAAGAGTTGAGAATGAAGTACAGGGCCCAAAAGTCTTCATTCTTAATCCGACACTATACAACTCGACTCCACAAGCCAAAACATCTGGAGCACCACTTCAAACGGCGTTTATGTCAAGTTCAGCTGGTCCATCACAATCTACTACTTCAGGATCTGACATGTCAGGGTCGTCTCGTACCCAATACATAGCACCTGACGCAAATGCTACAAAACTGAAGACCGAGAATCTTAGGAATGTGACAATAGAGGTAGCAAAGGAGCACATGGATCTCTTAGCAGCTGTTGTGCACTCCTATGACGGGCTAGTTGCTGGGAAAATTGGGAGCTGTCATCTGGAGACGAGGACTACTAGCAGGTAGACGAGACAGAGTTAGAAAGAATGAACAACATGTGGGCCTTAGCAATTGCTGTTCGGAGAGCAAAGAAGTTTTTCATGAAAACCGGACAGAATCTGATTGCCTCTAAGAACACAACTTTTGGCTTTGACAAGACAAAAGTTACCTGCTTCAACTGTGGGGAAAGAGGGCACTTCAAACGTGAATGTGTGAAGCCCAAGAAGACTGGAAATGGGAATCCATTCTCATCTTTTACTCGTCAGGATAATCCCACAAGCAGCCCTACTTCGTCGAGCTTCCGATGTCAAATGTTGAAGAATCTGCAACAGTAGTTGATCACCGGCCTGAAGAAGGGACAAGTTCAACAAGTCCAGAATCAGCAGAACCAGAAAAGTCAAACACTGCTTTGATGGCTGATTCAACCACACCTCCTCAGGTAAGTACCACTACTCAACATTTTAATAATCATGCTTGTTCTGATTGTGATAAATTTAAGGAAAGCATTGATATGAAATTTGCTAGGTTATTAGGCTATAATGATAACTTAGTAAATGACTTACAACTATGCACTGAAGCCAATAGAGTCTTAAAACAAAATGAGCACAACTGTAAAGAAAAGATAGAACTCTTGAATAAACAACTTAAGAAAACTGAAGTTGTAGCCTTTAATCAAGCTAATGACATTAAGTTCTATCTAAACTCCCTAGAAGACACTAAGAAACAAAATGCAGTTTTGGAAGTAGAAGTAAACTCATTTAAACAAAAACTGCATAGTTGGACAAGTTCTTCTCACATTGTCCAACACTTAGTGAGATAGCGCAACAATGGGGAGGGTTTGGGATATAAAGTGGTACCACCACCACATGAGAACTTGATGAATGCAAAAATAAACCAATAAATAATAACCCAATCAAGGATCATGTGATGTCGACTCCTCTTGTAAGTGATCCAGATTCCACATGTAAACCAAATGAATCTGTCACTAAACAAAAGGTTACCACTTCAAAATCAAAAGGTAAAATGCCTTGTGTTAATCTGGACGAACAATTTGAAAAGGTTAATATAGAATCTGGTTCAACAAAGTCTACAAATTAACCAATCACGTGCTTCATGTCTAAGTCCAAATAAACAAAAAGGAAAAGATGTTAACAATGTCCAAACCATTAATTTTGTTAAACAAGAGAAAACATCTAAACAAGAAGTGTCAAAACCCAAAGAGAGTAAAGTCACTCGTGTGTCACATACTTCTCCACAGAATCAGGTAAATCATCAAGTTGAAAGCAGATCATGCTACAACTATGGAAAGTATGGGCACATAGTGTCTTATTGTCCTTATTATCAGACACGAAAGAAAAAGATTGAACTTTATGACACTAAAGCAAGCTCTTCCAAAAGAAGCTCCATGAGTCCACCAAAAAGAGTCAGTGAACCTAAAGTTCAACCTATTAGCCAGTTGTCTCTTGATCACAATGCGGTTCGGAGAGGACTCAGCTGTTAGTTAGTACTGGGACTCGAACCCAATTCTTTCTGCGACCCCCCCCCTAGAGAGCATTTCTCTTCTCTTCTTTGTCTGGAAATGAGAACAATAAGACAGTTGATCTTCCCTCACCCTCTAATGGACAATGGGTAGAGTTTATGATGTGTGATGCCTCTGGAACACCCAAGCTGGTTAAGGCTTGGGTCCCTCACCTTAAATAATATTTTCAATTTAATGTGCAGCGTATTTGCTATAGTGCTGAAAGAAACACTTGGATTGTAGATAGCGGAGCATCAAGGCACGTGACTGGAAACCAGGCACTCCTTTCAAACGTCAAACAAATCAAAGGAGGTCATGTTTCATTTGCTGGAAACAAAGGAGGGTACATCACAGCTCAAGGAGAAGTAGGGAACCAGAAAGTTAAATTTGACAAGGTAAACTATGTTCAAAAACTTTAGAATAACCTGCTTTCTGATTCCCAAATATGTGACAAGGGATTTAAGGTAGTTTTCGACAATAAGAAGTGCTGTCCTGAAAAAAGACTATGTGATTCCGGAGGAACAAGTATTAATGTCAGGCTCAAGATATAATGACCTTTATGTCTTGGATCTATTGAAGGTCTCCACAATGGATCATCAAGTTCAGTGCTTCTTGTCAAAAGCTATTGAGAAGGATTCTATCTCCTGGCGTAGGAGAATAGGGCACATCAATCCACGAAAGATGAACCACTTGATCCAGAATGATCTAGTGCGAGGAGTCAATGTCAAGAACTTCCAACTCCTGGATTTTTGTGTCGCCTGCAAGAAAGGCAAACAGACAAAGAAGTCTCATAAGGCAAAGAAAGTTAATTCTATACAACTACCTCTTGAGCTTCTCCACATGGATCTGTTTGGACATGTCAGTACAAGAAGCATCGCAGGCGACTTGTACTGCTATGTAGTTACAGATGACTACTCAAGATTCTCTTGGGTGATGTTTCTGAAATCAAAATCAGAAATATTTGAGTCATTCAAAGAATTGGTAACTACATTGGAGTCTCTCTACAAGCTGAAGGTAAGACAAGTACGCTCAGACAACGGAACCGAGTTCAAGAACCAATGGATGGAGGCTTTCTGCAAAGAAAAGGGATATATGCACCGGTTCACTTCCGCCTACACTCCTCAAATGAACGGGGTTGTTGAGAGAAAGAATCGCAACTTAATAGAGATAACACACATAATGCTAGCAGACTTGAAACCGCCTATCCAATTTTGGAATGAGGCAGTGGCCAATGCTTGTTACACATTAAATCGAGTTCTGGTGGTAAAACGTCATGGGAAGACGTGTTACAAGTTACTTCAACGATGTAAACCAAATCTGGAGTATCTCGAACCATTTGGAGCACCATGCACATTGCTGAAGAAAACTCAGGATGGGAAGTTTAGCGAGAAGGCTGAAGAGGGCATCTTTCTAGGATACAACATACCGAATAAGAGAGTCTACAACAACTCAACGGATCAAGTAAATGTGTGGTGTAACGTCGAAGTTCAGAGATACACCACCCTTCCTGCTGGAAAAGGACCTGCTTTCTTTTTCGACTATGATGGATTCTTCAAGTCCTTCAACATTCCTCTCTCCACATCTGATGATGTTAGCAACCAAAATGATGTATTATGTTCTGAATACACCTTTACAGGAATTGTTGGAGCATATATAGTCATATATAGTGTGTCCGTCGCTTGTCGAATAGTCTAGGCTTAATGTTATACACCTGATATTTTGTAAACACATGAAACTGGGTCATTCGCAGGAGCATATGCGAATGAGACTCAGTCGTACGACTGAGCCATGCTAATGGACCAGCCGTGCAACTGAGAGATGCGATTGGGACATTCGTAAGACTGAACCATAAGAATGGTCCAGTCATACGATTGAACCATACGCATGGTCCAGTCGTACGATTGGACCATACGCATGGTCCAATCGCACGAATGGGCCAGTCACATCTAATATGGGCCGAGGCCTATATATACCAGTTTTAATGTGTAGAAGGGTAAGGGTCGAGACAGGAGTCTGCCGGGAGCCTAGGGCTACCGGATGAGAGGAGGGATCATGCTCGATCTCCCCTTGCCAAGAGTCTTAATTCTTATGTTGTAACGAACTTGTAATCGTTAGGTTTTATCAATGAAACCATTCAATTATAGTTCGTATTATTATTGGACTTTTTGGTTTGTGCTGTTGTTTATCCTTCCGTCAAGAACATGCTCGGATGTTTATCGATCCGGCGAAAAACCGACTTCACAGGAATCCACATCCTCTGGCTCACAAGGTGAATCACCCACCAACTCAGGGGGAGCACTCGAGGTAAGTGACTCTTCCTCTGACGATGAAGCCGTGGACAATGATCAGGACACTCAGGAGCAACAGGTTCCTATTACTGCAAGTCCACAAGCATCTGACATTGATGCCTCTGAGTCTTCGGAACCTCACACCCCTACTGACTCAGATACAGAACCAAATATTTATAATCTTGATTCTAAGGTAGTTGTTCCCACCACTCCTGGATCACGCCTAAATGTCTATCATCCTCTGGACAATGTTATTGGGGATGTCAGATCAGGAGTTTAGACAAGAAATCAACTGTATTTAGCTGATTATGCCTTGGTAATGGAAAAGGGGTATCTTCACGATGGTGCTTACCGATGTTTTATGTCTCAGTTTGAGCCAAAATATGTCAGTGAAGCCCTAAATGATGAGACATGGGTGAGTGCCATGCAAGAAGAACTTCTTCAGGTCAAGAAGTTAGGTGTATGGACACTAGTAGATAGACCTAAAGGTGCTAAGGTCATTGGCACTAAGTAGGTCTTGAAATGTCAGAAAGATGACCAAGGTGTCGTCATCAGGAACAAGGCTCGACTTGTAGTTCAAGGATTTCGACAAGTCGAGGGAATTGATTACAATGAAGTATTTGCCACCTGTGGCAAGAATGGAAGCCATCCGTATCTTCCTAGCCTATGCCTCTTACATGAAGATTAAAGTCTATCAATTGGATGTAAAGAGTGCATTTTTTCATGGTGAAATCCGGGAAACAATGTATGTCAGTCAACCCGAGGGATTTGAGGATCCATATCACCGGGACAGAGTTTACAACTGGATAAGGCTCTCTACGGGCTTCATCAAGCCCCAAGAGCATGGTATGAAAAACTCTCAACTCACCTTGTGAAGCACGGATTTCGCAGAGGTGTACATTGTTCATCAAAGAGAAAGATGGTGATCTGCTTCTGATTCAGATTTATGTTGATGACATAATCTTCGGTTCCAAGAACGAAGAATTATGTAAAGAATTTGAAGCAGTGATGAAGGCAGAATTTGAAATGAGTGCCATGGGAAAGATGAAGTTCTTTCTCGGGTTATAGGTGGATCAAACATCAAAGGGAATATTTCTACATCAGAGCAAGTATGTAGGGGATATTCTCAGTCGGTTTGACATGGAGAATGCTTTCGCAACTAGGACTCCACTTGCTACAAACCATGATGTAGCACCCGACGAGAATGGTAATCTGGTTGATGCCACCATGTACTGAGGAATTATTGGATCCCTTATGTAGCTCACTGCCTCAAGACTTGCTATTATGTATGCAACATGTCTTTGTTCAAGATATCAGGAAAAACCAAAAGTTAACCATCTTACTGGGGTCAAAAGGATATTCCGTTATATGAAGGGTACACCAACACTTGGGTTGTGGTATCCTCATGACGATGACATCGAGCTAACCGTGTACAGTGACTTAGATTATGGCGGCTGCAAGATGAACTACAAATCCACCTCAGCAGGTTGTCAATTCTTTGGGAGAAGATTAGTCACGTGGCAGTGTAAGAAACAGACATCAGTTGCGTTGTCAACTTGTGAAGCTGAATATGTTGCTACAGCAAGCTGCCGTTCTCAAATCATTTGGATTCAAGAGCAGATACGGGACTACGGTTTGAAATTTTCTAACGCCCCTATATTTGTTGATAATTCTGCTGCAATAGCCATTACTAAAAATCTTGTCCAACATCCTAAGACCAAACACATCGGCATTAAATATCACTTTATACGTGATTATTTTGAAAAGAATCTAATTGATGTTGTTAAAATAAATACGGATTTTCAATGCGCTGACTCTATACAAAAGTCTTTGATAAACCACGTTTTCTATATTTGTTAGAGGTCAACGGCGTTAAAAAGAAAAGTGATGTAATTGCAGAAGATGAACAGGTATAGTCTGATGCGTCAAGTCCATTTTATTTTATTTTATTTTATTTTCTTTTATGCTAGTTTATTTTATTGTTCAAATTCTTCGCCTATTAAAATCCTAAAAACGCAATTCGTTTACGATTTTATAATTTTAGGCGGAGAATAAGTTAAGTAAGTATTAATAATAAAAAAACGAGGGAGGAGGACAACAAGCTTATAGAAATGAGATCGTAACCGAGATATCGATTCAACGACTATGGAAAATGTACACAGGAACAAAGCATTTGGGACTTTAAAATATTTAAATTGAATTAGATGCGAAGTTTAAAGTATAAGTCTGAGAAGACTAAGAAAAAATAAAAGGAAAATGATAGTAAAACTAGCTACTACTAAGGTAACACGGAGAATGTAGACCTAGAGGTTGCTAGACCATTAGATGATGTGTCGGTAGATTCAACACAATAGATAAGTAGACCTAGTTGGTGATCTCAAGATCAAACTAAGCTGTTCAACAAGCTGTGGGTTATCATCTTATCCCTGGTTAACACAATTAACAGAGTTCCAATAAGGGGTGACGAGCAAAATAAACGCCACAAATGTGTGCAGATGATTAAAATATGAGCAAAGAACATGATGAGAAATGCAAAAAGCAATCAAACTGATAACCTATGTTGTTGGTGCGATCTGTGCAACAAAATAAATTGCTCAAACAAGAAGATAGGTTATGTGCCTCTCTGCTATGCGGTGGCACTGACCTAAGGATAAGCATAACGATATATTCTAGAATTCATTGTTATTTGCTGCCCCTCTGTTGTGCGGTGGCACTGACCTGAGGCTTGGCTTCTCTTTGAAAGCTCTAAGAATAGTTTCTTCTTGTCAAAATACCCGTAGTCCGCTCAAAAATCTCCTGAGGAATGTTGATTACTATATAAGTGTGAGATCCACAAATACTTGTTGAAATAATCTAACCTAACATATTACCAATCTGCGTCAAAAGTCTGTGTATGGATTTAAGTGGACAAGTATTCTGACAATCCTCATGGCTGCAATTCTTGAAAGTCCGAATCAATATGTGTGTGCCTTATAGTACTAGTATGATTTCCTTAATTGCTAATGACTCTCGTCGAAAACAAGAATCTAGCATCAAATGATTTTGGTAACACGTCCAGAATGATTTGATTACCTGTATGATTCCATAATAAATTGTTCCTCTTATGGTCAAAATAACTTGAAGCTACCTGTTCAAGAAATAAATCTGTTAGATTTCAATCTTAGGATTTCCACCTCACACAAAATCACAAAATTATGTCTTAAATTCTGTCCTTATTTCTAGTTGTTTCTTTTGTTTAAGTTTGTCAATTTAGGTTATATGTCGGACTATGTTGTGGAATTCAATTAGGGATTTATTCACTTAAAAGGGTCACGTCTGAGGTGACCAAACGTGCTTTCAATGTTAATGGGTCACGTCTGAGATAACAAAATATTTTTAAAAGAAAAAGATCACGACCGAGGAGATCAAAAGTTTTCAAAGTTAAAATGATCATGTCTGAGATAATCGACTGCTCAAAATGTTAAATCAATAGTTAAGTGGGGTTAAATGACAAATGGTCATAAAGTCAAAACTATGAGTATGATCAATTCGCAAGACTAGACCATAAGTATGGACCAGTCGTCTGATTGGACCATACTTATGCACTAGACAACCGAATGGAGCATGAGCATGAACCATTCATACGAATGGCTTACAAGATTGAGCCGGTCCCCCGAATGGAATTGTCCGAATGAGTCAGTCGGCCGAGTGAAACCCAGTCGGCCGACTGAATGTGATCGACTGAACCAATCGCACGACTGAAATCCAATCGCCCAAATGAAAAGAGCGAATGGGTCCAGTCACCCGAATGAAACCAGATTCAGTATAAATAGGGCCATAGTCGATCGCATAAAGTCATCACCCCTTATTCGCCCTCAATTCGCACAGCATACCGTTACTCTGCCAAAATTTCCTCTGACCTAATTTGAATTCATATTTTGATATTTTGACGATCTCTGGTGTTTACATAGGTATAATGCGGTGCAATCGACCCAACTTTCAGTCGATTTGACTCCAAAATTACAGTTTTCGGCCATAACAAGAACCGAGACTTAAGTTGGACAAATAACCTAATAAAACTAAGTAAATGTTGAAATCAAGGTTATAAGATACTTAGTAGGGTTATTGCGAGTCTATTGAGCCAAACCACGATGTCTAATGTTTAGATTTGGTCAAAATTCGAATTTCAATCGAAAAACAGTGGGTCATGCGACTGGACACCCAGATGAACTATAATCGCCCGACTAAGCAAGATGAATGACTCAGTAGACCGAATGAATGATACGAATGAGCTCAGTCGGCCGACTGAACCAATCACAGGCTCAGTCACCTGATTGAACTCAATCGCATGAATAGTCACCTGATTGTATCCAGTCGCATGTTAGATCAAACGACTGAAACCAGTCGTATGGTTCAATTGCACGATTGAACCAGACTGATCTCAAATAGGTTAAAATCAATGGTTTATGTTATGTGATGAACTAACTTGTATGCTCCTTGTGCTACAGATTGATAGCTGATAGGTGGACCATAAACACCAAGCACAATATTTGTGCACATCTGGACGCCACAACTCGGAATGCTGCCGAGTTTGCTGGCATAATCGCTTTTCTGAAGAGGTCACAGATCCACAGAGCCATATCTACACCGTGCACACCCTACAGGTCTATACAGCAGACCTTCTGGGAGGGTGCATCGGTTGATCGATCTCATGAGCCCTACTGCATCCGGAGTACCATTTTTGTGTAGGTTATCGAGGTGACTGCAAAAGATATTCAACGAGTACTAGATCTGGGTGACGATGCAGATCACCCGACCAGACTACACCCTCTAACAGTGAGAGGGTGTTTCCTCAGGATTAAGTTACTATGGGGTCAAAAATGCTGGGGTGCTTAACAAAAGCAACCTGTGTCCCCAGTACAAGTACTTAGCACATGTGATACTTAAGTGCATAGCTTCGAGGAGGGGTGGCTTTGATGATCTATCAGATCAGATTCAAAATGCCTACGTGGCACTGGTGCTGAACCACCCCTGCAGGTTCTCGAGCATGATATTCTCATACCTGATTGAGAATCTTGAGGCTAAAGGCAAAGAGGGATTTTACATGTACCCGAGGTTTCTTCAGATGATTATTGATGAGAAGCTGCCCTCTCTGCCTAAGGAGAGCCAGGATGCGGTGTCACTTGAGGTGATGGATGACACGACACTAGGCCACATGAAGGTCTATAGGGGAAAGCAGGTCAAACCCCTGTAAAGATACAGATTGGGCATCTGGCGTTGGGAGGAGTATGTGGCACCGGGAAGGCGTAAGTGGCACCACGAGGAGAGTGATTCAGATGTTGAGCAGATTTCTCTTCCATCTGATGACTCCGATGATGATGAGGAGACACGGGTGGAGATTCTGGCCCCGCTGTTCTAGGGCCAGCCCTGCACAACTACATCTCCACCCCTACTCATACAGATGCCACAACTGCTAGTTTTCAACCGGGATTTCGGTCCTCCCGATGAGGAGAAGAGAGCGATGAGGAGCCCCTCACTAGGATAGTGGGCAGTAGGTGGTTGCCACCGACCAAGGCATTCGGAAGGTTGGAGGACCCCCTAGCACATCTGGGGAGACTACAGCTGACCCTAGCTACTCACCAGGTTAGCCCAGCAGCATCCTAGGGGAGCATCCACCTCCAAAGGCAAGAGGAGGAAAAGGATGGCTCAACCCCATGGATGAAGTCGAAGAAGAGGAGGATGACCTTTATCACCACCACCACTACAACCACCACCTCTACCACACCACCCACTACATCTACCTCTCCCCCCATCACCACTGCCACCATTCCACCTGTCACTACTATTGCCACCACACACACCACCACTACCTCAGCCACTACATCACATCCACCACCACCTCAACTTACCCATCACCACCCATACACATACCACTTCCCATATACACCACTGCCACCACCACCACCTCTAGCCACCAAGCAGGACTATCATCTTACCCCTCCTTTCCATCAAGATCATCTCTACCTCCCAGTGGGGTAGAGGAACAACTTTTCAGCATTAAACCGTATGGTGCTGAAGCTGTTAGCAGTTGATGACGAGAAGACTGCTCAGCTGCGACAGTTAGTGTAGCTTACAACCGCACAATCACAACATATCTCAGAGGCGTAGTAGATTGAGGAGCAGGCTCAGCAATGGCTGCTTAAAGTCTAGAGATTTCCCACTCAAGGAGCAAAACGTCTTATCTACTAAGAAGATTGAGGAGTTGGAGGATGCTAAGAGGACCATCCTGCTCAAATTAAGGGCACAAAGGATGAGCCTCTGAAGGTTAGAGACGGAGACGGAGATAATGGTGATGATAGTGATGATGATGATAGTGATGATGATGATGATGATGGTGCTGATGAAGGTGATGATGAGGATGGAGGAGACTCTGAAGGAGGAGGAGAATCATCTGCTTCGGGTGCATAGGAAGCTAATGAGAGGCAGACCAAAAAGACTTAAGATCCAGGTGCCTCGACATCAGCCCCGACAGCAGAAGAACACATGATCCAAGACAAAAGTAATGCTTAGAGTTTTGTGGAATTTAATCATGTGTAATTTGAATATTGTATTAAAACTTATGTGTTTGAATGTTATGTATATATATTTAATGTTTAATATCTTGATTAATTACTGATGCATGATGTGTTTAATGTTTTAAATCAAGCAGATCATACATCTCAGCAAGATGAGAATGACATTGCTCCCCTTCACAGATCAAGTCTCAACTCACAATGATACTTGATCTGCAAGGGATCGTCAGGAGGTCTGTGAGTTACACTCCTGAAGAAGGAGAAATAATTCACGACGTTACTGACGAGCAACTTGCTGATATGTTCCGACTGAATCCAGATGAGATTGTGAGGATGCTCCTACTGTGGACATGGATGAATGTGATGAAATGAGATTGAAGACGTCACCGCACAACATTATCCAGAGTATGCTGACAATGAGGGAAATGTAGTCCCCAATCTGGTGACACCCTTGTTAGTGATACTTTTGAAACATTGGATAAGATGGAGCAGGAGTCGGAGAAGAAGAAAGATCAAATCCAAGCCTCAGACGTAGATGTCAACATCAAAAAGGCTGAATGGGCAGCATGTTTTGCGGAGATCCGAGCCATGCGCACTACACCAAAGCCAAATGTCTACACCAAGCTATACTAAGTCAAGAAACACTTAAAGGCAAGATCATTGCATGGGCTCATTTTGAGGATCTGAATGTATATGCCGTGAAGAGAGCAAAGGGAATAGAGTACTTCAAATTCCCACATGATCTGAAGACTCTACCCGGTTTTGAGCTTAAGCAGCTGGCCAAGTTCAAGCTGTTATATGCTGATCCTTGAAAGATGTCCGGCTGGTTTGAAGTTGCTTTGAAGAGAGAGTACCACACCAGGTGGGTCAACTTCAAACTTGAACAATCAACGAGGTATATCAGAAGATCTGAAGTTGATACCGTTACTGGGAAGCCAAAGATTGTGCTGAAGTGGAGTCCTCCGCGCACAATGTCAAGAATCCTTCTAAGGGAAATGCCTCAGGACTTCACTCCACACTTTAAGTGGTGGTACTATGACTGATGAACGAGTGAGGCGGTCATAGTTCTGAACAGAAATGGGAAAATGGAAACTATCAGGGTATTTGACACGATGTGGCTAACTAAATTGTCTTCTGACGATGTTTACACTTTATACAAGTATCAGGGTATTTGACCCGATGTAGCCACTGTTCTATAACGCGCAGGATATTGTACAAGCTCTTCAATTCCAGAATGTGATACGGCTCTGCTTTGCTTTTGAAATACATGCAGGAGTCACAAGAGAGGAGAAGTACAAGAAATATGAAGAGATGATGAAGAATGTTAGACAATATATTAAACTAGGTCCAAGGGGGAGTTTGTAGACACATATGTATCTAGTTTATGAGCTTAATGTAAAAAGTCTTTCATGTCTTACATATATGTAACTGGATGGTTTAGATGAAATACAATGTGTGGTTTATGCTTATAATGTTTTATATTTTTTATTATTGTGTATTAACGCTTATTGAACCAAATATATAGGTTTGTGGTTGTTTGAATAGATCTAAGTCAATTAATGATCGTGAAACATATTCAAACTTAGTCATATGAAGTTCTCATGCGAATGGCTAGCCCATGCTAATGGACCATACGCATGAACAACTTCATGCTAATGGACCAGTCGCACGACTGAACAAGGAGACTGGATTAGTCGCACAATTGTGACATGAGATTGACTCAGTCGCACGACTGAACACTCAGTCGTGCGAATGGATCAACCGCATGACGCAGTCGCACGACTGAACCATGCTAATGGTTCAGTCGCACCAATGAGTAACCCTAATGTATAAATACCACTTAATTCGTGGAAAAACAAAACACTTTGAAAAATTCAACTCATACACATACTCTAGCCGTCCAGAACGTCCAAGAAACCCAGTCCAAGTTCATAGATCGTTTTTGATGGATTGCTATTCGTTCTTAACGTTTTGATTAATCCTATATTGATCGGGTTAACGTTCTCACTGATTGGATCACCAATCAAATAGGATTCTGCACCATTTGATGTTGTATACACGTAGATCAGTTAGTACTCCGTCCAATACACGATTCTCTAACAGCAGCGAAGATGCCAACGAAACTAGCAGCGAAACTGCTAGCGAAACTAGCAGCGAAACTGCTGGTCTGGCAGCAAAATTAGCAGCGAAATTAGACAAAAATTAACTCATTGGAGAGTTAACTTATCTATAGGTTGTGTAGTGCAACCCTTGTTTTGAAAGCTTGATTGAGAAGCTACTCATCGAGTACAGGTGAGTTCTAGATCCCCTATTTTAAAGGTTTTGAACTAGTTTGGGGCTGGAAATGTGCTATATAAAAGTGTTAAAATAAAATTTTTCCACGCTGACTTGGCAGCGCGACCCCAGCGAGGGGCGTTGCCCTTTGGACCCCACTAGGGGCTGCTGCCCCTAGGACCCCACTGTCAGGGTTGCCGCCCCCGAACCCCCGCTGTCCTGTAGAGGATCGGTTATGTTTTATGATGACTTATGCTTGTTGTGCATGTGTATGTGTATGTGATGGATGATGCATGATGTTTGTGATGATGCGTGATGGGGCATGTAATGTTTATGTGATATTATGTATGAATGTGCTATGTGATATTACGTTCCTATTATGTATTATTCCGCGATTTACATGTTATGATTATGAAATGAACGTGAAGTATTATGTAATGTAAAGTGGAAGCTAATGGTGATGAGAAGTGGAGCGTAAACTAAGAATGAGTGCATGCATTAATAAAAGGAATGTAAAGAAAGTCTTGCAAGCCTTTTATGGAGAAACACAATCAATGAAAGGTGTTAGTTCAACGGTGTGTGGGTTAGCTACCCTAGAAGGATGGACACTGAGTCTTTCTTTGTGATTGACCATTTGTATGGAACCTTTGTCGCTTACCCCGATACTATGGTCAGGCCACCAGGCACAATGTATGGGAGTTTATTCATAGACTTCGGCCCAGTACTTGCTTTATGCATGACGGTGGGGCATTGCACATGGTAATTGTACACCTGAATTTACCCCGATACTATAATCAAGCCACCGGGCGCAATGTATAGGGGTCTATGATAGACCTCGGCCTAGTACCCGCTATATCATGATGGTGGGGTAAAGTTCATGGTATTGGTATGGAATGTAAAGAAGTAACGATGAACGTACATAATGAACGATAAGAAAGGTAATGAATGATAACACTAACGTATGATGATGCATGAATGAAAGTTAACAACGATGATGAAAGATAGTAATGTTATTATCCATGTGTACGTATGATGCTTGATCGCATAAAAGTGTAAAGGAAGGTTTTAAATGGAAGTAAGAGTATTTTAATTTATAAAACTAGAACTCGCTCAGCAACGCTGACTTTTATGTATTTTCCAGTTGGTAGGTAATGATTGCTGAGGATGGCACAGGCGGCTACTTGGCTTATTTTGGGTGGCATCGATTTTGTATAACAAGAATGTTTTTGCTTTGTAATACGAACAAGCGATGTTTTGTAACAGTTATGAATGTTGTATTATGTTGCAAAAGCCACTATTTATAAATGAAATGGTTTAAACTAATTCCGCTGCAATGTTTTAACAATGTTAAATGTATGTTTTATGTGCGATGATTGACCAGTTGTGAACGTCCCGGGAACAGGGCCTTACATAGCTAGTCTATATTCACAAGTAACAACAATAGTGATTTCGTAATTGAAGCTGATTGTGTTGCGTTTGTTGCCTCCTGTCACAACTTGCCTGGTCGTGATGATGTTTGTGTTTAGGGCAAAATTGCACGTATTTGACCTCGAGTCGCACAAGTGGGGCTCATTAAACCCAGTAGTACTACCCAAGATTTCCCACTAGTTACCATTATTAACAATCTGGCAATATGAGGACTTTCAAGGTATTAGGCACTATGTTAAAACATACACAATTTATAATAATAAAATAGTGTTTAAATACAAGTTTGATACCTCCCCCATAAGAAGGCTTATAAAATAGAGGGGGATGAACTCACTTGGTGTGCAAAGACAATGATAAAAGAGAGAACTGATGATGAACGCAAAGACAACCCTTCAAAGGTTACCTAGAACACACGAGTACATAAGTACGTGTACGCAGAAAGCTTAACAACACTAAGAATACCTAGTTGACCCGTTTGAGCTGTTGGTGACATATTAGTTAAGATGTTAATTAATCTAGCATAACAACTTAGCATACATGAACATCATACAAGTTATCCACGCGTATCACATTATCAACCCAAGTTCAACCTAGATCATGACACAACATTAGCTTATCACACACTCAGGCAAACCTCAAATAAACAACATGTTCAACACAATATATATGCATCACAACTATTAGTACATATGTGAAGTCTAGTCATGCACTACATGTCATGTGAAACCACTCACGACTTCATATCCTAAACCTTGCCAATCCAACTAAGTAGGAGCCTCAGATTCGCACACGTATAAGACAATCATAATTTCATTCATTCACTTAGTTCATTCCAACCAACATCCATAGTGACAATTAATCCAAATCCCAAACATGATCTCCTAATCACTAACCATAGTTTATCATGTATGATCACCGCAACCTATATTCCTTACATGATCAACAAGCATCCATGCAATTCAATTAACACATTCTATCTCATCAACATCATCAAAAATCACTCTAACATGATCCTAACATCATAAGCATGCCCAAATCACCATATCTAAAGTTCTACAAAATTAAAGTTTCCATTTTAGGAAGGTAACACCCAAAAGTAATCTAACATCAAATTCAATCATAATTTTATCAACTTTATACCTAACCAAGTTCATAGCATTCATTCTAACATGATTATCATCACTAAATCATCAAAACCCCAATCATCATACACAAAAGTTTCTACTTTTAGTAAGTCATGATCAACACCTCAAATTCATGGACTTCTTGCACAATTCAATTAAACTAACATCCTAGCATTGTATCTAATATCGTAACATTATCAAATCATAAATTCCAAGAACAAAAAGTTTTCTCTTATGGCAATGTATGAACTATATGATCAATCCACGAATTTCTTGCATAATCAACATAATCTAGCATTTATACAACCTAACTAACATCATATGTTTTCATCACCAATTTTTGGATTAGGGTTCATAAAATATAACCACATTAAAAACTAGTTAAAACTAACCTTTAGGTGTGCTTAGATGATGATTAACACTTGAAAAAAATGTGTAACACTTGAAACTCAATCAAATCCGAATGCCAAGCCTTGTTCTTGATCAAAATCGTATGAATGAAAGGGTTTGGAAGGGGTTTCAGCCGAATGGGGGACAAGGGGGGCTAGGGTTGAGTTTTGTCAAGGTTACCTTAATTAACATTTACCTTTAAACCTTCCCTTAACTAATTTTTATAAAATTTACCCTTTGTGGCATTTTTTATAGTTTTTAACTACAAATCACAAGTATTATTAACCAACAATAGTAATCCTAAACATTTACAGCAAGTCACACAACACATGAAATATATATAACACGTTGTCACATTATCACATAAAATTTACAAAATAACTATTTTAAATTCTACAAATTCTTGAATCACATAATCACAACTAATAATCAAAATTATTAATTAGATTATTATTGTTTATCATAGATTATTATTAAGTCGCCAACGTTCAACGACAACTAGTGTTGCTCACGATGTGTGTATGCAAAACCTAACGGAACTAATGGAGTGTGGTAACGGAAAATTACCGGATGTCATATTATCCCCACGTTGAAAGAATTTTTGTCCCGAAAATTGCGTTACATGGTTGTGCTACATTGCTGGTTTACTACATTGGCATAACAAAATCGAGTGAGTTGTCACATCATCCCCATGTTGAAAGAAATTCCATTTGAAATTTAATGAGTACCTTCCCCTGCTGGCGTTGTCGTTTCAAACAAATGAGGATACTTAAGCTTTATCTAATCCTCACGTTCCCACATGAATTCTGGTTCACGTCTTGAGTTCCAATGAACTTTGACTATATGTATCTTACTTTTCTTAAGAGTCTTGACTTCACGATCCATTACTTCAACAGGTTCTTCCACAAATCATAATTGGTCATCTACTTGTACTTCCTCAAGTGGTACAACTAGTGTCTGACGCTTCTTCAGATTCGAGACGTGAAATACGTTATGAACGCCACTTAGTGAATGAGGTAAGTCGAATCGATATGCCACTGGACCTATTCTTTCTAGAAGCTCAAATGGTCCAACATATCTTGGATTCATCTTGCCTCCTTTGCCAAAACGAATCACATCTTTCCATGGTTAAACTTTCAGCAAAACCTTATCACCAACCTGGAATTCCAAAGGTTCCATCGCTTGTCTACGTAACTCTTTGTCTGTCTCGTACTGCATCTATACGGTTTCGTATCTGTACTATATTCTCAGTGGTCTTATATACCAACTCAGGACCGGTCAATTGACAATCACCAACTTCCGCTCAACAAACTGGTGTTCTACACTTTCGTCCATATAATACCTCAAATGGTACTACTTTGATGCTAGAATGATAACTATTGTTGTACGAAAACTCGACCAACGGTAAATGAACCTCCCATTTATTCCCGAAATCGATCACACAAGCATGCAACATGTCTTCCAAAGTTTGAATAGTACGTTCACTTTGCCCATCGGTCTATGGATGATAGATAGTACTCATATCTAGATGTGTACCCAAGGACGTCTATAACGACTACCAGAAATGATACATAAAACGAGCATCCTGATCAGAAATAATCAAGATCGGTACGCCATGTCTCGAAACAACCTCCTTCAGATAAATCCAGGTTAACTTGTCCATTTTGTTAGTCTCCTTGATTGCCAAGAAGTGAGCTGATTTAGTGAGTCGATCCATGATCACCCATATCGTGTCATAAGCACTAGGAGTCCTCGGCAACTTAGTAATAAAATTCATAGAAATCAGTTCCCACTTCTACAAGAGGATTTCAGGTTGTTGTAGTAACCCAGATGGTTTTTGATATTCCACTTTAACCTTAGAATAGGTCAAACATTTCCTCACGTATGTTATCTTAATTAACATTTATCTTTAAACCCTCCCTTAACTAATTTTTATAAATTTAGTTTGTAGCATTTTTTATAATTTTTAACTACAAATCACAAGTATTATTAACCAACAATTGTAATCCTAAACATTTACAACAAGTCACCCAACACATGAAATATCTATAACACGTTGTTATGTTATCGAGCAAATTTACAAAATAAGTATTTAAAATTCTATAAATACATGAATCACATAATCATAACCAATAATCCACATTATTAGTTAGATTATTATTGTTTATCATAGATTATTATTAAGTCACCAATGTTTAACGACAACTAGTGTGTGCTCACGACACGTGTATGAAAAACCTAACGGAACTTGGTAACGGAATATTACCGGATGTCATAGTAATAATATAATGAATTTTGTCTTATTAGGTGATTTATTAAGATAATATAGGATACCATAGAACTATTCTTATTCGATTTGACATACTATAGAGTTCTATTTATTAAATTATTTATATAAAAGTTGTCAATTATTATTGTTTTTATTATTTAATTTAGTTGGAGTAAGAGGACCCCATGTTTTATTAAAGTTTTAAGTTTTTTAGTTTATATGTTTCTAGACTTCTAGATTCAGTAATTATCATTTAATTAAAATAATTTGTGTTTTTGTAAATTTACATAGTTGCATTGGCTAAATTTTAGTGATAATCTTAGTTGATTTCGTTTAGATAAGCCAGGATTAATGGTTTTAGAATTTTAATGATCATTAAGATTCCACATGCTTATTTAATTAATCAAGGTTCATTTAGTAACTTTCGTCTTCTAAACTATGAGGGCCAGAGGCCTATTTGGTCGGTTCACCATGCCTCAAAATCATATCTTGGCCCGTTGGCACATATTAAAAGCCTATTAAGTTTTATGGCCCGATTTGGATTTGATAGGCCAAAGCCCATTTTGTTGTGTGTATTAATATGGGCCTAAGCATAGCGCTATTGGACCTAATTTATGGGATCCCTAGAGAAGGTTTGATGTCATTGTGTGGTTCAATAAAATTTCTAAAAGAAATTTTTCTTGGCTTAAAAACCAGGATTGTCACAGAAACCTGTCGGAAAATTATATATCATAAAGAGTAGATAGAGAGTGATGAATGATGTTTGTGCCAAAGTCCGAGTTGCAATAGCATTTTATAGACATTAATGAATAATGTCAAAATATTTATGTCTGATTCAATGTTAAATGGTTAGTTATATTTATGTTTAACTTTTAATTAATTAAATTTTGATAACTTATGTATTTTTGTTTTTAGTTTAAAAATTAATATGATTTCTCTAAGTTTTATTGATTTTATTAGAAAAGTGAATAATTTAATTGACCAAATAAGAATTATAATAAAATTTAAATATATAAATAGAAGTATATTTTATACAAAATAATTAAAATTAATTAATAATATATAATATAAGCTTGTAAGATAAACTGATAAGAAAAAAAAAAGAAAAGCAAGTAATAAAATATAAGAAATAAATAAAAGATAAAAATATAACTTAGATATTCGTGAAAATTTTCAAATAAATGATATTTAGTGTGCTTATCAAAGTTTAAGAATAAGATTAATAAGTTTTTAATAATACTTAAAGGACAAAATTTATAATTTACTCTTATATAAATTTGTAGTCTATCATTGTGTTTACAAATTAGAAGGACTCAATGATATTATTTCATCAATGTCACTTCTGATCGACATCGTTCTCCTGAGGTGTTCTTGCAGTTTAAAGTGTCTGAGAATCCCTTCGCCTGCACAGAATGAATGAAAGATCTGGTTTCTAAACTCGGTTCCATATCGCCATAACATTCTTGTGGCTGATATTTTCTATGGTTAGAATTAACTTCTGCAAAAACTCTGATGTCTCCCTTTTGTCTAAGAGAAACCTGACCCAAGAGTATCTTGTAAAATCATTTGTTACAATAAGATAGTAAGATTTCTTAGTGATACTTTTCACACTTATTGGACCAAAAAAATCAGAACGTAATAACTCAAGAGGATTAGTAATGGAGTTTTCTAGTTTAAGCTTAGGTGATTTCTTGTGTTGTTTTCCTTTAGCATAAGACGTGCACTTTTAGATAATCCTTTTTTGGTAATCCTCTGACAAGATTGTTTTTAACCAATTTGATAATATTTTTAAAATCCACATGGCATAAATATCTATACCATAGAAAGGACTCAAACCATGAAGCTTTTGACAGGAGACAAGTCATGGTGGAGGTTGATTCTTTAGAGTTC
Organism: Flaveria trinervia; assembly: GCA_025506515.1. Classification (NCBI taxonomy): domain Eukaryota; kingdom Viridiplantae; phylum Streptophyta; class Magnoliopsida; order Asterales; family Asteraceae; genus Flaveria; species Flaveria trinervia. The sequence continues at coordinate 40,018,180 of CM046443.1, read as the reverse complement.
ATATCAAGTAGATAGGTGTCATTTTTTCTTGGAGTTTACATAACCAAATCATCTGTAAAAGAAATCCAAGCTTAAGAAAGAAAAATTCATTAGACTTAAAAAGCATAGGAATATTCTTATCATAGATTTATGATACGCTTAGGAGATTAAAGGCCAATTTAGGCACAAAATTTACCTTCTTCAAGGTTAAAGAACCATTTGATACCACACCTTGACCTATCATTTTACCTTCTTTCTTATCACCCGCAAAAGCAACATATCCTCCATTTATTATCAGATAGTTGGTAAGAAGGTCCTTCAATTTGATCATATGCCTGGAGCATCCGCTATCAACATGCCAAATGCTATTGATAGTCCTTCTCTAATGATCCTGGCACATTGATTAGAGAAAATCATTTACACACTGTGACCCAACCTTAAAAGGCTTTGTTATTTGTGAAGATGAATTTTACAAAATAAACTATCAACAAAATGCTTTATTCTATTTTTAAAGATCTGTCCTCTACATTTACAACCTCCGAACAATGCTTAACGACATGACCATCCGTACCACATTTAAAACAACGAGATTTAAAAATTTTTCTTCTATAATTTTGAATTAGAACATGATCTATGATAATATCTTTCTCACATTCAGACATAAGAGAATCACAATCATTGTAAGTGACGTGCACTTCCTGTGATTTGTTTTCTGAGTCCATTCATTTGTTATGATTTATGGATTTTCTGATTTCTTAAATTTTAAAATCATATGAAAGTGTTGTTTCATTTGGACTAGAAATTTGAATTGGAATGAAGGTCATGATGGGGAGAGATGAATTTTTTAAAACATTTTGATTTTAAAGAAGTCTCATGGCTTTTATCAATAACACAAACTTGTTCATTAACATTTGGAACATCAACTCTATTTGATTCGGATATTATGCAATGAGAACAAATTGAATATAAACTTCTTAAGCCACAATCTATACTACTAGAACTATTGTCTACAAAAGACTTTTTGAAATCAAAAGAACTAGAACTAGTACTTCCAAGACCTCTACTTCCTCCATAATCATAATCTTCCCTAACCTCTTAAGATTCACCCCTTCTAAACCTACAAACAAACTGTTAGTATCCTTTTCAATTAAATTATTTGTAGGATGAGGTGTAGGAATTGGAGAATAGAATAGCAAAAGGTGCAAGGAGGTGGATAAACATAGGTGATTTCACCATAACCCAACCTTGTTTTAATTCTAGCTCTTCTTTGTTTGCTATAAAGTTCAGGTTGCTTCATTCTAGAAATCATTCATTTATCAAGTTTTCTTTTAATTTTAATAGTCTCGAATTCAACCTAAGTTACTCTTTCAGTTAAAGTATTAACTTTCATATTTCTCTAAAAAAGGGTTCTTTTTAAGTGATCATTTTCTTTTAAAGCTTCATTTAATTTAACAAAATATTTTGCTTCATTCTTTTTGAGTTCCTCATTTATTATTTTTAGTTCACTAATAACAATTTATTTACCTTATAAATACCAAATAAGCAATTCTTTCAAGCAGATGAACACATATCTTGAATTACCTCATATGGAATATCCATGACCTTCTTTCAAGCAGCTAGGGCCTTTTTACAGTTTTAGACCCTTGTGTTACCCTTCACTTACTCTTTCATCACTGTTTTTGTGGCCTCATCCTTCTCATCTCTCTCATAATCATTCTTCATGTTGTCTTTCACCTCACACTCCTTCTTATCTGTATCACCTTTCACCATATCTACAATTTCAGCTATGAGGACATGATTGATTTCTTCCTTAGTTTCAGCTAACTCTACACTCCAGTCAAAGCTGGTTAGGAGAGTTGTTTCTTTCTTATGATTATTCTCTTATTTATCATTGATTAAAATGACCCTGGTAACCCCCGTTCTTGGTTCAGTGATGATGGGAAATGGACATTCTCTTTTGAAGTGCCCAAGCTATTTACAGTTGAAACATATGACCGTTGATTTGTCAAATCTGACCTTTGCATTCTGGTTTCCAAAGTTCTTTCATTGTTAGGATCTGGTATTTGAACGAAACACCAATTGATTAACGTGTTAAACCAAACCAAATAGTGCGGAATCCTATTTGATTGGAGATCCAATCAGTGTGAACACACGTAGACACAATAACGAATTGAATCTAACGTCAAGAATCGATTAGGAATCAATCTACAACGTTCTATGAACTTGGAGTACGAACTTAGAGGCTTCTGGACGGCTAGGGTGCGTCTGGAGTCGAAGTGGATTCAATACTTTCGAATACTTTTGTTGATACATGTATGTCCCTAGATCATGATATGAATGTAATAGATCTTTGTTTATCTGATTCTTAGGTAATATTTGGAATGATTAATGAAATGGTAATGTTTGTTTGTTATTTATAATGTTTAATGTTTCATTAATGAGTCAATGTTGACTTGGGTAATTAGGTTTGTGGTTGTTTGAATTGTTACACATAATGTTATATTATTTAATATATTCAAACTTAACAAAATGAAGTTCTCATACAAATGGTCCATGCGAATGGACCATTCGCATGAATAACTTCATACAAATGACTCAGTCGCATGACTGAATCAGGAGACTAGATCAGTCGTATGATTCTAACATAAGATTGGCTCAGTCGCACGACTGAACACTCAGTCGTGCGAATGAAACAACCGCATGGTTCAATCGCACGACTGAACCATACTAATGGTTCAGTCGCACGAATGAACAATACTAACCTATAAATACACCCAATTCGTGAAAAATAAGAGAGGATTCTTCAATTACGAGTCTAGATGTACCCTAGCCATCCAGAAGACTCCCAATACGTTCTCCAAGTTCATAGAACACATTATATCGATTCCCAATAGATTTCTAACGCTGGTTTCAATTCTTTATTGATTCTTCGTGTGTTCTCACTGATTGGATCGCCAATCAAATAGGATTGCGCACTATTTGATCTGGTTTACATGCTAATCACTAGGTATTTCATTCAAATACCAGGCCCTAACAAGTGGTATCAGAGCATTGCCTCTTGATTACGTGTGATTCAATCAAGATTGATAAAAAATTTGTGTTTTTGCACTAAAAACACAATCTTTTGTGTCAAAAGTGATCTTGGACGTTCCCTGCTCATCAAGTGTGGTTTCTACGGACTTAGGCAATTAGACCTTGCAAAATTTCGAATTTTTACGGCTAAAACAAGTTCAACCTAGAAATTTTCGCAAAACAGCAGCCTCAGTCGCATGAGTGAGCCATTCACACGACTGGGGTTCATTCGCATAGTCCAGACGCACGATTGGACCTAGTCGTATCTCCATTCGTACGACTGAACCATTCGTTCGCATTGCTCATACGCATCAGATTCATTCGCACGATTGAGCTAATCGCTTAGTTCAGCCGCACGACTAGACCATTCGCATCCTTCAGTCGCACCAGTGACAGTTTGTTTTATTAGACTTAAAGTTATTCACCATGGAAGATCAAATGTCAGCCTGTACTGCTGGAAAGGACTCTAGGATACACAACCTGTTGTTGCTTGAGAGTGAGGTGGGTAATCATAATAAACCACCAAAGCTCTTGACGTTAGATGAGTTTCCCCACTGGAAACAATGTTTTGAGATCTACCTCAATGGAGTGGATCCGAATCTGTGGGAAGCCATCGAGATTGGATATAGTACACCGGTGGGAGCTGATGGAGTTAAGCTAACGTTAGGAGGGATGACGGATGTGCAGAAAGTTAAATACAATGCAGAGAAAAGAGTTTATGCATTGATTACACAGTCTATTCCTAAAGACATATTCCACCAGTACTCAGAGAATAAGCAGTCCAAGAAACTTTGGGATGAGCTAGAAAAGATGTATGACGGGAATGCTTCATTAAAGGCAATCAAAGCTAAGGAGTTAAAGAAGGAATTCGATAACTTCTCATCGATGGGAAGCGAGAGTTTAGATGACGTTATAGATATGAGTGAATTGCATACACATGGGGTGGCTACTACCATGGAAGCAAAAGTTACTAACTTTGCAGACGGATTGCCTGAAAAGTGGGCCTCATTCGTGTCTAACCTTAGACAGAATGGAATGCTGGAAAATCTGGATATTAATGACTTCATTCTTAAGTTGCAAGAAGAGTCACTTAGGATGAAGTACAGAGCTCAGAATCTTCGTACAATCAAAATCCAGCTTTGTACAACGCCACGCCTCAAGCTAAGACATCTGGAGCACCTTTCCAGACGACATTTGTGTCTAGCTCATCGGGTCCTTCACATGCGTCTCCTTCAGGATCAGACACGTCGGGACTTTCTTGTACCCACTATATTGGATCCGAAGCAAGTGCTACTAAACTGAAGACTGAGAATCTCGGTAATGTGACTGTGGAAGTAGCTCGAGAACACATGGATCTTTTGGCTGCAATGGTCTATTCTTATGATGAACTTGTTGCTGGGAAGATTGGAAACTGCCATCTGGCAGACGAGGACTACGAGCAGGTAAACGATATGGAGCTTGAGAGGATGGACATAATGTGGGCCTTAGCTAGTGCGGTCCGGAGGGCAAAGAAGTTTGTAAAACAAACCGGACAGAACTTGGTAGCTACTAAGGATACCACATTTGGCTTTGACAAGAGCAAAGTGACCTGCTTCAACTGTGGAGAGAAGGGGCACTTCAAAAGAGAATGTGTCAAGCCTATGAAGACGGGTAACGGGAACCCGTTCTCATCCTTCACTCATCAAGACAAGCAAGCTACAAGTTCTACTTCATCAAGCAAGGATTCAAAAGCCTTGACTGCTCATGATGATGAAGGACAGGATTGGAGCTTTAGGTTTGTCTCACCAGGGGAATCAAACATTGCAAGTGTAGAAGATATTGACAGTGATTCCACTAGTGAAGGAGATCTAGCAGTTGAGATAGCGATGTCACATAATGAAGAAGCAACTGCAACCGAGGTCAGTTATAAGCCTAAAGAGGAGATTTCCACATCAGAGACAGAAAAAAGAGAATCACCAGAACCAGAGACATCTGATGCTGCGTTGATGGCTAACTCTTTGAATCAACTCAGGTAAGTACTACTGACCAAATGTTTAATAATCATGCTTGTTCTGATTGTGATACTTTTAGGAATAGCATAGATGAAAAATTTTCTAGGTTATTAGATCATAATGATAACTTAGTAAAAGATTTGCAACTATGCACTGAGGCTAATAGGGTATTAAAACAAAATGACATAGTTATAAAGAAAAGATAGACCTTTTGACTAAACAGCTTAGGAAACCGAAGTAGTTGCTTTTAACCAAGCTAATGACATTAGGTATTATCTAAACTCCCTAGAAGACACTACGAAGCAAAAGGCAGTTCTAGAAGTAGAAGTAAATTCATTAAAACAGAAACTGCACAGTTGGACTAGTTCTTCACACATAGTCCAACACTTAGTGAGAGAAAGGAACAACGGGGAGGGATTGGGTTATAAAGTGGTTCCACCACCACCTGAGACTTTGATGAACGCTAAGACTAGACCGATAAATAATAATCCCATCAAGGATCATGTGGTGTCTACTCCTCTTGTTAGTGATCCAGATTCCTTATGTTCATCTCTTGACTCTGGAAACAAACAAAAGGAGGCCACTTCAAAGGCAAAGGATAAATTGCCTTGTGTTAGTCTGGAAAAGGAGTGTGAAAAGGTTAACTTAAAGTCAGGGTCAAACAGAGTCAAATCAGGACCTAAAAAGACTTCCAAGGTTAATCTTTCACATATTTCAAGTCAAAAAACAATTAACCAAAAAGAAAAGGATGTTAAACAGGTTAAAACAGTTAACTTTGTTAAACCAGTGAAAACAACCAAAGAACCAGAGTCAAAACCTAGAGTGAGTGATGTTACTAGAGTGTTACACACTTCTCCACAAAGAAAGTTAAATCATAAAGTTGATAGCACGTCGTGCTACAATTGTGGCGAATATGGACACATTGCCTCCTATTGTCATTTCTATCAGACACCTAGGAAGAAGATTGAACTTCAGGTTTCAAAGCCTAGGTCTTCTAAGAGGAACTCTCTAACTCCACCTAGAAGAACTAGTGAACCTAAAATTCAACCTGTAAGTCAGTCGACTGTTTATCACAAACAGGCATTGCATAAATCTGGATTATGGAAGGAGAAGACATCCTCTGTGTCTGATAATAATGACAAGAAGTAACCTGAGCTACCCTCATCCTCTAAGGGTCAATGGGTGGAATTTATGATGTGTGATGCCTTTGGGAAACCCAAGCCAGTAAAGGTTTGGGTTCCTAACCTAAACTAATCCGTTACTTGGTATGTGCAGGGTGTTCGATACAATGCTGAAACTAACACGTGGATTGTAGACAGTGGAGCATCCAGGCACATGACAGGAAACAAAGCTCTTTTATCAAACATCAAGCAAATAAAAGGAGGGCATGTTTCGTTTGCCGGAAACCAGGGAGGCTATATCACAGCCCAGGGAGAAGTGGGGAATCAGAAAGTTAAGTTTGATAAAGTGAACTACGTTCAACAACTACAAAATAACTTACTTTCTGTTTCCCAAATATGTGATAAGGGATTTAAAGTCATCTTCGACAACAAGAAGTGTTACGTGCTAAAGAAAGACTACGTGATCCCAGAGGACCAAGTTTGATGACTGCTTCAAGATATAAAGATCTTTATGTTTTGGATCTGTCAACAGCTTCTACAACGGATCATGAGGTTCAGTGTTTTCTATCTAAAGCTACTGAGAAGGATTCCATCTCCTGGCATAGGAAAATGGGACACATTAGTCAAAGGAAGATGAATCACTTGATTCAGAAGGATCTGGTGAGAGGAGTTAATGTCAAGAACTTCCAGCTTCCTGACTTTTGTGTAGCTTGCAAGAAAGGCAAACAGACAAAGAAGTCTCATACAGAAAAGAAAGTTCATTCAATAGAACTTCCTCTTGAACTTCTTCACATGGATCTGTTTGGTCCAGTCAGTACAAAGAGCATTGCAGGCGACTTGTACTGTTTTGTGGTCACTGATGACTACTCAAGGTTCACTTGGGTAATGTTTCTGAAATCCAAATCAGAACGTTTGAGTCATTCAAGTAGTTGGTAACCACACTGGAATCTCTCTACAAGCTGAAAGTTAGACAAGTACGCTCAGACAACGGAACGAAATTCAAGAACCAGTGGATGGAGGCATACTGCGAGGAAAGGGAATTTTGCATCAATTCACTTCTGCCTACACGCCTAAGATGAATGGCATTGCTGAGAGAAAGAACAGAAGCTTGATAGAGACAGCATGGACTATGCTGGCAGACTCGAAACTGCCTATCCAATTCTGGAATGAGGCAGTGGCGAATGCATGTTATACACTGAATCGAGTCCTGATAGTCAAGCGCCACGGAAAGACATGTTACGAGCTACTACAAAGACGCAAACCGAATTTGGAGTATCTCGAACCATTTGGCGCGCTGTGCACACTTCTGAAGAAGACACAAGAGGGTAAATTTAGTGAGAAGGCAGATGAAGGAATCTTTCTAGGATACAACATACTGAACAAGCGAGTTTACAACAACTCGACGGGTCTAGTAGAAGTGTGGTGTAATGTTGACGTTCAGAGATATACCACACCACCTACTGGCAAAGACCCGCCTACTTTTTTGACTATGATGGATTCTTCAAGTCCTTCAACATCCCTCTCTCTCCCTCGGATGACGAGTTAGCTACACGAATGAAGTATGATATCTTGAATACACCAACATCTAGCTCACAGGGAGAATCATCTACTCAGTCAGGGGAGTAGTCGACGACAGTGACTCCTCCTCTGAAGATGAAGCTGAAGAAGATAACCAGAACAGTCAGGAGGACAGGTTTCAGTTCCTGAAAGTCCACAAGCATCTACCAGTGATGCACCTTCGACTTCAGAGCCTCAAACTCCAACTACCTTAGATGCAGACCAAATGTTCATAATCTTGGCTCTGAGGTAGTTTCCTACTACTCCAGGATCATGACTAAACGTCTATCATCCCTTAGACAATGTCATTGGGGATGTCAAATCAGGAGTACAAACCCGAAATCAGCTATACTCAACTGATTACGCCTCAGTTATGGAGAAGGGATATATTCATGATGGTGCTTATTGTTGTTTTGTCTCGCAGTTTGAGCCAAAATACGTGAGTGATGCACTAAATGATGAGGTATGGGTGAATGCCATGCAAGAAGAACTTCTTCAGTTCAAGAAGTTAGGTGTATGGACTCTGGTTGATAGACCTAAAGGTGCAAAAGTCATTGGCACCAAATGGGTCTTGAAATGCAAGAAGGATGACCAAGGGGTCATTATCAGGAACAAAGCTTGATTGGTGGTTCAGGGTTTTCGCCAAGTGGAGGGAATTGATTACAATGAGGTGTTTGCACCCGCGACAAGGATGGAAGCCATTTGTATCTTCCTTGCCTATGCATCGTACATGAAGATTAAAGTCTATCAATTAGATGTGAAGAGTGCATTCCTTCATGGGGAAATCAGAGAAACAGTCTATGTCAGTCAACCCGAGGGATTTGAAGATCCTTATCATCGGGATAGAGTCTACAAGCTCGACAATGCTTTATACGGGCTTCATCAAGCTCCAAGAGCTTGGTATGAGAAACTCTCTACTCATCTTGTGAAACACGGCTTTCGCAGGGGAGTCATTGACTGCACGCTGTTCATTAAAGAGAAAGATGGCGACCTACTGCTCGTACAGATCTATGTTGATGACATAATTTTCGGTTCAAAGAACGAAGAGTTATGCAAAGAGTTTGAATCAGTTATGAAGAAAGAGTTTGAGATGAGTGCTATGGGGGAGATGAAGTTCTTTCTCGGGTTACAGGTGGATCAAACACCAAATCGGATCTTTCTACATTAGACCAAGTATGTAGGAGACATTCTCAATCGTTTTGACATGGAGAATGCATCTACTGCTGGTACTCCACTTGCTACAAATCACGACATAGCACCTGATGAAAATGGAGATCTTGTAGATGCCACGATGTACCGAGGAATGATTGGATCCCTCATGTATCTCACTGCCTCAAGACCTGATATCATGTATGCTACATGTTTATGTTCTAGATATCAGGCTAAGCCTAAGGTCAATCATCTGATCGGGGTCAAAAGGATTTTTCGCTATCTAAAGGGTACACCCACACTTGGGTTGTGGTATCCTCATGATGATGATTTTATGCTCACGGCGTATAGTGACTCGGATTACTGAGGCTGCAAGATGAACTACAAGTCTACATCCGCAGGGTGTCAATTCTTTGGGAGAAGACTAGTTACTTGGCAGTGTAAGAAACAGACATCGGCTGCATTGTCAACCTGTGAAGCCGAATATGTTGCTGCTGCAAGTTGCTGTTCACAAATCATCTGGATTCAACAGCAAATGTGGGATTACGGTTTAAAGTTCTCCTCTACTCCTATTTGTGTTGATAACTCTACTGCAATTGCAGTAACTAAAAATCCGGTCCAACATCCTAAGACCAAACATATCGGTATTAAATACCATTTCATAAGAGACTATTTTGAAAAGAACTTAATCGATGTGGTAAAAATTAATACTGATTTTCAACGCGCTGACCTCTATACTAAAGCCTTTGATAAACCACGTCTTCAATATTTGCTAGAGGTGAACGACGTTAAAAAGAAAAGTGATGTTATTCCTGATGATGATCATGTGTAATCTGAAGTAGTTTAGTTAAATTTTTTTTATTTTTTTTATTTTTATTTTATTTGTTTTTTTAGTCTGTTTAAATTAAACTCATGTTATTTTGCTGGTTATTAAAATCCTAAAATAATTACACCAGTTTATGATTTTAGCATTTTAGGGGGAGAATAAGTCAGCAAGTAACATTTAAAAAAAAACAAGGGAGAAGGAGTGGAAAGCTGATTAAGGTAGATCATATATGTGATACCGATTCAAACCCTTTGGAATATGATAGTACACAGGAACAAGTCAAGAGGGACTTTAAAATTTTAATTTAGAAAAGATGCAAAATTCAAAGTATAAGTTTGTGTAGTCTAAGCAATATAAAAGGAAGATGATAGAAAAACTGGTAACTCCTAAGGTAACACAATGAGAGTAGACCTAGAGGTTGCGAGAGCACAATTGATATGTTGGTAGATTCAACACAATAGATGATTAGACCTGACTGGTGATCTCAAGATCAAACTAAGTTGTTCAATTGACTGTGGGCTTCCATCTTCTCACTGGTTAACACAATCAACAATATTCCAATAAGGGGTAATGAGCATGTAAACGCCACAAATGTGTGCGGATGACCATAAATAGAGCAAAGCACGAAAAAAATGAAAGAAAAATACTATCAAGCTAGTGACCTATGTTGTTGGTGCATTTGGTGCAAAATAAAATTAAGCTGCTTTAACAAGGAGATAGGTTGTGTGCCTCTCTGCTGTGCGATGGCACTGACCTGAGGATAAGCATAACCTAGATATTCTAGAATTCATTGTTGTTTGCCGCCTCTCTGCTGTGCGATGGCACTGACCAGAGGACTGGCTTCTCTTTGAAAGCTCTAAGAATAGTCTCTCCTTGTAATAATACCCGTAGACCGCTCAAAGCTCCTGAGGAATGTTGCTTACCATATAAGTGTGGGATCCACAAATGTTAGTTGAAATAATTAAACCTAAAACAATCACCAGTTTGGGTCAAAAGTCTGTGTATGGATTTAAGTGGACAAACATATTGACAGTCATTGTGGCTGCAATTCTTGAAAGTTCGAATCAATGTGGTAATCTAAGAGTTTCAGTATGATTTCCTAAAGTTGCTAACGACTCTGGATGAAAAAGAGAATTAAGCATCAAAAGATTTTGATAACAAGTCCAAACTGATTTGTATTGCTTGTATGATTCCAAAATTGAATTGGTCCAGGTATGGTCAATCTAAGTTGAAGCTGTCTATTCCGGAACCAAATCCAGTAGATTTCCATCTCAGGACTTATCTCTCACAAAAAGCAAAAACAATTTTTTATTATTTAGTTTAATTTTCTAATTTAGTTAGTCGTTTTAGTTTCTTTGTTTGTCGGATTACATTAGGAAAATCAGTAAGGGATCAACTCACTAAAAGGGTCATGTCTGAGATGACCACATGTGTGTTAAAAGTTTAAAACAGTCACGTCTGAGGTGATAAAAAGGTTTTCAAGTCAAAACGATCATGTCTAAGATGATCAACTGCTCATAATGTTAATTTCTGCAATTAAAGGGATTTTAAAAATTAATATTCAAATTGGCAGAGAATTTAATAAGTATGACCCTTTCGCACGAATGGACCATACATATGGACCAATCATATGAATGGAAGCCATTCGTACGAATGGACCATGAATATGGACCATCCAACCGAATGGCCCATACGATTGGCCCAGTCGGATTCTTAAGGGCGGATGAGTGAGTCAGTCGCACGACTGAGATACAGTCAGACGACTGAAGAAAGACGACTGAGCCAATTGACGACTGAGTCCCACTCGCACGACTGAAAGGTGCGTATGAGCTAAGTCGCACGATTGAATCTAGGGTTAGTATAAATAGAGGGGGAGTCGGTCGCAGAGACTCACCACCTTCAAATTAACCTGAATCGCACGACTTAACACCACTCTGCCAAAATTTCATTTGATCTCTGAATACCCCCGTTTCTTGATTATTGACCATATACATCGACTCTACATGTAATTTCCGGTAAATAATCACTCCCGTAACTTTCAATTTGATGCAAAATCGGTGTATTTGGACTCGCAAAAGAACCGAGACTTTTGTGACTAAATAACCTAACTAAATGAGTTAAACAAAAGAAATTGAAGATGTTAGGTGTTATAAGAATGTATTGCGAGTCAAATGAACCAGACAATGATGTCTACAACTCAAAAATGGTGAAAAAGTGAATTTGAATTGAACAGTCAGTACATCATGCGAATGGACAACTTAATGAACTTCAGTCGCACGACTTAAGGGTGCGAACTGCTTAAACGCACGACTGAACCATGCGTATGAAGTTCAGTCGCACGACTGGTGTAACCGCATGAGGGTATATACGTATGAGCCTAGTCGCACACTCAGGGGTACGTATGGGATCAGTCGCACGACTGAACCCTATTCGCACGGTTCAATCGCACGACTGAACCCTATTCGCACTGTTCAATCGCACGACTGAACCCCATTCGCACAATCTCAATCGCATGACAGAAAGATTTTCTTCAAGTTTAAGTGTTTCATGACTCTCTTAGCCAATGGTACTAACGTTTACTATCTTTGTGTAACAGATGGCGAGTCGATGGCCTATGAGCACAAAGCACAATATATGTGCTCATCTAGACTTGACATCTAGAAACGCTGCTGATTTCTCTGGCATAATCAATTTCTACTGAGATCGAGGATTGCACATGCCATATCTACTCCTTGTACTCCGTATCGATCCATTCAGCAAGCCTTCTGCGAAGGCGCTACAGTTGATAGATCGTCTGAGCCTTATTGCATCACAAGTACCATCTTTGGAGAGGCTATTACTATTTCAGAGGAGGATCTAAGGATCGTACTACAGTTGGGGGATGACGCTGATTGTCCGACTCGATTACACCCCCTCACAGTCAGAGGATGCTTTAGAGCCAAATACTCTGGGGACATCAATGCTGGGGTACTCAACAAGAGTAACCTCTGTCCCCAGTTTAAATATCTTGCGCACGTGCTGCTTAAGTGCATAGCTTCCAGAAAGGGAGGTTTTGATGAGCTATGTGACCAGATGCAGAACGCGTATGTTGTGTTGGTGCTGAACCACCCGTTCAGCTTCTCCAAGATGATCTTCACCTATCTGGTGGAGAACATCGAGGGGAAAGGGAACGAAGGCTTCTGTATGTACTCGAGGTTTATGCAGATGATCATAGATCAGAAGCTTCCCTCCCTGCCGAAGGAAAAGGAGGATGCGGTAGTCCTCGAGGTGATGAATGACACTACCTTGGGGAGGATGAAAGTGTACAGGGGAAAGCAAGTGAAGCCCCCTGTTAGGAGGTTGTTTGGGCATCTGGCCCTGGAAGACTACGTGGTGCCCGCCAAGAGAAAGTGGCGCCACGATGATAGTGACTCTGATGTGGAGCAGATTTCTCTACCCACTCATGACTCGGATGATGACGACAGTGGGGATGCTGGAGATGGTATGCCTATTCCACCTAGAGGCACTGTGTCTGATTTTGTACCTCCAGTGTCCGTCCCAGCTGGAGAAGTAACCGAGTCAGCTGGATTTCATCAGGATTTTGTTCATGGTGCGGAGGAGGAGGATGAGTCAGATGAGGAGCCCCTAACGCGAACTGTGGGAAGCAAAGTTGTTCCCACAGAACATGGGCTAAGGGTGGTTGGCGAACACCCGAGAGACTACGGAGAGACTGATACTGACCCAAGCTATGCACCGGGGTCCACAGGTAGGGTTGTAGGGGGAGCTTCCACCTCAACGGGGACGAGGAGGAAGAGAATGGCTAAACCCCATGGTCAGAAGAAGAAGAAGCGTCGGGTGACCTTCCTCACCACCACGCCACCACATCCACCACATCCACCACAGCCACCACATCCACCACAGCCACCACATCCACCACAGCCACCACATCCACCACAGCCACCACATCCACCACAGCTACCACAGCCACCACTATACCTCCCACCACAGTATAGATTCCCTCCACCACCATATCCTTTACTCCCACATCACCTCCACCGTTTCACAGATCTATCTTCACTACAGCCACCTCCACCACCACGTCACACCAAGTAATACCCTCAGCCCATCCCTCACATACTTATGGATCACCTCTACCTCCAATCGGGGTAGAGGAACAGTTGTCAGCGCTTAACAGAATGGTGATGCGCTTACTGGCTGCTGATGAGGAAAAGGCAGCCCAGATCCGCTAGCTTACTGACCTGACTGCTGCACAATCTCACCAAATTGCAGAGCAGGCTCGAGTTATAGAGGAGCAGGCCCAATAGATGGCCGCTCAGAGCACCAAGATAGCCCAAATCCAAGCACATAGTGTCACATCAAGTAAGAAAATAAAGGAGTTGGAGAAGGCAAAGAAGACTATCCTGTTAAAACTGAAAGGATCTAAGGAGGAGCCATTGAAGATCAAGGAAGGAGACAGAGATGATGATGATGAAGATGATGAGGATGATGAGAGTGATACTGAGGAGAATGAAGATACAGAAGGAGATAGGACAGAGGAGAAGGACGATGATGATGAAGCAGAAGGAGGGGATGCAGCTGCATCGGCCTCTGCTACAGGCCAAAAGAAAAGGTCAAAGAACAGACAAGATCAATTAGCTTCTACTTCTGCTCCTCCAAGTGATGAAACAATGATACAAGATAAAAGTAAAGACTAGATGTTTGTGTATTTATTTCCTTTTGTATTTGAATCCTGTATTGAAAACAATGTATTGAATGTTTATATTAATTTAATGTATTTCTGTTTGATTAATTACTAATGATTTATGTGTTGAATGTTTAAATCAAACAGATCTAAATTACCAAAGAGATGAGTTTGATGTTGCTCCCCTTCAGCAGGTCAAGTCTCAGCTAACAATGATTCTTGATCTGTAAGGGATTGTTAGGAGGTCAGTGAATTATACCCCTGAAGAAGGGGAAATAATTCATGACCTATCAAACAAGCAACTGGCAGAGATTTTCAAGCTAAATCCAGATGAAATAGTGAAAGATGCTCCGACATGCGATTCGACTAGTGACGAAGAGCTCAACAATGTTGATGATGTAGAGATCGAAGATGTCACTGCTGAGGATTACCCTCAGTACGCTGACAATGAGGGTAATGTGGTCCCCAATCTGGGTGAATCTCTTGTCAGCGATACTTTTGAGGTGTTGAACAAGATGGAGCAAGAAACAGAGAAAGCAGTAGATACAGCCCAAGCCTCAAATGATGATGTCGACATTCGAAAGGCTGAGTGGGCTGCATGTTTTGAAGAAGTTAGAGCCCAACGTAGTGCACCAAAGAAGGATGCCTACACCAAACTCTACAGAGTCAAGAAACATCACAAGGTGTCAAGAAGGATCATAGCATGGGCGTATTTTGAGGATCTTAATGCTTATGCAGTTAAGAGAGAACATGGCATAGAGTACTTCAGATTTCCACATGATCTGAAAACTCTACCAGGTTTTGAGCTCAACCAGCTGGCCAAACTAAAGCTTTTGTATGCTGACCCGAGGAAGATGTCAGGCTGGTTTGAGGCTGCCCTGAAGAGGGAGTATCACACCAGATGGGTTAACTTCAGACCCCAACAACCTACTAGGTATATCAGAAGGTCTGAGGTTGATGCCATTACTGGCAAGCCCAAGATAGTGTTGAAGTGGAATCCTCCGCGCACAATGTCAAGAATCCCACTCAGGGAAATGCCACAGGATTTCACTCCACACTTTAAGTGGTGGTACTACGATTGGAGAACAGCTGAAGCGGTCATAATTCTAAGCAAAGAGGGACAAATGGATACTATCAGGGTATTCGACCCGATGTGGCTTACAAACATGTCGGATAATGATGTCTATACGCTATACAAGTGGCCACTGTTCTATGATACGCAAGATATTTCACAAGCCCTCCAGTTTCAGAACGTTATACGACTCTGCTTCGCGTTTGAGATTCACACGGGAGTCACAAAAGAGGAGAAGTACAAGAAATACAAGGAGGTTATGCAGAAAACAAGAGATTAGAGAGATCTAGGTCCAAGGGGGAGTTTGTTGATACATGTATGTCCCTAGATCATGATATGAATGTAATAGATCTTTGTTTGTCTGATTCTTAGGTAATATTTGGAATGATTAATGAAATAGCAATGTTTGTTTGTTATTTATAATGTTTAATGTTTCATTAATGAGTCAATGTTGACTTGGGTAATTAGGTTTGTGGTTTTTTGAATTGTTACGCACCCCGATTTCAATATATTCATTATTATAACATTATGTATATCAATTCAAACGATCACAAACCTATATAATCTAGTCAATATGTGTTACCCAACTCATTAATGAAATATTAAACATTATAAATCACAATCAACATTATCATTTCATTAAGTACCTAATATTACATAAGTGCAAGACATTCAAGACATATTACAGTGAGATCAGAATCTAGGTACATAAGTGTATCAACAAACTCCCCCTTGGACCTAGATCTATCAATTGTCTTACATCTTTCATACTTTCCTCAAACTTCTTGTACTTAGCTTCTTTGGTGACTCCTATATTTATCTTGAAAGCAAAATAGAGTCTTATTACATTCTGAAATTGTAAAGCTTGTACTATATCTCGTGAGTCATAGAATGCGGAGTGAAGTCCTGAGGCATCTCACGTAGTGGGATCTTTGACATTGTACGTGGTGGACTCCACTTCAACACTACTTTTGGTTTGCCAGTTATGGCGTCAACCTTAGATCTTCTAATGTACCTCGTTGGTTGTTGAGGTTTGAAGTTGACCCATCTGGTGTGGTACTCCCTCTTGGACCTAGATCTATCTATTGTCTTACATCTTTCATAATTTCCTCAAACTTCTTGTACTTAGCTTCTTTGGTGACTCCTGTATTTATCTCGAAAGCAAAATAGAGTCATATTACATTCTGAAATTGCAAAGCTTGTACTATACTTGTGAGTCATAGAACAGTGGCCACTTGTATAATGTATCAACATCATTGGCTGACAAGTTGGTAAGCCACATTGGGTCAAACACCCTTATGGTTTTCATTGTACCATTTCTGTTCAAGACTATCACGGCCTCTCCCATTCTCCAATCTTAGTACCACCATTTGAAATGTGGAGTGGAGTCCTGAGGCATCTCACATAGTGGGATCTTTGACATTATACGTGGTGGACTCCACTTCAACACTACTTTTGGTTTGCCAGTTATGGCATCAACCTCAGATCTTCTGATGTACCTACTTGGTTGTTGAGGTTTGAAGTTGACCCATCTGGTGTGGTACTCCCTCTTTAGAGCTGCTTCAAACTAGCCTGACATCTTACCAGGGTCAGCATATAGCAATTTTAATTTTGCTAACTAGTTAAGCTCAAAACCTGGAAGAGTCTTCAGATCATGTGGGAATCTAAAGTACTCAATTCCCTTCTCACGTTTAATAGCGTAAACATTGAGGTCTTCAAAATGTGCCCATGCTATGATCCTGCCTGCCACCTTTTAATGTTTCTTGACCTTATATAGTTTGGTGTAGGCAGTTGACGTTGAAGCGCTGCGTTGGGCTCTTATCTCCTCAAAACATGCTGCCCATTCTGCCTTTTTGATGTTCACTTCAGCATCTGTGGCTTGGGCCTTATCTTTATCCTTTCCGGACTCTTGCTCCATCCTGTCCAGAGTCTCAAAAGTGTCACTGACAAGAGTGTCTCCTAGATTAGGAATGGTAGTTCCCTCCTTGTCAGTGTACTGTGGATAGTGTTAAGCAGTGACATCTTCTATCTTAATCTCATCGACATCCTGAAGCTCATTGTCACTCTCTGCATTCACAGTTGGGGCATCTTTCACAATCTCTTCAGCATTCAGCTTGAACATTTTGGCTAGTTGCTCATCAGTGAGATTGTGAATGATTTCTCCTTCTTTAGGAGTATACATCACCGATCTCCTGACAATACCCTGCAGATCAAGAATCAATGTGAGTTGAGTCTTGACCTGTTAGAGGGGAGCAATATCATATTTATCTTGTTAAAAGTCTGGATCTGCTTGATTTAAACATTCAACACAACAATCAATAGTTAATAATCAAGACATAACCATTTACATTACATATAAACATTCATTTCATAAATTTTATACATGATCCAAATACAAATGATTTTAAATAACAATAAAACATCTAAACATTACTCTTGTCCTGGATCATCGACTCTTCTGCTAATGGGGCTGATGTGGAGGCACCTTAATCTTGTGCTTTTTCTTGGTCCTCCTTTCACTAGCAAATATGGCACCCACAGCAGGTGAGTCATCATCATCATCATCATCACCAACATCATCTCCAACATCACGAGCAACATCAGTATCATCATCACCATCATCATCCTCATCATCACTGTCATCATCACTATCATCCCCATCCCCCTCCTTAATCTTAAGGGGGTCTACCTTGGATCCTTTTAGACGTAGCATGATGGTCTTTTTTATTGTCTCCAACTCCTCAATATTCTTTGCTGATAGGGCATTCTGCTCCCAGAGTTAGGACATCTTTGCATGTTGAGCATCCAACTATTGTGCCTGCTGAGATATCTGCATAGCTTGGGTAGCAGTAAGGTCTACTAGCTGTTGCAGCTGAGCAGTCTTCTCTTCGTCTGCCGCCAACAGCCTCAGCACCATTCGGTTAAGTGCTGAGAGCTGTTCCTCTACCCCATTGGGAGGCAGAGTTGATCCTGATGAGTAGGAGGGGAATGATGGTGGTACAACATGGTGGCTAGTGGTGGTGGTGGTGGCTGTGGTGTAGATTGGGGATGGAATAACTGGTGGAGGTGAGGCTGTAGTAGTAGAGGGTGGAGGTGTGGTGGTGATAGTGGGTGGTATGGTAGTGGTGGTAGCTGTGATGGTGGTAGTGGGCGGAGTAGTGGTGGCATTAGTAGTGATGAAGGTGAGTCGTCTCTTCTTCTTCTTCTTCTTCATGTCGTGGGGCTGAGCCATCCTCTTCTTCCTCGATCCTGTCGAGGAAGATGCTCCCCCTAGAACATGGCTCGGCTAATTGGGAGCATACGTAGGATTAGTATCAGCCTCTCCCGACTCGCCGGGGCATTCACCAACTGCGCTGAGCCTCCGTTCTGTGGCAACGACTTTACTGCCCACAGTCCGGGTCAGAGGCTCCTCATCTGACTCCTCCTCACCAGGTATGAATTCTCGGTGGAATCCAGTAGTCTCAGCTACATCTCTAGTGGGGGTAGATGCTGGAGATGCAATATCAGTAGTGGGGCACCTTGGTTGAGTGGCCCCTTCATCTCCAGCATCCCCGCTGTGATCATCATCGGAGTCGTGCTCGGGAGCTGTAGCTGCTCATCATCTGAGTCGCTGTCTACGTGACGCCACTTACGCCTGCCTGGCACCACGTAGTTCTCCTTGGCCAGATACCCTAGAAGTCTCTTTACCTGGGGCTTGACCTGCTTACCCCGGTAAACTCTCATACGACCCAGAGTCGTATCATCCATGATCTCCGAAGCCACAGCATCGTGGCTCTCCTTTGGAAGCAAGGGTAGCTTCTCGTCAAAAATCATCTGTAAGAATCTAGGGTACATGCAGAAACCCTCTTTGCCCTTTGTCTCCACGTTCTCTATGAGGTAGGAGAAGATCATGCTCGAAAAGCTGAAGGGGTAGTTCAGCACCAGTGCCACGTAGGAATTTTGTATCTGGTCTGAGAGGTCTTCGAACCCACCCCTTCTGGAAGCAATGCACTTTAAAATAACATGTGCCAAGTACTTATACTAGGGGCACATGTTGCTCTTGTTGAGCACACCTGAGTTGATGTCCCCAGCATACTTAATCCTCAGAAAACAGCCTCTCACCGTCAGTGGGTGAAGCTTTGTGGGGTATCCAGCATCATCTCCCAATCCAAGTACTCGCTGAATGTCTTCACCTGTAATCTCTATGTCCATACCAAAGATGGAGCTCCGAATGCTATATGGCTCTCGTGATCTATCAACAGATGCATTCTCTTAGAAGGCCTGTTGTATAGACCTGTAGGGAGTGCATGGAGTAGAGATAGCCTTGTGTATCCTTGATCGCTTGAGAAAAGCGATGATCTCTGCAAACTTGGCACCATTCCGAGTTGTGTGGTCTAAATGAGCATAGATGTTGTGCTTGGGGTTGATAGACCATCTATCAGCCATAGATCTGTAACACAAGATACATAAACGTTAGATACTCACATAACACAAATCAGTTCTAAGTAACTTGATAGAATTCATTATGGTTCATTCATGTGAATTAATCATGCGACTGTGATCAGTCGGTTGTCCTATCATGCGGCTGGACTCATTCGGGTGAATGAACAGGCGACTGAGTTCAATCAGTTGGCTGATCCAGTGATTGGTTTGTGAATACATTCAAACTTTGGTTAAGTGAAGTTCACATGTGTCCGACTGGACCATGCGCCCAAACAGTGGTCATGCGTTTGAATGGCCATGCGACTGAGTGTCCATGCGCCTAAATAGTCCATACGGCTGAACAACTTCATGTGACTGACTCAGTCGCATGGCCATTCGGGCGCATGACCACTGTTTGGACGCATGGTCCAGTCGGACGCATGTGAACTTCACTTAACCAAAGTTTGAATGTATTCATTATTATAACATTATGTATATCAATTCAAACAATCACAAACCTATATAATCTAGTCAATATGTGTTACTCAACTCATTAATGAAATATTAAACATTATAAATCACAATCAAACATTATCATTTCATTAAGTACCCAATATTACATAAGTGCAAGACATTCAAGACATATTACATTGAGATCAGAATTTAGGTACATAAGTGTATCAACATTCATGTTCTCTCTATGAATCTTCTTGCTTGGAGAATGATTGTAGCCATCTGCCATTAAAGGTCAGCTTATTCAAAATCATAACGATCCACTTGATACATGTCTTCAACAGTCATTCATTTACCCTTCAACTCACCGGCTACCAAAGCCTTATAATTGTGCACAAAATACCAAATAAAGCCATAGTCTTTTATGGAACTAGTAGGTCTAGGATCAGTAGATCTAGTCCATTTTGTATAAGCTTAGTACTTGAATTAATATCTGTAATGAATGGTTGTAATTCATTATTGTATATGCATTAAATGTTTAGGTTAACCCATATATATGTGTGTTGATTTATGTATGTTTGTAGGTAGAAACATTATACTTAGTCAATTTCTAAAATTTACTAAGTGTAAGAAACATCTACGGATAAACATTTTGTTCTTGCGTAGATATGTTTCTTACAATTAACAAACATCCGAAGATCATCTGCGGATTCTCCATCAACTGGAGTGAAGTGAGAATTCCAAGTGAAGATTCCTGCAGAAGAATCAGTTGGCTTCGGAAAAACAAGATTCTTGTGGAAGAACATTTGCTTTGGAAGAACCAGATTGCTTTGGAAGAACAATATTCCTGCGGAAGAACATTTGCTTCGGAAGAACCAGTTTGCTTCGGAAGAACAATATTCCTGCGAAAGAACAATTGCTGCGGAAGAACAATCAACTACGAAAGACAATACTCCTGTGGAGTCCAAACACTTGTATTCAAACAATACAAGTGTTACAAGTCAACAAGTCAGTTATGCGAATCCCAAGAAATCCGGATATTCCTTAATAGAAACAATTCAAATCCCAAGAAATCTGGTGTATCCTTAACAGAGACATCATTGTCTATATATTTGGATCCTAGGTTTCAAATCAAAGGATGACAACAACAATACGATAATTCCACAACAGAAAAGATAACATAATCAAATCCTAGCAGCCTTAACATCATTCAACACAATTTTCAATATCATTCATTAGTTATTTGTAATCATTAACTTGTTTTAATGAAATACTGTTGATTTAAACAGATCATTAGTTGTGTTTCATCAATCGTGTTCTTGAATCCTTATTGATATTAAAATTGAATACGAACAATTAAACCAAGCCAACGCTGATTCCGCAAATATTGCCTTGACATCAACTAACGCTAATAATTCTTGATTGCGATCCTTGGATTAACAGGTGGTATCAGAGCCAAGTGCTCATTGATTTTGATCAATTGATCTATCAGTGCTAGTTGTGTTTAACTGTTCTTGAATCTTTAGATTTATCAGTTTTTACTGATTGAATCTATCTTTTCTAAGCATAAGTGTGTGTGATATTTAATCTGTCATTTAACTTGGATCTATATTCAAATCAATTGAATAGCAGATCTTAGTTATTGATCGAATCAATAACTTGTTCATATCTCTTGAACAAATTCATTAGTTAACATCTTAGATCTTAACTAATCATGAGCAACTTTGGTGGATCATCTTACCAACCGCCGAAGTTGGAAATAAAAGCAGATTTTGGAAAATCAAGTTCAGGAATAATGTAAACTATATAGATTCTGACCTATGGGTTTTTATAACAGAAGGTCCTTATATTCCACACACCCTCGACCAGGATTATAATGATAATAACCAACTCATAATCACCAAAGATTTATCACCTAATGATATTAAGAAGGTTAAATTCGATATCAAAGCATATAACTTGCTTAGTATGGCTTTACCAGAAGAAATATTGATCAGATGTGAAAATTATAAAACAACAAATTCCTTGTGGAAGATTTTTCATACACTCTATGGAGTGATGAAATCCGAAGCATTAGGAAGGACACCCTACGTTCACAATATGAAACATTTCATCATATTGAGGGTGAATCAATTCCTCAACAACTCCACAGGCTTATGCAACTTGTTATAGGAATGAACATTCTGGAGTTGAAATACACAAATGAGGAACTGAACAAGAAAATGCTTCACACTTTACCAGAAAGTTGGAAGCAAATTGTATCCATGTTCAAGAACACCATAGATCTCAAAGCAATCGGACTAGATACTCTAATGGCTAAAGTTGAGGCTCTTGAAATGGATGAGAAATCAAGAAAGAAGAGTGTAAGAACTCATGTATCACCATATCACTTTAAAGAAACAAGAAGTGTTGGAAGTGCTTTCATGTCCAGTAATGATGGTGATAACTCTTATACTTTGAGTAAAGATGAAGAGGAAGTAAGTTTCTATGCTTCAAAATCTCCTAAGAAATCTACTCAAAGTAAGTCAA
Organism: Flaveria trinervia; assembly: GCA_025506515.1. NCBI lineage: Eukaryota > Viridiplantae > Streptophyta > Magnoliopsida > Asterales > Asteraceae > Flaveria > Flaveria trinervia. The sequence continues at coordinate 39,995,349 of CM046443.1, read as the reverse complement.
GAAAAGAGAAAGAAAGAACAGATGATCAAAAAGATAAATCATTAGAAAAAACATCAAATAACAATCAATCAGAGTCTATCACTGTCATTCTAGACTCTGAAGAACAAAAAGCAGTTTTTGCAGCTTTAGTTCAAGCTTTCAAGCTTACCTAGGAAGTTCATTGCCTACTACTAACATGTGCCAACAAGATTTAGAAGAACTGCCTCCGGATGTAGTGGAAGAGATGGATCTTCAATGGCAAATGGAAATGATTGCTTATAGAGCCAAACAATATCTAAGAAGAAATAAAAATTTGGATGCTGCAAGTAAATCATCACAAATTGGAGTTGATAAGTCAAAAGTTAGATGCTTCAAGTGCAATCTCTATGGACACTTTTCAAGAGAATGCAATCAACAAAATTCTGACTCAGCACAACATTAGAACCATTAGGCTAACCAACCTCCATCAAGTCAAATATTCTTCAGACAGCCACAACTGGCCAACTCATCCCCACTAGTCACCAATACCCTAGCAGGAACCAGCAACTCAAAAGAATCTGGGCTGATCATTCTTCAAGATGGAAGCTATGACTGGAGTTTGTATGAGAAGGAAGTGTTAGAACAAAATCAAGCTCTAATGGCTCACATGGAAAACAAAGTTCCACCCATGGAAAGTGAGGTAAGAGACAAGTTATGATCATCAATCTGTGTTGAGGAAGTAGAAAGATATTGAGTCCATGCTCAACAATTAGCTAATAAAGTTAAAGAATGATTTTGAATGAATCTCATGTAAGAGAACATAAGTTATATCAAATAAAAATTAACTCTTTACAAAAGGATTTAGACAAAATTGTTTCTGAAAATTACAGTTTGAAAGCACAAGTTGAGCATCTGACCACTTCCTTAACCAATCCATGGCTGATCATGCATCAACTGAAGTGAAACTTCAGAAGTTTTAGCTCTCATCTCAGCAATATGAGAAGTTACTAAATTCTCATATTGAATCAAAGGACAGGTCTGGGTTGGGTTATAATGATGTAGCACCTCCTGTTAACAATAACTATCTTCCTTTGCCTGAATCAATGACAAATAATTTGTCAAAACATTTTGTGTCAAGCACCAATATAGGAACTAGCTCTAATAAACCAAGCATTGATAATAAATCTGAGGTGAATGAAACTGAGTCTTTTGAATCAAAAAAGATTAATCAATTGAATTTAGAATTTGACTTTGATGAGTGGGATGACTTGGATGATTCTGATGAACATGATGAGGATCTTGTCAACACGGGTAAGAATATTGCTTTTGAAACAAATATTCCAAAAGTTCTTGAAGAAACAAAGCTGCCATAGCCTCCTAAACAAAGAAACATGCTGAAGACCATCTGCTAGAGAATAGCTCAACTAAATGAAGGTCTTCAAGAGTTATCTCAGCAACAAAATTCTTGCAGAGAAGGAAATGAGAAGTGTGCGTTTACTAAGGAAAGACACAAGTCATCAGTGGAAAAAGAAATGAAAAAGGCATCAGCTGATCATCAGCGCAAGAAGAACTTCTCTTCAGTACCAGATCTGTGGATGAAGAAAACTTCTTTAGTAGAACTTAATGTTGATTCAGTAGATGATCTATGGAAGAGGAATTTGGCAACAAACAAACAAAAGATACATAAAGTGGAAAAGAAAGAATCTACTCCAAAGCTGAAGAAGGATGTAAAGCCACAAAAGTTGGAAAACCATAAGAAAATAAATGATTCTAAGAAAGAATCAGTTGAGATGTATTGTAAATGGTGTGACATGCAAAACGATAACATTGAAGAGTGTTACTTCAGTAGTTACTATTATGTTTGCAATATGAACAATCACAAGACTGCTGATTACTACTTCAACAAACATTGTGATATCTGCAACAAAAATAATCATTCCACTCAGGAATGTTATTTTAACAAAAAAAATAGAAGACAAAAGGCACAAAGAAGAAAGAATCAGATAAGTCTGAATCAGACACTCAATCTACTGACTCTGAATAGGGTTCAAAACTGAAGAAGTCTGAACAAAAATCAAAGGATAAGACATCCTCAAGTGCTCATCCTTCAAAGAAAATATCAACTTTTCAGCAATCAAAAATGTTGTGATGGTTTTTCTTCTTCAGTAGTTTTCTTTTCCTTTCAGTAGTTTGTTTATTTTTCTTTTCAGTACTTGTAAACAACTGAAGAGGTTGTTCTTCAGTTGTTGTAGTTTCAGTAGTTTTATGTTTTTCAGTAGTTGTAAATAAGATGTTTAACACTTAGGAACATTTGTAAGAAGATGTCAGTTGTTGACATCTTCAGTAGTGTTAAACATCAGTAGTTATAAACGGTTACATGTCACTTTCAGGTGACATCAGCCTACGTCATTCTTTCCTTTATAAGGAAAGATGACTCACCTGTAATCGTGCCTTTGAGGCCGACAATCTTAATGCAATATTCCTTTTGTCGGATAAAAAAAAAAAAAAAAAAAAAAAAAAAAAAAAAAAAAGTCAGTTAGTTAAAGGAAAAAGGAAGAGGATAGATGGGGAGAAGGCAAAAGAATCTGAGGTTGTAAATGAGAAGGAGAAGGAGAGTGTGAAGGGAGCTGAAGTGAATGAAAGTCAAAAAGACTTTCATGTCACATATCAAAAGAGAAAAGGAGTGTCTGAGAAGGAGAAGGAGCTGAAGGATATGGTGAAAGAAGCTGACGCCAACCATAACCGTTCAATGGATAAAATCATTGAGCAGTTGTATAGGCAGGGTTTCGACATCAAACAAGAAGAGCTCAACCTGCTCTTAGAAGGAACTCATCCAGATGAGTTTGCTTATAGACAAATAACCACGGTTGAGCTCAAGAATGGAAAACAGGCCAAGTACATATCTGAAGTGTATGGCCGAGAAGGATTATTTGATGGTGTGCCCGAGGTGCTGACAATGGATGAGCAAATCATGTTTTTAAGGGCTTACACCAGGGAATCATATAGGCTGATACACGGGAAGTAGATCTCATGGTTGGGGCAACAGCTCGGTGTCCAATTCCCCAATACAGAGCTCCCAACCATATCATGCCAAACAGATCATCAGAGACTTCTTCCCTGGCCGGTGCTGAAAAAGGGTCACTTCTCATCTGATCAAGAGGATAAAGAGACCAATCTATCTGCCAAAATAAGTGGGACTCATCAATAACTTAGAGGTTTTGGCTGCATTGGTTCAGGGGGAGTTTGTTGGACCAAAAGAACCAATGAGCCTGATCAGAGAAACCTCTAAGTCCCACAAGACATCACAACAGCTGAAGAAGACCTGATCAGCTGTTCTACAAAGTCTGAAGAATACAACTGCTGAAGTACGTCTGAAGTACTGAAGACAAAGACTGAGACAACAGCTGAAGATCTAAAGTCTGAAGACTTCAACAAGTACTGAAGACAAAGACTGAAGATCAACAGCTGAAAGACAAAGTCTGATGTTCAAGTACTGAAGACATCAGCTGATGTTAACAGCTGATGACAACAGCTGAAGAGGGCTTCTTCAGTTGTTGTGATGGTTTTTCTTCTTCAGTAGTTTTCTTTTCCTTTCAGTAGTTTGTTTATTTTTCTTTTCAGTACTTGTAAACAACTGAAGAGGTTGTTCTTCAGTTGTTGTAGTTTCAGTAGTTTTATGTTTTTCAGTAGTTGTAAATAAGATCTTTAACACTTAGGAACATTTGTAAGAAGATGTCAGTTGTTGACATCTTCAGTAGTTGTTAAACATCAGTAGTTATAAACGGTTACATGTCACTTTCAGGTGACATCAGCCTACGTCATTCTTTCCTTTATAAGGAAAGATGACTCACCTGTAATCGTGCCTTTGAGGCCGACAATCTTAATGCAATATTCCTTTTGTCGGATATTTCTCTCTCTATAACAAAATTCTTTTTTCGTTTTATATCAATTGTTCTTGTTTGAATTTGTCTAATTCTGAGCTATTCCGCTGCTATATATGTTCAATCGATTAAACCAAGGGCTGAGATCCTAACAAATGGTATCAGAGCAGGTTAACCATTGATCGATCTAACAATTGATCATTGAAACTGTTCAATCGCTCTAAGTTAATCGAATTAGCAAAATTCGCAAGGATCTGTTATAGAGATTGAGAGTGTATCGCTTCTGGCCGTTTTATGTGAGGTTCTGTGTGGTTTTGAGCTAAATTTATTGTGATTTTACTTGAATCTGTCTGATTTTCCACAATGACTACTTCTTCGAATGATCCTTTCAATACTGGATCCTCTACCAAGCCTCCGATCTTGGTGAGGAGGAGTATAACATTTGGCAGAGAAGATTGCTCCATCACCTGTCTGTCAATAGCTCAGGTGTGTTGGACATCTGTGGTACATGGACCACATAAGCCAATGGTGAATGATCCGGAAACAAACCAGTTGGTTCCAAAGAAGAAGGAGCAATACTCCGATGAGGACAAGAAGTTGTTTGAAATTGATGAAAAAGCCCATGGAATTTTGGCTATGGCTATTCCTAATGAGATTTACTCTGGGCTTCTGCGTTGTGAGTCTGCTCATGACCTCTGGAATGCCATCAAAGAACAATTTGGTGGTACTGATGAGGTTTTAGCAAACAACAGGGAAATCCTCGCCCAACAATATGAGACTTTCTCTCATAGAAAGGGTGAGACTCTGACTCAACAATTTGAGCGGTTTTCATGTTTAATCTCTGAATTGAAAATGGTTAAACATGAATATACCAGGAGTCAGATGAACCATAGATTCTTAAGATCACTGCCTGAGAGATGGAACACATATACCATTGTTCTACGCTCAAATGCTGATGTTGATCGCCTATCTCTCACCCAACTTCATGGGAAACTGCTTACATTCGAGAGAGAGATAGAGCAGAAAAGGAAATTGGTTTCATCTGGCAAGCTCACTGAGGATTTTGTCCAAGGGAACACTGCCCTGATTGGACATCAAGAGTCAGAATATGCGTCATCTGAAAGCCAGTATGATGAGCATATTGATTTCTCTACAAACACTTCTGAGCCTGCCTTTGTGAGTGTTGATAGTTATTCTGCTGGTAGTAATAGTGATAATCTATGTTCATCATGGATGATCTCAAGGGGATTGCTGATGATGACTTAGAAGAGATGGATATTTTGAGCCAAATGGCCTTGATAAATATCAGATCTCAGAAGTTCTACAAAAGAACTGGAAGGAAATTCCCAGGACTCTCTGGCAAAACCAAAGTTGGTTTTGACAAGAGTAAGTTGAAGTGCCATAATGCCACAGGCTTGGGCACTTTGCAAGAGAATGTAGATCATCTGGATCTAACTCTCCTGCCCCTTTGTGACTTTCCCTGGCAATAGTCAACAAAACAGAGGGCAACAACCTGTCAATTTGGTATCATCATCAACCACAATCTCCTGCATATTTTGTTTCACAGGGGCCAATGCCATATCCATACCCTTGCTATTACATGCCACAACCAGGCCAAGTTCAAGCACCCACTGCTCAGCAACCACATGCACTCCCTGAGCCTCAACCATCCCAATCTCATCAACCTAATCAACTTCAACAACACAGCTTCTTCACACCAGGAGTTGTTGACTGGAGCAGTTTACCAGATGATGTGTCTGGTAATGAACAACTGTTCTCAGGTGCTGGTCAACATGGTGGTGAGCATCCTTTTGGAAATATAGCTCTCATGGCTTTGGAATCCTCTGATGGATCATCCTCAAATACCTCTTCAACAAAGGTATCACAGGTATCCTCTGAGGCTAAGGCCAAATTATGTTCTGAAACTTGCATAGCAGCATTCGCCTCTATTAGAGAAGCAAATGTGGCTTTAATCATAAAAATGTAGAGCTAGAACAAACAATTTCCAAAAATAAAGCTGAGTTTGAGTCTGTGCTAAAAGAGAAAACTGATGAGATTTACAAATTAAAATGCCAAATTTCTGATGATAAGGCTAGGGAGGATGTACTCTTAGAGAAGTACAAAGACCTCAAAGATACTCTTGCTGTCACCCAGGTAGAGTGTGATCGATGGGTACAATCTTGCAAGGGCTTTGAAATGCTTCTTAGTAAGCAAACAGCTTCCAATGTGAAGTTTGGAATTGGTTATAATCACACTGCTCCTCCTACAGTTTTTGCTTCAAGAGCAGGAGCGGAATTCTGATGGAGAAAGTAATGACCAATCCCCTCATCATGTGATTCACTACTTGATAAAGCACCATCAGTAGTTGAAGTCAGTAGTAATCCCTCTGTGAACCTATCAGCTGATATTGATGGTTCAACTGCTGACACTCACATGATCAATGAGTTGATCAACCCAAGTGTTATCCCTAGAAGTACTGAGGGTACTGGAGAGCAGGGGATAACATCTGGAGTTCAAATCCTAATGACTGACAGCACTGAAGAGAAGAAAACTGTCAGTAGGAAGGATTTGAAGCCTACTAAGGAAGTTGACAAGAAGGCAAAAAGTGCTTCTAAACTGCTGAAGAGCAAGTCTTCAGTAGTTTCATCTTCTTTAGTTGATGATCAACAAAAGATGAAGAAGAAACCATGTGAAATATGTGGTCTATTCAATCATCTCACAGATGATTGTTGGTACAAAAAGGGATCCAAACTCAAACAAAAGAGAAAATAAAGAAAACTTGGCTAAAATGAAAACTGAGTTTGAGTCCAAGTTTGTACCAGCAGCATCAAATCCTGTTACTCCTATGCCAAAAAGAAATCTAAAAAGGAAGGAGTGCAACAGGCAATAGCTGAGGTTGCTCAAAAGAAGATGGTGCAACACAAGAACTCATCATCAAACACCAATACCAATGTGTCTGAAGAGCTGAAAGCTCTCTCCCAGAATCAGACACAGCTGGTAATGATGGTTCAACATCTGTTGGGAAGAGTTAACCAACTTGATGGCCCTGTGTTGAACCCCAGAAAAGGAGATCCAAGCCGAAGGATTCCTCTTCTACACCATCTCCTTCACCTCAAGCTATTGTGTCCAATAAACCTGTTAGTTTACCATCTGTTGATGAGACCAGGCCCAAAACCAAAAAGGTTTGGGTCTCCAAAACTAACTGATTGTTTATTTTATGCAGGTCTTCAACATGCCAAAGTAGCATCTGGTATGTAGACAGTGGGGGATCTATGCATATGACTGGGAACAACTCACTTCTTAATGACTACTCTCCAGGAAGGAAGGGATTTGTTTCTTTTGGCAATGATGCAAGAGGTTACATCATCGGGAAGGCTTTGTTTCCAATGGGGAAATAAAGTTTGATGATGTCAACCATGTGAAAATCTCAAGTATAATCTTTTGAGTGTCAGTCAATGTGTGACAAAGGCCATGTTGCCCTTTTCACAAGCCAGAACTGCAGGATTCTGTCATCCAAAGTTCTGAGTTTGATTGACAAGGTATTGGATGCTCACACTCTCCTGAAGGCCAACAGGACAGGAAGAGTGTATGCCTTAGATCTTTCCAAGAAAATTGATCTCAAAGGCCATCCTTGCCTATTTTCCAAGGCCTCTCCTCAAGAATCTAATCTATGGCATAGAAGGCTGGGACATGTTAACTTCAAGAACATGAATCAGCTAATACACCATAGTTTAGTAAGGGGAATGCCTATGAAGGAGTTCAAGTGTGAAAACAACTGCACTGCTTGTTTGAAAGGAAAACAGCACAAGGTTTCATTTCCACCTATTGAAGAACCAAAGTCCACTGCCTGCTTACAACTTCTTCACATGGATCTCTTTGGTCCTGTGAGAGTGATGAGCAGGCACAGACAAAAAAATACTGTCTGGTAATTGTGGATGATTACTCCAGATTTGTATGGACTTTCTTTCTACATTCAAAGGATGAAGCTGCACAGAAGATCATAAACTTTGTGTTGTATGCTGAGAAGCAGTATTCCCTCTCAGTCAAGTGTATTAGAAGTGATAATGGAACAGAATTCAGGAACAATACACTTGATGAATTCTACCTTTCCAAGGGAATAAAGAGACAGTTTAGTATTCCAAGAACTCCTGAACAGAATGGAGTTGTGGAGAGAAAGAACAGGACCCTCATTGAAGCTGCAAGGTCTATGTTGGCTGATTCTGGACTACATTGACCTTTTGGGCTGAAGCTGTCAACACAGCATGCTATGTGCAGAATAGAGTGCTAATAAATCAGAGGTTGATGAAGACTCCATATGAAGTTCTACATCATTTGGCCCCTCTCATTTCATTTTTTAGAGCATTTGGGTGTCCCTGTTTCATTCTCAACACAAAGGATCAGCTCCAGAAATTTGATCCTAAGGTGGATGCATGGTATTTTGTTGGTTATTCATCAACTTGCAAGGCATACAGAGTCTTCAACTGCAGAACAAAGATGGTTGAAGAGACTTTACATGTCAAGTTCAATGAATCTCCAAAGGACAAGATTCCACAAAGCCCTGTGGAGCTCTTTGATTTGGACATACTGCAATATGTTCCTTATCAATCTCCTGCTGTTGCTCCTGTCAACAGTTCACCACCTGGTGTTACTACTGAAGATGATGATGATAGTAGTAATCACCTCTTCAGGTTTAGTGATCAACTGCCTGAGTCCTCTAAACCTGATGCTCCTGTAGCTCCAGCCGCACCATCCACAACAAATGCTGATGAGATTTCTGCATCCTCAACTTCATTTGAGTTGCCACCATCTTCATGGTTTCAAGAATCTGCATCAACATCTGCTGCTGCTGAAGACCCTACAAACACTTGCACAGATTTGATTGTTTACCAAGAGCTGAAAAATCACCCAATATCTCAAATCCTTGGTGATATCAATGCTGGTGTCTCAACCAGAAGCCAGTTGTCCAATTTTGCTTCTATGCTCTCTTCATCAGTCAGCTAGAGCCGAAGAACTATCATGTTGCTTTGAGGGACAATGGATGGGTTGAAGCCATGCAGCTTGAGCTTCTTCAGTTCAAGAAACAGCAAGTGTGGGAGCTTGTTCCTCTACCCCAGGTAAGTGTGCAATAGGCACGAAATGGGTGTTTAGGAATAAAACTGATGAAAATGGGCTAATTGTTAAGAACAAGGCCAGACTGGTTGTGCAGGGGTTTGCACAAGAAGAAGGTATTGATTATGATGAAACCTTTGCCCTGTAGCCAGACTGGAGGCAATTAGATTGTTTTTAGCCTATGCTGCACTCCACAATCTTAAAGTTTTCCAAATGGATGTCAAAAGTGCTTTTCTATATGGTTCAATAAAAGAAGAAGTTTATGTGTGTCAACCACCAGGCTTTGAGGATAATAAGCACCCAGAATGGGTATATAAGCTTGATAAAGCTCTTTATGGGTTGAAACAAGCACCTAGAGCTTGGTATGAGACCTTATCAAACTTTCTTCTACAGAATAATTTCACTAGAGGCTCCATAGATAAAACTTTATTTATTAAGAAGGTGGATCAGCATAAGCTACTTGTTCAAATTATGTTGATGATATTATATTTGCATCCTTTGATCCCAATTGTGTGAGGATTTCCAAACCTTAATGCAACAGAAGTTTGAAATGAGTGCAATGGGAGAATTACAGTTCTTTCTAGGTTTGCAAATCAAACAAAAAGCTGATGGAATTTTATTCATCAGTCTAAATACACAAAAGATCTTTTGAATAAGTTTGATTTACAAAACTGTAAATCCTGTTCTACTCCCATGTGCAACACCACACATTGGATGTTGATCAGAAAGGTAAAGGTGTGATGATGAAACCTTTACAAATGTATGATTGGTTCCTTGATGTATTTAACAGCTTCTAGACCAGATATTATGTTTGCTACATGTGTTTGTGCTAGATTTCAGGCTGCACCTAAGGAGTCTCATCTGATTGCAGTCAAGAGGATCTTTAGATATCTGCAAGGCACACAATCTCTAGGCTTATGGTATTCCACTGGACATTCTTGCAATTAGTTGCTTTCTCTGATAGTGACTATGCAGGATGTAAGTTGACCAGGAAATCAACTTCTGGTGGATGCCAATTCCTAGGCAACTGTTTGATTTCTTGGCAGAGTAAGAAACAAACATCTGTTGCTACATCCACTGCTGAAGCTGAGTACATTGCTGCTGCAAGTTGTACATCCCAAATACTCTGGCTTCAGAATCAACTTTTGGATTATGGCATTACAGAGACTAAGACTCCATTATTAATGGATAGTGCTTCAGCTCTTTGCATTGTCAAAAATCCTGTCCAGCACTCTAGGACCAAACATATAGAAATTAGACATCATTTTATAAGAGATTGTTTTGAAAAGGGTCTAATTAATCCTATGTTTGTGCCTAGTGCTGATGAGCTTGCAGACATTTTTACTAAGCCTTTGGATAGTTCAACTTTCCACAACCTGGTGTTAAGGCTTGGTATGCTGCAGCTAGAATAAGTGACAACTACTGATGATCTCAGTAATTACTGATGATCATTGGTAACCATGTCACATATAAGTACTGATGAGTTATTTTACCCTCAGTAGTTTTTATAACTACTGAAGGCTAAATGCTTTAACTACTGTACTTTCTGTTCTACACTACTGATGTAGTTACAACTACTGAAATCAGTAGAAACAGATAAGTACTGATGTCCTATGAAACAACTGAAAACAGCTAAAAGCTGATGAGTAAGTGTTGAGGACAATATGAAACAGCTGAAAGGCTATGAATTGACGACAACTACTGATGAGTACTCTCTCTTCAGTAGTTCACAAACTGCTGTTTCTTTATAAACAACTGAAGCAATACCATGTCTTCAGTAGTTTCACAACTACTGATGACTAACACCAAGTCTTCAGTTGTTTACAACAACTGATGGCAAAACCACGGTCTTCAGTAGTTTCACAACTACTGATGACTAATACCAAGTCCTCAGTTGTTTCAACATCTGAAGTCCACCTTGTCTTCAGTAGTTTTTTAAACTACTGATGCCTAAATAGAGACTTCAGTTGTTTCAACGTCTGATAGTAAACACCATGTCTTCAGTTGTTTTATAACTGCTGACCACACCAATACCATCAGTCGTTTCAAACGTCTGAAAGTTAATACCACGTCATCAGTAGCTTCAAATACTGATGACTAACACCAAAACCTTCAGTCGTTTCATAACCCGTACCCTATATATACCTGATCCCTCTTTCAGAGTTTTTCATTCTTTCACGACCTAACTTTTCAAAAGCTCTGAAAATCTTTCACCTTCATTAATGGCGACCATGCAACTCAAACCTCGACACAATTGTGTCGCGTACCTCACAAAATCGCCCTTCTGGACCAATTTGAAAATGCTATCGATCTTATGGTCCAATCCCCACTAAAAACGGCTTTCCTTTTAAATCCAATCATTTATGCCGATTCGCTACGTCAGTTCTGGATGAATGCGACCGTTAATGGAGAATCTATCCATTCATCTATCAACTCGCATAAGGTGGTCATCTCTACTGCTACCATCCGCCAAATATTACTGTTAGATGATGCTGCCTACCTTTTGGATATCCTAAGCGCCAACTTGATCTTTCCTTGGACAACATGGATATCAGGGTGATCTTAGTGCTTCAACAATCCTGAAGAAACATTTTCCAGATGCTGAACGATTATTATTTCATATGGTAAATGTTTGCCTGGCTCCGAAGACTTCCTCTTGGGATCAACTGTCTTCCAGATGGCAACAGGTATTGTTCTCTATCCTTGAACAAGAACCACTAAACTTTTCTGAAATAATTTTTCTTGAACTCAAGGATATGGCCACAAAACCACTTTCTAACCGTTGGATACTATATCCTCGGTTTATAATGGCCATAATAGAGAATCAGCTTTCTGCTGAGGGACTAGTTGGTCTGGGAGTCCCTGCTTTGGCTGTATTGCCAGTGTATACTCCCGACACAACACTGACCAAACTCTCAAACAGGCTGCCAAGCTGCGAAAACCACGCAGCTGGAACCCACAGCCTCCACCTCCACATCCAAAGTCCCCTCCAAACCCACAAGAAGAAGCCTAAAAAAGCTACTCAGGGAATTGAGTCCCCTGTGGATGCTCCTGCTGCACCAACGCAGGTTATCTCTGCTGGAAATAACCCCCCAGTAGAGACTGTGACTCCACCAACTGAAGCCGCTCAGGTTTCCTCTCAAAAGGAACCTGAAGCAACCACTCAAAGGGAAGCCACAATGCTGGGATCCTCCTCACTTGAGGGGATTACCATTGAAGAGCACCACTTGTCCGGGTGCACACTGCTTCCACAACTTCTCCTGATGCAACCGCCCCTCAAAGCCCTACTATCATTGTTGCAAAAGTGCTGACGCAGTTTCATTCCTCACCCCCCACCCAGACACCAATTACTACTGGGATAACCTCAACAATTGAGGGGGAGGATCACAATGCTTCTGTCAACCCACAGCACAGGGGTTATCATGTTCCATCTTCTAGTGTAGATAAGGAGGTGCGAACTTCTGTGAGGCTGCCTGCACTGCTCCTGACTCAGCAAATGACCAGGATGCAGTTGGTAACATCTCTAAGTCCTCACCAGCGGCAACAGCTGATGAAGGACATAGTCCTGAGGCTGGAAGTCCCCAGAACCGAGAACAAGGGGCACATGCTATAATTGATCTACACTCAAGGCATGTTCATTCTGACTTTGTCAGGAGGTCAGGTGATTCAGTATCAACTGATGATGACCTGAGCTTCTTCTATGATGTAGTTGCTCAAAACACCATTCTAGAGGATGAGGTTAGCAGACTCAAAGAGCTGCTGGCCAAGATGTCTCAGGATGCAAGTCCATCTGCCACACAATGCACCCACAGATGGCACCTTCTTCTGAAGGTCTCCTACACACTGAGCCAGTATATACTTCCAAGCCACCAGCCTCTGCTTTCGGCACTGATTCTCAGGAACAGAACCATCCTGATCAATCAGTTGCTACCCCTTCAAAAATCCCTATCTCTCATCACTCCCATGATCACAGATATAGTGATCAAAGCCATTGATGAGAGGCTTCCTACAATTATACAACCCTTGGTGGAGGAGTTGGTGACTAACTCCCTTTCTACTGCTCAAACCCTTGCACCCAATGCAACCAAAAAGGGGGAGAGTCAGTTAGTTAAAGGAAAAAGGAAGAGGATAGATGGGGAGAAGGCGAAAGAATCTGAGGTTGTAAATGAGAAGGAGAAGGAGAGTGTGAAGGGAGCTGAAGTGAATGAAAGTCAAAAAGACTTTCATGTCACATATCAAAAGAGAAAAGGAGTGTCTGAGAAGGAGAAGGAGCTGAAGGATATGGTGAAAGAAGCTGACGCCAACCATAACCGTTCAATGGATAAAATCATTGAGCAGTTGTATAGGCAGGGTTTCGACATCAAACAAGAAGAGCTCAACCTGCTCTTAGAAGGAACTCATCCAGATGAGTTTGCTATAGACAAATAACCACGGTTGAGCTCAAGAATGGAAAACAGGCCAAGTACATATCTGAAGTGTATGGCCGAGAAGGATTATTTGATGGTGTGCCCGAGGTGCTGACAATGGATGAGCAAATCATGTTTTTAAGGGCTTACACCAGGGAATCATATAGGCTGATACACGGGAAGTAGATCTCATGGTTGGGGCAACAGCTCGGTGTCCAATTCCCCAATACAGAGCTCCCAACCATATCATGCCAAACAGATCATCAGAGACTTCTTCCTGGCCGGTGCTGAAAAAGGGTCACTTCTCATCTGATCAAGAGGATAAAGAGACCAATCTATCTGCCAAAATAAGTGGGACTCGTCAATAACTTAGAGGTTTTGGCTGCATTGGTTCAGGGGGAGTTTGTTGGACCAAAAGAACCAATGAGCCTGATCAGAGAAACCTCTAAGTCCCACAAGACATCACAACAGCTGAAGAAGACCTGATCAGCTGTTCTACAAAGTCTGAAGAATACAACTGCTGAAGTACGTCTGAAGTACTGAAGACAAAGACTGAGACAACAGCTGAAGATCTAAAGTCTGAAGACTTCAACAAGTACTGAAGACAAAGACTGAAGATCAACAGCTGAAAGACAAAGTCTGATGTTCAAGTACTGAAGACATCAGCTGATGTTAACAGCTGATGACAACAGCTGAAGAGGGCTTCTTCAGTTGTGTGATGGTTTTTCTTCTTCAGTAGTTTTCTTGTCCTTTCAGTAGTTTGTTTATTTTTCTTTTCAGTACTTGTAAACAACTGAAGAGGTTGTTCTTCAGTTGTTGTAGTTTCAGTAGTTTTATGTTTTTCAGTAGTTGTAAATAAGATGTTTAACACTTAGGAACATTGTAAGAAGATGTCAGTTGTTGACATCTTCAGTAGTTGTTAAACATCAGTAGTTATAAACGGTTACATGTCACTTTCAGGTGACATCAGCCTACGTCATTCTTTCCTTTATAAGGAAAGATGACTCACCTGTAATCGTGCCTTTGAGGCCGACAATCTTAATGCAATATTCTTTTGTCGGATATTTCTCTCTCTATAACAAAATTCTTTTATCGTTTTATATCAATTGTTCTTGTTTGAATTTGTCTAATTCTGAGCTATTCCGCTGCTATATATGTTCAATCGATTAAACCAAGGGCTGAGATCCTAACAAAAAACACCTCACAAAAGGGTAGATTTGACTGATAAGGAAACAAAGGATGATGATTCATTCTTTGATAATTTTGAAAAGGGAATTCATATACCTCATTCAAAAACAAAAGATTGTGAGATATTTAATCATAAAGTTTCATTATCAAAATCAAAGCCTCAAATGAACATACATAAGATGAATCAAGAAGAAAATAGGAAAGAAGAACCTAGTTCATCAACATCCCTTCGACAGAATCATCCTCATCTAAAACAACTCAGAATGAATTAAACAAAACTAAAACTGAAACTATAAGACTTATTCATGAAGGAGTAAGTATTTTTGACACTGCTGGCAAACCCAAGATCATTAAGGCTTGGGTTGTCAATTCTAACTGATTTATTTCTAAATGCAGGAACAATATTAGAGAGCTGACAACATGTGGCATGTTGACAGTGGTTGTTCCAGGCATATGAAAGGAAACTATTCACTTCTCCATGATTTCAAACATAAAAATGCTTCTTATATGGCATTTGGTAGGGATAAAAAGGGAGGTAAAATTGTTTGTGAAGGAATGGTAACAAATGGTATACTCAAGTTTGAGAAAGTAAATTATTGTGAAAATTTACAATATAATTTACTTAGTGTATCTCAAATTTGTGATCAAAATCATACCATATTGTTTGATAATGGTAACTGTTACATTCTTAAGCCAGGTTTTTCTATTCCAGTAGATTGGCTACTTCTCAAAGCATCAAAAAAGGAAACACTTATGTTTTGGACATGAACAACACCTTAATCACAAAACATGAAACATGCCTTCTATCTAAGTTATCAGAAGATGTATCTCAATTGTGGCACAAAAGGCTTGTTTATTTTAACATGAAGAGTGTTGGAGCATATATAGTCATATATAGTGTGTCCGTCGCTTGTCGAATAGTCTAGGCTTAATGTAATACACCTGATATGTTGTAAAAACATGAAACTAGGTCATTCGTAGGAGCATATGCGAATGAGACTCAGTCGTATGACTGAGCCATGCTAATGGACCAGCCGTGCGACTGAGAGATGTTATTGGGACATTTGTAATATGGTGCAGTCGTACGATTGAACCATACGCATGGTCCAATTGCACGAATGGGCCCAGTCGCATCTAATATGGGCCGAGGCCTATATATACCAGTTTCAATGTGTAGAGTGATTAAGGATTGTGAGAGGGAGTCTGCCCGGAGCCTAGGGCTGCCAGATGAAAAGGGAGATCATGCTTGATCTCCCCTTGCCAAGAGTCTTGACTCTTATGTTGTAACAAGCTTGTAATCGTTAGGTTTTATCAATGAAACCATTAAATTATAGTTCTTGTTATTGATTGTCTCTTGGTTGTTGATGTTGTGTATCCTTCCGTCAAGAACACGCTCGGATGTTTACCGATCCAGCCGACTCCACAAAGAGCATGAACAAATTGGTGAAAAAGACTTTGTCATTAGATTGCCAAAGAAAGAGTTTCATTACTCAACTTACTATTCTTCTTGTTATAAAGGAAAACAACATAGAGTGTCATATAAATCCAAAATTATCAATACTAATACTACACCACTCAAATTTCTTCATATCATCAAATTTCTTCATATGGATCTTTTTGGTCCTACCAATGTGATGAGCATTGGAAAAAGGCAATATTGATTGGTGATAGTTAATGATTTCACAAGATTTACATGGGTCTTTTTCTTAAAACAAAAGAGTGAAACATCAGAAACCTTAATGGACTTTGTGATCAAGATTGAGAATCAACTTGATGCAAAAGTTAAATTTTTTAGGAGTGACAATGGTACTGAATTTGTCAATTTTAAACTGGATTCATTTTGCAGGAGCAAAGGCATTGCAAGGCAATTCAGTGCACCAAGAACTTCACAAAAAATGGAGTGGCTGAAAGAAGAAACAAAACTCTCACTGAAGTAGCCAGAACAATGCTAGTTGATTCATAATTGCCCATCACATTTTGGGTTGAGGTAGTGAATACTGCATGCAATGTTCAAAACAGAACATTAATTGTCAAAGAACACAACAAAACTCCTTATGAGCTCTTGTTTAAAATAAAACCATACATAGGATATCTTAGAGTTATTGGGTGTCATGTATCTGTTTTAAACTTAAAAGAGTCATTGGGAAATTTTTCAGAAAAAGCATATGATGGTTTTTTTGTTGGATATTCTTCAACATCTAAATGTTACAGGATTTATATTTCACAAGATAACATTGTGGAAGAAACTCCTAATATATATTTTGATGAATCTGTGTTCACTAAATCTGTTAAAGGTTCATCATGGTTGTTTGACATAGATGCTCTAACTGAATCATTTAACTATGATTATTTGAACACTGCAGGATCTGATGAAATATGTTATCCATTTGTTCCATCTCACATGAATGAAGTAACTTTATCTGTTGATCCTCCAAGGATACACACATCCTCCGGTGGAAACACTTCATGTAACATCTCGTATTTTCGCTAAATTAAAAGTTAATCTTGTTAAGTTCTTTTAAGGACTACTTGTGCCATTATGAATTTATGGGTTTCTTATGCTTAATATGTCTTTAAATCTTTAATTGAAGTTTAATAATGTTAAATAATAGAATATAATTATGATAGTAATAATAATAGTAATATTAGTAATAAATAATACTAATAATAGTAATAATAATAATAATAAAATAATATTGTTAATAATAATAAAAAATAAATAAATTGTAATAGTTACTAAACTTAACAATGTTTTAAAACATTAAGAAATTAAGGTTTAGGGGGTTTTAATGATAATTTAGAAACTTTAATATTAAAGTTTGTACATAAAATGTTAACAACGGAAACTACAGGGACCAAAACTGCAAAATTACAAAACCCTTTTCTTTTCTTTTCTGTTTCCTCGATTTCCCGCCGGCCACCGGCCACCGCCGGCCGAGGCCTCCGGCGAGTCCCAAAACACGCTTCAAGCGGCCGATTTTTAATCCAAAAACCATCCCGAACCCCGCTAGAGCATGATTCGAACCTAAAGACAACAATTAATAGCATTTAAACGTCAGTTAACAAGTTTAATCGAACCGGTAACCGAAGCCTTAAACTCCCATAATAATTCAATTAATTTAATCAGATCAAATGTTTGTCTACCTTTAATCATATACAACTTCTAATTTCTCCTGAAACACATAAATTCACACCTTCGATTAACCGTTGCAACCGCAACCTGTTCTATACTCGAACACCATCTCCGGACTTCAAGACCTGAAATTGATAGAGGGTTTTTGCTCACAAAGGTCTTTGGAAGCTTTATGTAACACGAATTTGATTATTGTGGTTGTTTGCAACTTGAACCGGTCTTAGTTTAACCGCGACTATTCTTCGATCGTTCATTGTCAATTCGATATCAATCGGGTAAGTTAGATATATCAACGAACTCGGTTTTGTGAGGGGAACAAAAGCCCTAAACTTAATTGGGTTCACCATGTTGTTTTGATCTTCAATTTGGGGCTAAACGAATCTAGGGTTCTTAAGGATTTGGGGTTTTTGTTAACTTGGTATATATAAATTAAATCCCGTGTTTTATTGCGGCCGAGAGCCTTGGTTTACCGGTCACGGTCACACATCCCATGCTAGAGGTCCCGGTTCGAACTCGGGGATCTCCATTATATTTTAGGGAGCTTCTACAACTTTTTAAAATATATAAAAAAATCTAAAAATTAAAAAAAATTATTTTTTATAAACTTCGTGTATTTCAACCCATGTAGATATTTTCTGTAATTTATTTATAAAAATATACTTATATTTTATTTAAAATCTTAAAGTGAAGGTTATAGTGAATATATATTTTATAAAATTTAGACTTAAAATTCTAGTTATTATTTCAACCATTGTTTATTTAGTTGTCGATTAAATCGTGTTCATTTTTTATTAATTACAAAACCATAATTAAACTTTATGAATAATTATAATTTTTATTCTTGGTCCATATTTTTATAATATAACCAAATCGTTTCCATGAAAATATAATTGATTTCGTTTGTTAATATAATTGAAAAAACCCCAAACTTCAAATAGAACCCTAGATCATAATAATTCATTGAACATATTATTAGACCTTAATCTTATGCTTAAATATATTTAGCTGTCTTGTGACAATACAACTTGGAACGACGTGTATTATTATTAATCTTCATTGCATACTTATTAATAAAGTGAGTTTCCTTGCCCCCTTTTTATCTTTTCACACTAATTTGGTATGAAACATGATTACTTATTGATGTGCTCCAAATTATATAAAAAAATCCTATCAAAAGCACATCATGTATTCCTTAATACCTTCCTTAAAATGATGAAAATATACTTAAAAATATAAAATTGTGTTTTCAAGTATTTAAAAGGGAAAGATGGACAAAAGAAGCATATTTAGCAAGAAATTGAAGTAATCCGAGCTTTGGAGTCCAAGCATGGGGTCGTGCCTCTTTAAGCACGCCTCCATGCTTTGCCAGAAACACACCCCCGTGCTAAATTAACACACCCCCGTGTTTGGACATCTGACAAGGACAAAATTACTGTCCCCTAAAAGTAGACACAGGGCCGTGCCCCACCTCCAACACGGGGTCGTGCCCCATTTAGCACGGGGCCATGCCCGACACAACCTGCATGTACGAGCCGACCAACTTTCGTAAGCATTGTACTAGCACGGGGCCGTGCCTTTTAGGCACGGGGCCATGCTTAAACACTCCGGAAAGCCTATAAATAGAAGCCTAAGTTCACCATTTTTTGGCAAGCTTTGGTGGGAGAGTTACTCTATAGAACTCTCTCAGGAATCAAGACTTCAAGGTCATTTGGAGGCTCGGGAGGTGCATACAACACTTGGAAGTAGCTCAGGATCGTCTAAATGCCATCCATTATGGATTATCAGTTTGATTGTTCCATTTGACCGATGATTACATATCTATCTTCATTGTTATATGTTGTTATGTTCAAGTTCATTATGAGCTAAACTCTTTTTATCATCCTAATCAGATGAAACTTATGTAATTTGTGATGAAATAATGGTGTGATAAATATTATGTTAATGTTATGGTGGTCTTGGGAAAACTATTGATGGGTAGCATCTACATTTTAACGGAAAGTTATAAATTTATGGTTTGTGATTGTGATCATCATACAAAGTTGAAAAACCGTATGATTAACTTTAATTCCTGAAACCGGTCTTCATAATAAATCCATGCCTAATGAACTAGAAATGGTTATTAGAAATCATATCACTTTAACTTTCTGATCATTTGTGGGTTCCCTTTTATTAGTTTGGAAACTTCAGTAATTGTTACGGTTTTCTTAAATTAATGGTATGTTAGGAAGGAACGTGATCAACTCTCTTTTTACATTAAGTTATGTTTTCAGAAATCGTATGTCAAATAGGTCATAAAAGATTTACCTACTTTACTAGGGCTTTGATCTGAGCAGTAAAACTCAGCGTGACAGGATCAAGTCACTACGGCAGCAGGATAGATGAGAAATCGCGCCAGCTCATCTTTATAAACATTAACATAATTACATTAATCCATATCTTTAAATCACACCACCAATTCATCACGGTTACATAAGTGGAATCTAATTAGGATGATAACTTTTATTCCCTGGTTTTAAATCCAAACGCTTCAAATCTTAGTTTAGTTTCTTTCTATTATTGTTTATTTTTTAATCCTAAAAATCATTCTAATGCAACTATCATTTTCTTAACAAAAACCAAATCTGATAGTCAAATCATCAAGTTTGTTGAGTAGGCTAGGTATGTCCATGGATTGATACTTGGTTCTTACCAACACTATATTACCACACGACAGCTATACTGCCTTTTGTTTGTGTGGTTTAGTATTAGTAATAACCAATTAAAACTGAATCTGTGCAATAAATCTTTATCAAAATATATATTATCCGCATTCCATCAAGTTTTTGGCGCCGTCGCTGGGGACACACGACAGTTTGAAAGACAAACTAAAATTTTGACTATCTTGTATATAACTTGTTAATATACTTTTGTTTAAACTACATTTTTAGTTTTAGGTAGTTTGCCCTAGTTACTTTAGTTACTTTTTCCTGATTCATTTTAAGCCTTAGTCAGTTTATGCTTCTTTAAGTTAGTGTATGTCCGACTCGTCTAGTTCTAAACTTGTTCCGCATCTTTCGGAACCCGAACGACTTTTCTGTCAAAGATTGCGCAAAAGATCACAACAAGCAGCACCGGTCATTGAAAAGACATTTTGGAAGGTACACCATCCAAAGAAGACATGGCTAACCAAGACGAGGAAATGAAGATGACACATTATGCCACACCGTCAATAGATGGTTATGAGTCTAGTGTTGCCCAACCAGCAATAGCGGCCAACAATTTCTAGATTAAATCTAGTATTATCCAACTCGTAGAAAACTCTGTTTAGTTCCCTAGGTTACAAGACCAAGATCCTAATGCTCACATATCACGATTCCTTCGTATCTATGCTACCTTCAAAATCAACAACTGTTCAGACGACGCCATTCGACTAAGACTTTTTCCATTTTCACTTCGAGGCCGAGCCATCGATTGGCTTGATTCACTTCTGCCTGGTTCCATCACCACATGGGCAGAAATGGCTGAACAATTCCTTTTGAAATACTTTCCACCCGATCGCACTGCCAAACTAAGAAGCAGCATCACAAGTTTTCGCCAAGACGACGATGAATCATTACACGCAGCATGGGAGAGATATAAAAGTCTCCTTCGGAGATGCCCACATCACGAACTTGATCTGTGGCTGCAATGTCAAACCTTTTACGATGCAATCAGCGGAGCCCACAAGCAAGCGGTAGACCAAAGTGCGGGAGGAGATTTTGGAAGTGTCACGCTAACAGAAGCATACCAAGCCTTAGAAACATCAGCTAAGAAGAGCTTTTCTTACAATCCCTTAAAAACCAACCTAGTTCTAAAGGTATTCATCAAGTAGTCTCCGAAACCCTAAATGCAGCTCATTAGAAGCTCTAACCAAAAAATTCGAACAATTGCAAAGCGAGCTAAGGAAAACTCCAACACGATGCAACACATGTGGAAATTCACACAAGACCAACGAATGCCCATAAGGCATTATGATGGTTGAAGATGTTGACTACGTAGGAGGACTAAACAACTCATACAACAACAACTCAAACTGGAAAAGCAACTCGAATTACAGAGATGCTGGCAATAACCAACAATCATCTGGATTCAACTGAAGGCCACCTTACCAACAACAGAAATCACCATACAAAGGTCCAAGTAGTAGTAACCAAGATCATGGAGCATCATCAATGGAAGACTTATTGCAGCAGTTGTTGTTAACCAAACAAGCCACATATGAGTACATCTGGAAATCTGATCGAAAGAATGAGGAGAGGTTCCAAAGAAACGAGCTGACATCAAAAGCAACAAAGCATCATTGCAAACCATAGAGCACCAAGTAGGTCAAATAGCACAACAGCTATCTGAAAGACCTCAAGGAGCTTTGCCCAGCAACACTGTAACAAACCGTAATGCTCAAGTCAAAGCCGTCACCACCAGGAGTGGCAGAACCACTCAAGGTGATGTACTCGCAATACAACCCATCCTTGAAGAGGTAGAAACTGAATCTTCAAGTAATGCGAATGATAAGCAAAAGCAACCTGTTGTTATTGAAGAACCAACCAAGAAATACATTCCACCACCACCTTATGTTCCACCACCTCCATATCCAGGTCTTTTGAGGCAACAAAGATGGAAGCACAATACAACAAATCCTTGGGTTGTTCCAGCAACTCCATATCAATCTGCCCTTGGTGACGGCCTTAGCTCTAATGCCAAACTATGCTAAGTTTCTAAAAGGTGTCTTGTCAAACAAAAAGAATCTGGAAGAGTTATCACACGTAGTTTTGAATGAGGAATGCTCTGCAGTTCTTCAAAACAAACTACCTCAAAAGATGACTGATACAGGAAGTTTCCATACCTTGCCTAATAGGAAATCTTTCTGTCAGTACGCGTTAGCTGATTTAGGTGCAAGCATTAACCTTATGCCATATGCGGTTTTCGAAAAATTAAACCTAGGTGAACCTAGACCTACCCATATGAGCATCCAGTAGCTGACCGTTCTGTCAAATATCCGAGGAGCATCATTGAAAATCTCTTAGTTAAAATTGACAAATTCATATTTCCCATTGATTTTGTGATCCTTGACATGGATGAGGATAAAAATGTTCCACTTATCCTAGGTCGACCTTTCTTAGCGACTGCTCGAGCCCTCATTGATGTTTGTATAGGCAAACTCACGCTTAGAGTAGACGAGGAGCAAGTAACTTTTGATATAGGCCAATCCATGAAACACCCTCAACATCATGATGACTCACTCTATTACGTTGATGCTTGCGATTCGATCATAAGCTGTTATTAGGAGAAAACTCTTCAAAATGAAGCTTGCAATACTCAATTAATAGAAGTCCAAATCACCGAGCCCATTTGTGAGAACCAAATCATTCAAGAACTTGAAGTTGATGAAACATCATTTCATCAAGAAGCATTTGAGATCATTGAGCAAGACCTAGAACCAAAAGCCAAACCTTCTATAGAGGACCCTCCAGTTTTAGAGCTCAAAGAACTTCAATCTCATCTCGAATACGCTTTTCTTGAAAACACATCTCAAATTCCTGTCATAATCTCATCCGCTTTATCATTTGATGAGAAGAACAAGTTGCTCAATATGCTTAAGGCACACAACAAGCAATTGCATGGAAAATCATGGAGACATCAAGGGAATCAATCCATCCTTTTGCACTCATAAAATATTGATGGAGGAGAACTTCAAATCCGTCATTCAACCTCAAAGACGTTTAAACTCGAGCATGCAAGAGTTGGTCAAGAAAGAAGTAATCAAACTGCTAGATGCCAGTTTAATTTTCCTTATTTCTGATTCACCTTGGGTCAGTCTCGTCCAAGTTGTTCCAAAGAAAGGAGGAATGACTGTTGTAACTAACGAGAAGAATGAGCTTATTCCCACTTATACGGTTATCGGATGGAGAGTTTGCATAGACTATCGCAAACTCAATGACGCCACAAGGAAAGATCACTTCCCTCTTCGTCTCATCGACCATATGCTTGAGCGATTATCTGGAAAAATTTTCTATTGTTTCTTGGATGGTTTCTTAGGTTATTTTCAAATCCCTATTGCTCCTGAAGATCAAGAGAAAATGACATTCACCTATCCATATGGCACATTTGCTTATCGGCGAATGCCCTTTGGATTGTGTAATGCTCCTGCTACATTTCAAATATGCATGGTAGCAATTTTTCATGACATGATTGAACACTCAATGAAAGTTTTCATGGATGATTTCTCCATCTTTGGAAACTCATTTGAGCAATGTCTTGAAAATCTAGAAAAGATGTTGGTTAGATGTGAAGATTCTAACCTTGTTTTAAACTAGGAAAATGTGAAGTCGGCCGGATCGATAAAATCCGAGAATGTTCTTGATAGAAGGATATACAACAGCAAAAACCAAGAGGCCATCATAATACGAACTATAATTGAATGGTTTTCATTGATAAAACTAATGATTACAAGCTCGTTACAACATAAGAATGAAGACTCTTGGCAGGGGAGATCGAGCATGATCCCCCTCTCATCCGGCAGCCCTAGGCTCCCGGTAGACTTCCTCTCAATCCCTAATCTCTCTACACATTGAAACTGGTATATATAGGCCTAGGCCCATATTAGATGTGACTGGGCCCATTCGTGCGATTGGACCATGCGTATGGTTCAATCGTACGACTGGACCGTGCGTATGGTTCATCGTGCGACTGGACCATACTTATGGTTCAGTCTTACGAATGACCCAATCGCATCTCTCAATCGCACGACTAGTCCATTAGCATGGCTCAGTCGTACGACTGAGTCTCATTTGCATATGCTCCTCGAATGACCCAGTTTCATGTGTTTACAACATATCAGGTGTATTACATTAAGCCTAGACTATTCGACAAGCGACAGACACATTATATATGACTATATATGCTCCAACATAAAAGTGCCGCTTCATGGTTACGGAAGGAATAGTGTTATGACACAAAATCTCTCGAGCAGGGCTTCAAGTCGATCAAGCCAAAGTCGACACTATTACTAAACTTCCACATCCCACAACCATGAAAGATATCAGAAGTTTCCTAGGTTATGCAGGATTCTACCGTCGTTTCATCAAAGATTTCTCAAAAATCGCTCAACCAATGACTCAACTTCTCAAGAAAGGCACTCAATTCGTATTTTTTGACGAATGAATTAGTGCATTCAAATTGCTTAAAGAGAGGCTGGTAACCGCTCCAATCATGGTTTCCCCAGATTGGATGCTACCATTTGAACTCATATGCGACGCAAGCGATTTCGCGGTAGGAGCCGTATTAGGACAAAGGAAAGACAAGCAATTTCACCCAATTCATTATGCGAGCAAAACCCTAAATGACGTACAAGAAAACTACACCACCACCGAAAAAGAACTTCTTGCGGTAGTTTCGCATTTGAGAAATTCCGCTCGTATCTCATCCTTTCAAAAACAATTGTTTACATCGATCATGCAGCCCTTCGTTATTTGTTCAACAAACAAGATGCAAACAAAAAATTGATTCATTGGATCCTTCTGCTTTAAGAATTTGACATCGAAATTCATGATAAGAAAGGAGCAGAAAATGTAGCAGCTGATCATCTCTCGCATCTCGAGGATTCAAGTCTGTCACAAACTGAGGAAGCCATAATAAACGGCAACTTTCCTCATGAATTTCTTATGCACATTCAATCCTCAATCAATGAACATCCTTGGTTTGCCGATTTTGCAAATTAATTAGCAAGCAGAATCCTTCTCAAAGGAATGACTTATTAGCAAAAGAAGAAGTTCTATACTGATATCAAAAATTACTATTAGGAAGACCCGTATCTATTCAGAATCAGTGTAGACCAACTCATTCGAAGATGCGTATACGGAAGAGAAGCAGAACAAATTCTAAGGCATTGTCATGAAGGACCCACTAGAGGACACCATGGAGCAACCTTAGCAACATGGTACGCACCTGTGATGCATGTCAAAGGGAAACCAATATCTCAACACGGGATGAGATGCCTCAGAAACCGATTCAAGTATGCGAGATATTTGATATATGGGGTATTGATTTCATGTGGCCATTCTCGGTGTCATTTGGCAATCGTTACATCTTGGCAGCAGTTGATTACGTCTCAAAATGGGCTGAAGCTCAAGCCCTGCCTACTAATGATGCCAGAAATGTTGTCAAATTCCTTAAAAAACTATTTTCTCGTTTCTGTGCCCCCAAAGCTCTAATTAGTGACTGAGGAACTCATTTCTGTAACAATCAGCTCGAACGAGCAATGGCGCGTTATGGAGTTCACCATCGCTTTACAACTGCTTACTATCCACAAGCGAATGGACAAGCTAAAGTCACTAACCGAGGCATCAAACGAATTCTTGAGAAAACTGTAGGTCAAAACCACAAGGACCGGTCTACCAAGTTAGATGATGCATTATGGGCTTTTCGAACAGCCTATAATACTCCCATCGGCACAACACCGTGTAAGCTATTTTATGGGAAGTCATGTCATCTACCTATGGAACTAGAGCACAAGGCTTTTTGGACACTTAAAGCAGCAAACTTGGACCAAGAGCTTGCGGGAAAGAATCACTTCCTACAAATTCACGAATTGGAGGAATTGAGAGAACAAGCGTACGGAACACTAGGGTTTACAATGAAAAGACAAGGAAATTCCATGACACTCGATTAAAGAACACAAAACAATTTCATGTGCGAGAACGTGTCTTTTGGTATAACTCTTGTTTACATTTGTTTCCCGGAAAACTGAAATCATGTTGGTCTGGACCTTATACGATCAAAAACATGTTTCTGAATGGTGCCATTGAAATTTATAACCATGCAGGTTTAAGTTTCAAAGTAAATGGTCATCGTTTGAAACCGTATAATGATGGACCAACCAAGATTCCCTTGGAGGAATTCACCTCTGCCCCGACGAAAACTAAGTGTGGGGAAGGGTCGTGCCGAAGACCCAAACTTAAACGCAACACCTATACATAAATTGTTTCTTACTTTTTAACAATTTTTAGGTTCTCACAAACACAAGCATAGGGTCGTGCCTCATCAAGCACGCCTCTGTGTCTCTGACAAATTTGTTTCCATGATCTCCGCTGACGACTCTAGAACATTTCAGGTCAAATTTAAGACCAATTCTAACAAGCACGGGGCCGTGCCTAGCCAAGCATGCCCCCGTGTTCACTTTCCACGACCTGTATATAAATACCACACTTGTTCTATTCTTTCATCACACTCACTTCTGTTTAGAAACATCTGAAAAATGAAAGAATCAAGTCACGGAAGTTCCGACTGGAATCCTATGAAGAAACCGCGTTCTGAAACACGAGAGCCAACGACTGAAGACTATTTCTTCAAGCTGCATGAACTAATCAAGCAACTGATTGAAATGAACCTCGCTACATCCCAACGCTTAGCTGAACTTATCCAAAAAGTTCAACAGATGAGCGAGGAACTCATTTCCATTAACCGGCAGCTTGCGGAATTGAGCAACCACACTTCTCACTATCCCATCCTGGACCTTCCACACGAAATCTGTGGAGGTTTGTTTTAGAAGCATTTCAAGATGTGCTAAGTGCGCTGTTGCACGTTAAAGAGTCTAGTTTTTCTGTTTCAGATTCTCGGCTTTTAACATATCATGTAACCGTAGGACCTTAGAAAATGTAATTTTCAATTTGGCTTGTGTTATTTAACTCTAGGACTATTTTTGTATTTTTTCTAATGATTTGGAAGTGATAAAACTTAACCGGGAAAATTACATAACGTGCGAAACTGAAAAACGGAACAACAAAAGACTGAAACCATACAACAACACATGAACATGGCCCCGTGCTTAAGGAGGCACGCCCCCGTCTTCGACAAAAAACTGACACAAGCTGACATATTTCAGCCTTTTGTCTTGTTCCTTTTCAATTTTGCATGATAAATTGTAGAGATTAATGAAGAGGCTGATGCAACCTAAACATCTTAAGTCCATCCTGCATGCTGCACAAGTACATTAAAGAAGAAGCTTAGGAAGTTTCACACATGAAACAGAAAAATACTCTAAGTGTGAAATATTCCGAAGCCAAGACCAATATCTTCCGAAGCCAAACATGAAGTCTTCCGAAGCCTCAGAGACAAAGTCTTTCGAAGCTTCAAGTTCATAAAGACAGATTTCTTCTGAAGACTTTTAGTAACATGCTTTATCTGATGTACTGTTCCATAAAACTGGACACCTTTCCGCTGCATCTCTGCAAGTCATCAACTTACATGAGTTGGTGAAAAGGTCCATGCTTTTGGTAACTGTACATTGAGGTGTTGCATATGTAACTTTCTACTTTATGTACTTTATCATTTTTGTAATAGATAAGGATGTGAGCTATGGCATGTCATAGTTACAAGTCAAAAGGCAATCTGCCTTTTGACTCTACAATTGATTTTGTTTGTGTCTAGTCAATTGTATCCAGCTGGCTTTCAAACTATAGCCGGCTGTAGAATGTAGTATAAGTATCTCATGTTCTTGTATCTTTCAAATATGATTTGTAAGACTTGTAATAGAACATAGAGAAAGCAATATACTGCATTCTTGAAAACCATACACTTGTGTTCTTTGTGTTCTATCTCTCTTGCATTCCTTGTGTTCTTAGTGTCTCTAATTGGGTAATCCAGTTTACTATTTGATTAAAGTTTAGTTAATCTCCTCTTTGTGTTGTTGTGTTGTAACTTACACCCTTCAATGATCCTGCATTTGGTATCAAAGCATTTCAGGCTCTTGATATAAGATCTCACCATCTTATGATCCCTCACACATACAAATACTAAACTTTTCAAATGGCAGCCATTTCCAAAACTGATATGGAAACTGGAACCATGAACAAGTCCCCACTGATCACTCTTAATGAGTTTGATACCTGGTGTTTGAGAATGGAAGGTTTCATCAGCTCTCTTGATTAAGAATGTGGGAGTCTATTGAGAATGGAGCTTTCATACCCAGCATCCCTTCTGCTACTGGTGCTGGTATGATCCCTAAAGATGTGGCTAACTACTCTGATGAAGATAGGAAGAGAGTAGAGATAGATAGAAAAGCCATGACAGCCCTTCAAACTACCCTTCCAAACTCTGTGTACAGAGGTTTCAAGAAGTGCAAAACAGCCAAGCAGCTGTGGGATGCACTGAAACTGATGTATGAGGGTTCCTCTGAAGCCAAGAAGAACAAGAAGGATCTCCTAAAGTAGCAGTTTGAAAACATCACCTTCAAAACAAGTGAAACCATGACTCAACAGTATTACAGGTATGTTGAGATTGTGGATACCCTAGTGGATGGAGGAGTTTCTCTTGGAAATAGGGATATTATAACGAAGTTCATGTCCTCACTTCCTAGGCAATGGACACACTACTGTGTGGTGATCAAGAGAACTGAAAATATCAAAACTCTTACTCTGACAGAGTTATATAGGATTCTAAGTGGCTACCAGATAGAGATGAACGTGCAAGGTTCATCTGGCAACTCCGATAATCAAATGGGTTCAGCCCTACATGTGGTTGAAAGGGATAGCATAGAACCCAAACATCATCTCTTATGCTACCCTGACAATTCAGCAAAGGGTCCTTTCATCACCTTCCGAGAGACACCAAGGGAGAACTACACTCAAGGAAGCCCATTACAAGATACAAGCTCTTCTCAAGCATTTGTGTCTTCTTATGAAAGCTGTGGCAACGCTCTTTTCACTCTTGAAGACCTGGACTGTATCCATCCAGATGATCTGGAATACATGGAAATAGTCCAGTAGATGGCTCTTCTCACTCACAGAGCCAAGAAGTTCTACAAGAGGACTGGAAGGAAGTTCCCAAGCAATGCAACCAGTGGAAAGTTTGGCCTGGACAAAGGCAAAGTCAAGTGTTACAACTGTAACTTGATGGGCCACTTTTCCAGAGAATGTAAGGCACCTAGAACAAATGGTGGCCAAACACAATCCAGACCAAACTACACTGACAAAGCTCTCCAGAATGAGAAATCAAAGCAGGAAGCTGCTGTTGCTGTTGAAGAAGGAGGCTTTGACTGGAGCTTTCAGGTGGAAGATGCTTCTCCAAACCAAGCACTAATGGCAAATCATGATGAAGCCAAGATATTGGAAGATCCTTGTACTCCTGAATGCATTGCTAAAATTAACAGATACAGGTCCTACAACTTGGAAATGAGATCTGACCTGAGTCCTTAAATATTTTAAAATCTGATTTTAAAAAGTCTAAAAATGATTATAAACTGAAGATAGAGGACTCAAAGAAAACCATTTCAGTTCTAAAAAATGAACACACAGATTTTAGGACTCAAATCAAAGATCTCATAACTAAGTTAACTAAGTGCCAGGCTGAGCTTGTGATCAGCAAAGCCAGGGCAAAAAAGAGTGTTCTTGAAGAGAGACCTTCAAGAACATGATATCCTTATCCGTGCATAATAAAGTGTGCTATTAAAACATGTAGGGACCGGGATCCAATAAGATAGCTCTTCCACACACAATCTTGTTAGTAAGATCTCCTAGGTATGGAACTTGTGAAGATGAGCTTCCTCTCATAGATCCTATGAGTGAAGAGGATGAAGAAGAGATAGTGAAGAATCCCTCTGAGAAGAGTGAAGAAGAGGATTCCAAGAAGGGCCACTATCCTTTTGGAGGAGAAAAAGAAAATTGTGAAGACTAAGTCCATGAGAAAGAACTTGATCAGAAAGAGCAAAAGAAAGGCAAGGAAGGCTCAAGAGATCAAGGCTACTTTTGACTCTAAGCATAAACAAGTTTTTATTTCTACAGGGTTTAAAGTGGTAGGGACTGAAGACATCAACCAAAACTCTCTGCTAAGAGTTCTGGTTCTTGTTCAACTCATCTCAGTAGCAAGAAGAAGACTGATCTGTTATGTACCACTGCTACACAGCCTGGACCATCAAACTCCAAGCACAGTCCTCAGCCCAAGAGGATTGTTTCAGCATCTACAAAGATGAAGGTGGAGAAGGGATGTGACCAAAGACAATCCTATTCCAAGGAAAAGGCTCTTGTGAAGAAGAAGATGAATTGTGTCATGTGTGAAAGTACCACTCACATTGCTAAGGATTGTCCCTTCAATCCTAAAGGTACTGTCCATATGACCAAAACAAAGGCTTCAAAGAGTTCTAAGAAGATTCAAGCTTCAGAAGGAAAACCTGTTTCCTTCGGAAGCTCCAAGTCTAAGAAGAAGGGAAGTGGAAAATTACCCTCGAAGAGAAGTTGGTCTCGGAAGAAAGGAGTTCTTCCGAAGCACTGAAGTATGTTGCAGTGTCTGCAGAATCTTCCGAAGGTTCAGTCATCAAAACTTCCGAAGTTTCAAAAGCTTCCGAAGTTCTGAAGGTCAAGTCCAAGACTCCAAAGGTGGTGTGAAAGTCTAAGAAATACCAAGTGATTGAGAATTCTCCATCAACAATAGCTCAAGATCCTCTTACTACAACCATAGGATCTATTATTGTTGAATTACCTTCTGTTAATGAGCCAAAGACAAGCAAAGCTTGGGTTTCGAATGTAACTAATCATTCTCCTTATGCAGGGACAACTAAAGACAGACAAAAGTGTATGGATCATAGACAGTGGCTGTTCCAGGCACATGCCAAGCAATAGGTCACTACTCCAGAACTTTGAAATGATTGATGGAGGACCAATTGCTTTTGGAGGAGATGAAGGTGGTTACATTTCTAGAAGGGGCAAGGTCACAAATGGTAAGTTTAGCATAGAAAAGGTAAACTTTGTTAAGGAGCTTGGATACAATCTTCTGAGTGTATCTCAATTTTGTGATCATAGTCATAACATGCTCTTTACTGAGCATGAGTGCATTGTTCTTAAGCCTGGTATGGTCATTCCTCATGAGCATATCCTGCTTAGAGCCTCCAGGAAAGGAAAGATGGATTTGCAAGAATCTCTCCCTCTGGAGAAGTTTCATGGTTTCTGTCTAAAGCTAATAGTGATGAGTCTTTCCTATGGCACAAAAGAACGTGCCATGTAAACTTTAAGAACATGAAAAATTGATTAAGCATGATTTAGTAACTGGAATACCAAAGAAAGAGTTTACAAGTGATGATCATTGTGTTGCATGCCTGAAAGGGAAGCAACATAAGGTTTCTCACAAGCCTCAGGAAATGAACTCCATCACTACACCCCTACACTTGTTACATATGGATCTCTTTGGCCCCACCAGTGTAATGAGTTTAGGAAGGACCTTATACTGTCTAGTGATCATAGATGACTTTACAAGATTCACTTGGGTCTTCTTCCTTAGAACTAAGGATGAGACTCCAGAGATTCTGAAGAATTTCATCTTAAAGATTGAGAATCAGTCTGATCACAAGGTCAAAGTCATAAGATGTGATCAAGGAACTAAATTTAAGAACCAAATTCTTGATACATTCTATGATGAAGAGGGTATTACAAGACAATACAGTGCTCCCAGGACTCCTCTGCAAAATGGTGTTGCTGAAAGGAGAATTAGGACACTGATTGAAGCTCCAAGAACCATGCTGTCTGACTCTAAGCTACCCATCACCTTCTGGGCAGAGCCAGTCAACACCACCTGCTATGTGCAAAATAGAGTTTTAGTAGTTAAGACTCATGGCAAGACTCCTTATGAACTTTGGCACAAGAGGAAACCTTTCATTGGTTTTCTCAGGTCATTTGGATGTTCTTGCACATCTTGAATACCAAAGATCAAATTGCCAAGTTTGCTGAGAAATCAGATGATGGACACTTTATTGGATACTCTTCCCAAGCTAAGGCTTATAGAGTGTACAATCTCAGAACTAGAATTGTTGAGGAGTCAACCAATATGACTTTCAATGAACACACACCCTGTGTTGCTGGTTCTGGTCCGGATTGGTTATTTGATCTTGATTTGGTTACAAACTGTTTTAACAAAACTTATGAGAATGTTTCAGGATCTATAGAAAATCTAAATATAGGTGATCCTGATCCAAGATTTGAGCTAGGAAGACCTCCAAGTCATACATCTTCAGCTCCAGTTGGAACTACTTCTGCAAATGAGGTCTCTATCAGCACAACAATGACAAACTAAGTTGATACATCTGGTATGCCTTCAAACTCCAGCTCAGAGGCTCTACTACCAGATAAGAACACCTCAATTGTGGATGATAACAATGATGGTGGTGACAGTGACCAAGAATTTCTTGATGCCACTAACCACACCATAGATGAGAACATCAATGATGTCACACACTGCTTGGATCAAGCTTCACTTGAAAAGTGTACTGATGTGGTGGGAGAAACATCTATGCCAGATTTAAATTTCTCTAATTTAGATCTTTCTCAACAACTTGCTATGATCCCTCAGCTTAGGATCCACAAGTCTCACCCCACCACAAACATCATTAGAGATGTTGTCTCAGGGGTAAAGACAAGAGGACAAACCCATGAAGCAAATGTTTGTCTTCACTCTTGTTTTCTATCCCAGATAGAGCCAAAGAAAGTTGTGAAGCTCTAAAGGATGAAAGTTGGATTGAAGCTATGCAACAAGAGCTGCTTGAATTCAAAAAGGCAGAAAGTTTGGAACCTTTGTCCTCTTCCTTCTAGGGAGACTACCATTGGAACCAAATGGGTGTTTAGGAACAAGAAAGATGATAGAGGCATCATCATCAAGAACAAAGCTAGACTAGTTGTTCAAGGATACACACATGAAGAAAGGATTGACTACACTGATGTCTTTGCTCCAGTGGCAAGATTAGAAGTTGTTAGGATATTCCTAGCATTTGCTGCATCCAAGAACTTCAAGGTCTTTCAACTTGATGTGAAGTGTGCCTTTTTATGTGGAGTGATAAATGAAGAGGTTTATGTCACCTGGTTTTGTAGACCCTGATCATCCTGATAACGGTTGCAATCTTCATAAAGCTCTCTATGGGCTGCATCAGGCACCCAGCAAATGGGATGAGACACTATCTGAGTATCTTTATAAACATGGATACAAGAGAGGTACTATAGATGGAACTCTCTTCATCAAAGGACGGGGAAATGATATACTGCTAGTTTAAGTGTATGTGGATGACATCATCTTTGTTCAACTAATCCAAAGCTCTGCAAGACTTTGAGAAGCTGATGAAATACAAATTTGAAATGAATGCCATGGGGAAACTCAATTTCTTTCTGGGAATTCAAGTGAAGCAAGTTGAAGATGGCATCTTCATAAGTCAGTCAAAGTATGCTCAGGACATACTTAAGAGGTTCAACATGACTGACTGTAAGATTTCTAAGATACCCATAACTAGGAACCACTCCCTTGGACCTGATCCTAGGGGGAAGTGTGTAGATGAGCACTTATACAGGGCTATGATTGGGTCTCTTATGTATCTTACTGCTAGCAAGCCTGATATCATGTTTTCTACTTGCATCTGTGCAAGATATCAAGCCAACCCTAAGATGTCTCACCTTATCACTATCAAGAGGATTCTAATATACCTCAAAGGTGCATCAAAACTTGGCTTATGGTATCACAAGAATCTTGACTTCAATTTGTATGCCTATACAGATAGTGATTATGGTGGTTGCAACATGACTGCAAAGTCTACATCTAGGGGATGTCATTCCTTGGTGGAAGGGTTGTCTCATGGCAATGCAAGAAACAATCCTGTGTCTCTGCATCAACTGCTGAAGTTGAATACATTGCTGGTGCAAGCTGCTATGCTCAAGTGCTTTGGATTCAGAATCAAATTCTAGACTATGAGTTAAACTTCAAGGAGACTCCCATTCAAATAGACAACAACAGTGCTATCCCCATCACAGAGAATCCTGTGCAGCACTCAAGGACAAAGCACATCAATATCAGGTATCATTTAATAAGAGAACTATGGAAAGGGATTAATTAAACTAGTCAAAGTTCACACAGATGAACAATATGCTGATGTGTTTACAAAGGCTTTTGATGGACAGAGATTTAAATAGGTTATATAAGCTATTGGGATGATTAACTTTGAGTAGTTTTTTCTTAACACTAATTCTTATTATTTCTTAAAATACGTGTGTCCTAAGTTTTCTAGTTCATCACTTTCATAAGCTTATGTTTTCTTTGGATGAAAATTTCTTTTTGAAGACTTTCCTTAGATTTTTGAAAAATTTCTGATACTTTGGAAGTTATGCTTTTAACTTCGCAAGCAAATCATGCCTTCAATATAAATAATGTCTAAGAAAGTTACCTTCGGAAGAGCTTTCAGATTTATCTTCCGAAGCTTAAATACTTGTCTCAGACACTTACTTATTTTCAAGGACCATTTACTTCCGAAGCAAAATTTACTCTAGGAAGCTTTGTTGTTTTATATACAAAGCACTCAAGTTTTAATTTCTCTTCCAAAGCAAAATTCTCAAAACTCTTAGGAAATTCTTCCGAAGTCATTTTAGCTTCGGAAGCTTTTTAATTAAAAACTTCCGAAGATAATTAACTTTTGGAAGCTTTTTGACTTCCAACAAAAATACTTTTTGAGCAAAAGTAAACTACTTTTTCAGAGGTGGAACCGACATCTGGATTTCAAAATTTATCCTCTTTCATTAAACTTTATCTGAAATCCTTCTCACATATAACCCAACGGTTTCCCCCTCTTTCTATCATCTGTTCTTTCTCCAAACCTAAAACCCTAAATTTCTCTCTGAAATTTCTTTTTCTCTTCTTTCTTCATCCTTAAGCTACTCAAAATGGCCAACCTTGCTCAGAAAAATGATCCTAACTTTACCATGCAGCTACACAGACAACACAATCAGGTTGCTCTGTTAAGCTTAAGAAAGATCCTCATTTTTCAGAGGTTTGTCGTTTCTTAGCTCTATCTAACTATTTCACCTCCCTAACCATTGATCCTCCACTTTATGAGGATCAACTGCTTGAATTCTGGAAGACCTGCCAAGAGGTCATTATGGACGGGGAGAAGGCACTATCTGCCACAGTGCAGGGGAGAACAATCTTCATCACTCCGACCATCATCAATAGGCATCTTCAGCTGGATGATGAAGAAGGTGAGGTTTTTCCCAAAGGAAGCTCGTAATCATTCCTTTGAGTAGATGGGATATGAGGGAGATTTCTCTGTAAAGACCTTTAGGAAAGGGAAGGTCTCATCCCAATGGAGATTCCTGCTCCATTTGGTCATCCACAGCTTATCAAACAAGCATGGTGGATGGGACTAGATTCCTGAGTATCTCTCCTTCATAATCCATGGAATGGTTCAGGGGGTCAAATTCAGGTATTCTCAGTTTTTTTATAGAAATTTACTTGCTAATTTAGACTCCTTAGAGTATTACATGTTTCCAAGATATGTTCAGTACATTCATAACTGTGAATTAGGCTCACAGTTGAGGGAAACAGGTAACACTCTTAAATTGGGACAGATGAAACCCGACATCTTTAAAATTCTGAGAAAGCCCACTGTTGGATTCTCTGGGGTAGAAACAGCCCTAGTCCAAAAAATGTTAGAGCTCATTGCTCAAGGTGATAACCTAGCAACACAAGCTAGTGTTGAGCCCACACCTGCTATCTCCCAATCACCCACACAGCCTCAAATCACCATCACTTACCAAAGAAAATCCAAACGAACCCCTGCTCAGGCTATTAAGTCTGTGGAGGCCCCATATACTCACCCACACAGAAAGAAGTGGACACTGGAGCTCCCACTTCCCCTGAGGAGCAGACCACTCCCATCTCTTCAAGAATCAGTGTTGAGGTTCCTCATGCTCAGCCTGATGAGCTCATTAGGCCAACTGCCTTAAGCTATCACTCTGAGTCTCAACACTCAAGTGATCAACCTTGAGGGGACAGTTACCATCCCCAGCCTATAGATCTCAACCAACCAATTCCCAACCTTGACTTCTATACTGATGAAGATGTAGTGGTATCAGTGAGTATAATGAGTCTCTCTTCCTTCCCCTACTCAAGGAGAGATGAATACTCTGAGTCTCCTACATCTATCCCACATCAGTCACCTACAACTGAGGTGGACACTCCTGAACCTGTTCAGGATGTCCATATGGAAGAGGCTCTCACTTCTGAAAGTGATTACATCATTAAGACCTCAACCATGGCAACTCAGCCCACTGACATCTCAATTGAGATTGCCAGTGAGCAGAGGAAAACCAGCAGCCAAGAACCTCAAGCTAGTGGTGAGAGAGAGGACTTTGGTCCAATTATCTCATCCCTCAATGAGTCTTTTGATGAAGATGAGGGGAATCTGAGACTACTGGTGCAAAAACTGTCTAAAACATGCACTTACCTAGTCTCAAAGGTCAGTCACCTTGAATCTCAGGTGACTACCTTACACAACAGGATCAATGATCAGCAACTTGAGATTTCATATCTTAAGGAAAAACTAGCTGGGAGACCCTTAAGAAGAGCTCAACCAGGACCACAAGAACCTGTGGATGTGATTGACCTATCTTCCAGCTCACCTATGCAAGTGGGTGATGCTACCAAAAAGGGGGAGAAAGTCATTACAGCCACAGAACATGGGAGTTCTTCAGAGAGAATGGACATTGAGGATTCACATTGATGTGGACTACACAGACTCCTTCATACAGAGTCTGTTTTAGGATGGGATACCAAGGTCTATGTCACCTTCACCATCTTCCAATCACATCATTGGGTGGAGGTATGACAACATCAGGAAAGCCCTAATCATCATAAGAGTTTAAGGACAACAAGAAGTCTTCAATTTTCATACCTTGGACTAGTATGATGGTATGGATCTAGTTAACATGCCATTTGTTAACCCAAGCCAATCAAGACAAGCTAATAGACTGGCTCAAAGAATCCAAGACAGGATCACTGCAGAGTTCAACTTAAGAAGGAGACTCAGGCAATCAGGCAATGCCATCGGTCAACTGGATGTTGAGGCAGATCCTAAGATTAGCTTCATAGGGGAAACCTTGACTGAAGACCCAGTGGCAGAACCTGAGACCCAGGGGAAACCTTGACTGAAGACCCAGTGGCAGAACCTGAGAGCCCTGTCTCATCATCATCAACTGCTGCAGAGATCCACTTTCCTTTTGAAACACCTACTGGTGAAGGTGTTTCTTAACCTCTCTTTGGCCTGAGCTCAGATGCTGCAACAAGCAATGAAGGCCAAAGCTCTCTCCACGCTGAGTCACAAAGGTCTGTGAGTGACAAAGGGAATAGAAAAATGACAACTGTGGAGATTGAGGAGGAGGAGAGAGAGGAAAAGGAGGCTAAGGGGAGAAAGTTCCTCTGCTGAGTCTTCAAGACTCATGGAGTCTGCTATCAGGGCTGCCCCCAGACCAGATACCCAGAATGATGAATTAAGGGCAATCAGGATAAACTATTTGCACACTAGGAACTATGACATAGACAATGTCATTTCTTTCCCCTTAGATGAGTTGAATGAACTGGTTGACCTAGAAAGGTCAAGGGAGAAGAAGGAGCCATAAGATACAGAACTCGTAGTACAAGTCAAAGAAGAGAAAAGAAGAAAAAGACTGTACAAGGATATGCCCACTCTCTCCCTAGTTGAGGAAAGTCCTGCACAAGAAGATGTGGTTCAACAAGAACCTCAGGTAGACAAAGAAGAAGAGAGGATCAAGATGATCAACTACCTGAGTGCCACAGGCTTCTATCAGACAGATGCACTCCTTTCCTTGTCCTATGACTATGTTGAGTTTGAGTACTTAAAACAACTTGAACTTGAGATAATCAAGGACAGAAAGACAACTAAGAAGAAACTAAGGGAAGAAGCTGCAAAATC
This sequence comes from Flaveria trinervia, assembly GCA_025506515.1. Lineage (NCBI taxonomy): Eukaryota > Viridiplantae > Streptophyta > Magnoliopsida > Asterales > Asteraceae > Flaveria > Flaveria trinervia. The sequence goes on along the minus strand of CM046443.1, from coordinate 39,956,934 downwards.
AAGAGCCATCATCCAAAAGAGCATGAAGAAGTCTGCTGATAGGCAGAGAATGATGAGCTTCTTGAAGCTATATGGATTCTTTGGAAGGAGACTTGGCCCCATGTCTCTATCCACTATGGATGAGCATATTAGGGTGATCAAGCAGAAGATCAAAAGTGGAGAGCTTATTGACTTACACTCCACTCCAAGTCAAGCCCCACCTGAAGTGGAGGTTAAGGTTGAACAACTAGAGATAACACAACTTGGACCTCCAGCTGAAACTTAGCAAGCTTCATACTCTAATCCACAGGAGGGTCAACCTCCCTCTCCTTCTGAGCCTGAGAGAGTGGAAGTCCCAACTGAGAAAGACAGTGAAGATCAATCTGGTGCTGCAGGCCAGTCATCTCAGTTAAAATCTGGTAAGAGAAAGAAGAGGATGGCTTCTAAACCAAAGCCAAAGAAGAAGAAGACTGCACCCTCTTCTAAATCCCAGGATGAGTCAGAACATCTTGAGATTGTGTAGCCAGAGGATGCTACATCAACTCTAATTCAAATAGGTCCTCTAGCATCAAGAAGACCCATCTTGTCTTGGACATACACCACTAATCCAGAAAGATGGCATGTCTTTAGAGATCAAGGCACTGAACACATTTACACATGGCAAGATATGTTTCAGTTGCCTCTACATGACCTCTCTGATATGAGAAGACACTTTGACAGTCTGAAAGATCCTGATCACCTTATGAAAAAAGGATTGGTGATCATCCTAATGAGTACTGTTGACATCTGAAGTCTATTAAGTGTTTTGGTAGCATAAGCCTAGGGGGAGTTTGTAGAGATTAATGAAAAGGCTGATGCAACCTAAACATCTTAAGTCCATCCTGCATGCTGCACAAGTACATTAAAGAAGAAGCTTAGGAAGTTTCACACATGAAACATAAAATACTCTAAATGTGAAATCTTCGAAGCCAAGACCAATATCTTATGAAGCCAAACATGAAGTCTACGAAGCCTTAGAGACAAAGTCTTCCGAAGCTTCAAGTTCATGAAGACAGATTTCTTCTGAAGACTTTTAGTAATATGCTTTATCTGATGTACTGTTCTATAAAGCTAGACACCTTTCCGCTGCATCTCTGCACGTCATCAACTTACATGAGTTGGTGAAAAGGCCATGCTTTTGGTAACTGTACATTGAGGTTTGAGTCTGTAACTTTCTACTTTATGTACTTATTCTTTTTGTAATAGATAAAGATGTGAGCTATGGCATGTCATAGTCACAAGTCAAAAGGCAATCTGCCTTTTGACTCTACAATTGATTTTGTTTGTGTCTAGTCAGTTGTATCTAGCTTGCTTTCAAAGTATAGCTGACTATAGAATGTAGTATAAGTATCTCATGTTCTTGTATCTTTCAAATACGCTTTGTAACACTTGTAATAGAATATAGAGAAAGCAATATACTGCATTCTTGAAAACCATACACTTGTGTTCTGTCTCTCTTGCATTACTTGTGTTCTTAGCGTCTCTAATTGGTTTATCCAATTTACTGTTTGATTAAAGTTTAGTTAATCTCCTCTTTGTGTTGTTGTGTTGTAACATACACCCTTCAACGATCCTGCATATATACCGACCTCAATTGCATGCAAAGTCGTATCCACTTTCATTTTCACCTTGTTTTCCATTTTTCTTTCATCTTTTCAAGATTTCTTTCAAGAGTATTTGATCAAGAGGTTAGTATACTAATTCCTTTGATTATGAAAGTCATTTACATGTAGTTAGGAGATCAGATCTCTAAACAACCAAAATCCTAGCAATTATGTGTAAAGACTTGTTCTTAAACGTTTTATGGAATGATGAATGCTTTCAACCTACTTGTTCATGTTTATTCTTGTAAGTAGATGAGTGTTAATTATTATGTTTCGGTAGTTATTATTTTGTTTAGTTAGTTAATTAGTTTGTTTTCTTTTATTATTAACAAGACTATCTTCATAATTCGTGGTGAAATATTTGTTAATCATGTTCAAGAGTTCCCAAGTGGTATTAAACAATAAAATATATTTTGGGTATCTTGAATTATAACAAATGATTAAAATGTTAAATGTACAATCTTTGATTTTTAAAGCAAGAAAATGTTAACCCATGCTTAATCAACGATTACAAACACAACCACGCATGCTCGAGTCAAGATTCCATGCCTTATCATGTTTACTGCACCCCCACGTTTCACAAAACGCACCCCCATGTTCATAATTTTTTTCTTGGATGATAAATTTTTAACTATTTTTGAACATGAGTTGCATCATTATGATGTTATGTCTTGAAAAACACATGATTTCACTAACATCATGAAACTGCTCAAGAAATTTATTTGTATAGATTAACTTATTTTTAAAACTTCAGGATCATGAATCATCCCTACTTACGTTTTGAGGAAGCCGCGAGAGATGGTGTCATGATAGATTTCAAAGACTGCTACAAAGGGTCAAAAGATCCCACTTACAAGTAGATGAAGAAACACTAGCGGCAGTCGGACAGCTAGAAAAATACAATACATTATTAAGTGTCCAATGGAAGCGTTTATTCTCACAAAATAGACCTCTATTTATGAACTAACTCTTGAATTTTTAGCATCTTTCAAATTTAGCATGAAAGACTCTGACCCTTGGGATAAGAATGCAGTTTCATTCAGACTTGCTGGACATTGGCACAAAACATCCATTGCCATGTCCAGTGTCTATCTCGGGATCTACACGGAACAAGAATGGAGGAGGAAGCAATATCTAGAATGTCGGCGTACCATACCTTCCCGGACAAGGAAAGTAAAGACCCGGAAAGTGGTGCAATGAGGAAAGCATTTTGGGAACGGATTAGAACCGGAGGGTTCAACTCGAGTAAAACAAAAAGCAGTCAGATATGAGACCCGCAGTTGCGATACATTCATCGGTTACTTAGTAATTCCATAACAGCTCGTGGTCAAGCGAGGGAGTTGTTAACTTGAGGGACTTGTTCATTTTATATTGCATGGTTAATCAGTTGCCATCTAATATTGGGTATTTGTTTTGTAATCTTTTTGCTAGGAATGCGATTGCAGGTGCTCCAACACCCATGTTTGGAGGAAGCTGGATTTTGAACTTATGTGAGACCTATGGTTATAACACTGATGGAACTAAAGAAGTGATGCCGGGACTGTTAGACTTGAGCATTTTCACAAGTATGTACATGGTGACAAGCCTACCAAATGGGCAGCCAAGATTCATGGATAAGAAGGGACAAATCTGGGATCCGGCGAACCAAGAAGAAATAATTATGGATCTCAACATGCCAATACAGTCAGAAGGAGCCGGAGCTGGATCTTCAAGTTCACGTACAAGGGAATTCCCAACCATGTTAGACCTTTATGAGTCAATACAAACAACCAGCGACCATGCAAGGCAATCAATTGAATAGGCCCAACAAGCCTTCAACCGAGTCGAAAGTCTGCATTCCGGAGTCGATGACCTCAGCAACGATATCATGTACATTAGGAACCGAATGTACAATGAGTGGGGGGATATTCCCCCATAAAGCCCTTGAAAACCGTATCATTTTCGGGGACCCATCACAGTTGTTTTCTGCAATCTATCTTTTAATTTATGTCGTTTTGTTTTTTATTTTGTGTGATTAGGATTTTAATGCTTTTAATAAATTGGTGACATTTCAGGTCTACCGAGGATTCTAACAACGCGAGGCAAACCAAACGCAACTGAAAAATTCATCATTTTAGAGGAGTTACTTAATTACCCTTCTCGATCTTGATTATGTTAATCACATTAAGGACAATGTGAATTTTAAGTGTGGGGATGGGCGTAATGCATTTGACTTTGCTAAAATGGTCCAAATAAAAACTTTTAAGAAAAGATCACTTACCATGTAATTTTTGTGACAAGAAGCCAAAAATTAATTTTTGATAAACCAAATTAAAATATACGTTTTCGGGTGTTAGAGCATATATAGTCATATATAGTGTGTTTGTCGCTTGTCGAATAGTCTAGGCGTAATGTTATACACTTGATATGTTGTAAACACATGAAACTGGGTCATTCGCAGGAGTATATGCGAATGAGACTCAGTCGTACGATTGAGCCATGCTAATGGACCAGCCGTGCGACTAAGAGATGCGATTGGGACATTCGTAAGACTGAACCATAAGTATGGTCCAGTCGTACGATTGAACCATACGCATGGTCCAGTCGTACGATTGAACCATACTCATGGTCCAATCGCACGAATGGGCCCAGTCGCATCTAATATGGGCCGAGGCCTATATATACCAGTTTCAATGTGTAGAGAGAGAGGGGGTTTTCTAAAGGTTTTAGAAACAGTGTGCCCGGGAGCCTAGGGCTGCCGGATGAGAGGGGAGATCATGCTCGATCTTCCCCTTGCCAAGAGTTTTGATTCTTATGTTGTAACGAGCTTGTAATCGTTAGGTTTTATCAATGAAACCATTCAATTATAGTTTGTATTATTGTTTGACTTTTGGTTTGATGTTGTTTATCCTTCCGTCAAGAACATGCTCGGATGTTTATCGATCCGGAATAACCGACTTCACATCGGGAAATAAAGAAGTAAATTCATGACGTCCAAATAAAATTGAAAATGTTTTTTTGTGATATCCTTAAAAGCAATAATCTAATCTAGTAAAATATTTAATCATGTAAAATGAAGCACTTGTACCCAATTCCATCCATATGTGAGTTTATTTTTTAGCCTTAAACAGCTTTTGCAAATTGCAATTCTACTTTCATTCTGGATTTAATTGAGGGTGCCATATGATACGTGTGATTAGAACTTGCTTTGGGTATGCATTTCAAGACCTTAATTAGTATTTGTTGCATAAATATTAGTTAGGCACTAGGTGACCTTAACCATTCGAGCCCCAACCATTCTCTTTAACTTTCCTTACCCGAACATCAACTTTAGTTAGCCCCTTTGAGCTTAAACATTTTTATCTTTCAATCAACCGAGTCACCAAGTCACTTAACCAAAAGCCTTCAACAAAACCCGTTTTTGTTAAAGACACGTTTTTGGCTTATTTAAAAAAAATTTGTCTTTTACCATTAACTTTATAATGCATTCTTTTGATTTCAATTTGCTTTGTTGCCTACATCACGCAAAACCGGGACTCCCCCCGGAAATCCGCGAACAAATTTTCAATCTCATGTTTGACGCAAGAAAGAAATGGTGAAAAAAGGAACAAGTTCCGCCCTTTTGTGGGATTTCAAAAAGTGCTATTAAGAGACGGGAAAAAGATATGAAAGATGCCCGAATTGTGGAAATTGGTCTCATAATGGAAAATGCAAAAAGAATCAAACTGAATCTCAATACGAATACACAGAACTAATCTGATTGGGTAGGCTTCAAGCCAAACGATCCTTGAGAAAGGAAAGTTTTGTGTATCTTCGGGAAAAAGATGAAGTATGATTCTTGAAAGCAAAATACGGTCTTGACAATCTGACCTTAAACGAGTCCTCAAGCTAGCATATCTCTTCTAGCTTGAAGTATTGTATAGGGAACCTTTATTGCTTTCCTTGAAGTTTATGTTAGAAAAATAAGCCAAGACCGTCATCTTTAGCAATTAGCCACTTTTTCCAAATATTCCATACCCGAGCCCGAGCCAAATTACAACCCATCAAAGACCTAATGATTTATGCAAGTAAATATCTAAGTAGGTGGAGATTTGATCCTTAACAAGCATATGATTTCACACATATTCATACTAGGCAATTGAGTGTATTAGTCATACTTAATCTTGATCATGACTCCATATATTGAACCGAGTGTGAGTGCATCTTGTGAGAAGTGTGGATTTTTGCATGATAATAATCTTTACTAATCTATTGCTTACTAGGATATCATTTTACATGTGCTTAGAATATTTATATTTGGATGAAAATAATGTTTACTTGCATATTTCTCGAAAGACATGTTTATAATTTGTTTTATTTGGTTTTTGGTGGATTTGTCATTTTAAGTGACTTTTGCTTGAGGACAAGCAACGTTCAAGTGTGGGGATGTTTGATGTGCTCCAAATTATACATACAAATCCTATCAAAAGCACATCCTTTATTCCTTAATACCTTCCTTAAAATGATGAAAATATACTTAACAATGTAAATTGTTTTTTCAGGTGTTTAAAAGGGCAAGATGGAAAAAAGAAACATATTTAGCAAGAAATTGAAGTTATCCGAGCTTTGGAGTCCAAGCATGGGGTCGTGCCTCTTTAAGCACACCCCCATGCTTTGCCAGAAACACACCCCCGTGCTAAATTAACACACCCTCGTGTTTGGACATCTGACAGGACAAAAGTACTGTCCTCTAAAAGTAGACACGGGGCCATGCCCCATATGGCACGGGGTCATGCCCCACCTCCAACACGGGGTCATGCCCCACCTCCAACACGGGGTCGTGCCCCATTTAGCACGGGGTCGTGCAAGACACAACCTGGATGTACGAGCCGACCAACTTTCGTAAGCATTGTACTAGCACGGGGCCGTGCTTAAACACTCCGGAAAGCCTATAAATAGAAGCCTAAGTTCACTATTTTTGCAAGCTTTGGTGGGAGAGTTACTTTGCAGAACTCTCTCGGGAATCAAGACTTCAAGGTCATTTGGAAGCTCAGGAGGTGCATACAACACTTGGAAGAAGCTCGGGATCGTCTAAACGCCATCCACTATGGATTATCGGTTTGATTATTCCATTTCACCGATGATTACATATCTATCTTCATTGTTATATGTTGTTATGTTCAAGCTCATTATGAGCTAAACTCTTTTTATCATCCTAATCGAATGAAACTTATGTAATTTGTGATGAACTAATGGTGTGATAAATATTATGTTAATGTTATGGTGGTCTTGGGAAAACTGTTGATGGGTAGGATCTACATTTGAATGGGAAGTTATAAATTTATGGTTTGTGATTGTGATCGTCATACAAAGTTGAAAAACCGTATGATTAACTTTCATTCGCGAAACCGGTCTTCACAATAAATCCATGCCTAATGAACTAGAAATGGTTATTAGAAATCATATCACTTTAACTTTCTGATCATTAATGGTATGTTAGGAAGGAACTGATCAACTCTCTTTTTAACATTAAGTTATGTTTGGAAACTTCAGTAATTGTTACGGTTTTCTAAAATTAATGGTATGTTAGGAAGGAACTGATCAACTCTCTTTTTAACATTAAGTTATGTTTTTAGAAATCGTATGTCAAATAGGTCACAAAAGATTTATCTACATTACTAGGGCTTTGATCTGAACAGTAAAACTCAGCCTGCCAGGATCAAGTCACTATGGCAGCAGGATAGACGAGAAATCGCGCCAGCTCATCTTTATAAACATTAACATAATTATATTAATCCATGTCTTTAAATCACACCATCAATTCAGCATGGTTACATAAGTGGAATCTAATTAGGATGATAACTTTTATTCCCTGGTTTTAAATCCAAACGCTTCAAATCTTAGTTTACTTTCTTTCTGTTATTGTTTATTTTTTAATCCTAAAAATCTTTCCAATGCAACTTATCATTTTCTTTAATAAAAACCAAATCTGATAGTCAAATCGCCAAGTTTGTTGAGTAGGCTAGGTGTGTCCACGGATTGATACTTGGTTCTTACCAACACTATATTACCACACGATAGGAACACTTCCTTTTATGTGTGTGGTTTAGTATTACTAATAACCAATTAAAACTGAATCTGTGCAATAAATCTTTATCAAAATATATACTATCCGCACTCCATCACTTATACATAACGCACTTGTAAACATCTAGACTTGTAAAGCACTTGCAATTCATATTTTTGTCATGGTTATTTGTGTGTTGTAAGTGTTTATATGAGATACATATTTTTGTTTGCACTCATTAACTATTGCTAGCCTGGCAACAACTTAGATCTTTGGGCCTGACAAGCCTATTCGGTGCTAAAGCCGAGGTATTTCCGGCTCCTAATGACGTATTCTTGTTCATCATGGGAACCAAATACACTTAGCCAATCTTATATACTTGTAATCAAGTCGAGGTTTGGTTGTAACGATATGTCTTCTATAACCTTACTAACTTATAACCTATGACATGAATTGCTACTTGTAACCTTATCATATTATGTATCAAAACCTTGGAAACTCACCAACTATTGTTAGTTGACCTTTTATTTTTATCATGTTTCAGGTAACCCTCAAGTTTTAAGTGGTCTTTTGAAGCTTGCAATAAACTAGGATTTGGACCTAGATAATTGAATAAAATAACTATGTTTCTTTTTGCTTATTTTGGGGATTATTTCATGTTTTGAGACTTATGATTGTAATATCCTTGAAACTTATAAATTTAATATTTACATTTAAATATAGCGTTATATGGTTGTGAACAATCTTAACCCTCACATCTCGACGTTTCTCCGTCAAGGTTGGGGTGTGACAGATTGGTATCAGAGCCCATAACTATAAGGATTTAGCTTATTAGAAATGTGACCTAGACTATAGTTTATGCATGAACCTTATAGAATAATATTAGTGTTCCTGTAAAAATATATTGTTTTGCATGCTACATAATGCTATGCCATACTTATGTGCAACTTGATACCTTAGCATAGTTTTGCCTTGTAATTGTTTAAACTTTGTTACTTGTCTCCCTAAACTTACCTTTGACACTTTGAATCTCCCCGACAAATGAAACTTCTTAATCTTATTCTTGACGACACGTGGAATCGTATACTTATGCTTATGACTTGGATCTTTAGACTTATGTCTAATCTATTAAAATCTCATCAAGGTTTTGATTTCATGAACCTAAGAAATTTGTGTGACACATAGACACCTGTATTCTGGTTTTCCTGGCAAAAGGCCTTCGGGCTAAGGCAAGCATATCGCATAAATCCTACGGGACTAGTTATGCTTTCCTAGGGATTTCTGGGATGAGTGCTAAACTATGGTCAACATACACAAATTTCTAAGTCAAATAGATAAACTTACCTTGACGTGTCAATGTTTCCAAATGGTAATGCATTACCAAATGGAACCATTCCATGTGCCTTACAACCTTTGCCTTATCCTTGTTGAATTATAATCCTTGTTATTCTCTTTCTTGTGTCTAACTCATTTTGCATATTCCAGCATGTCTCATCATCATGGAAAACGTGGAAGTTCCGAATGCAAGCTAGCCGCCATGATTGCTCGTAAAATGGCTACTGTCATCCCGACCATGGTTGCTGAACTCAATAATACTTTAATGACCAACTCTAGCAACAATGGAAATGGTCAAGGAGAGAATTGTGCTAACCAAGGGCGCAACAACCAAACTTGCACTTTCAAGCACTTTAGCTCTTGCAAGCCAACTAGTTTTAGTGGCAAGGAAGGAGCCATTGGTCATCTTGAGTGGTTCGAGAGCATGGAGAACACTTTTGTTAATTGTGAGTGTCCCGAGGCACTCAAAGTTCGTTATGCCACTAGTATGCTCCAACAAAGGGCACTTACCTAGTGGAATAGCGAGAAGAGAAATCGAGGAGCTGATGCTATTATGGCACTTACTTGGGAAGAGTTCAAGAACATCGCCATCATGAAGTTCTGCCCGAGAAGCGAACTGCAAAAGTTGGAGGAGGAGTTTTGGAACTTGAAGCAAGAAGGTGGTGACCATTTGGCCTACTCAACTAGGCATCATGAGTTGAGTATACTACTGCCCCATATGGTCGACACTATCCCCCGCAACATTGAGAAGTTCATAAAGGGTGTACCACCCCAAATTCAAGATGCTATGGTGGCTAGCCAACCACAACCTTGGAAGAAGCCATCACTATCACCGCTCAACTCACCGAGAACCATATATGAGCGGGCACCATGTTGTGAAGGGTGCAAAGAAGGTGGAAAGACGGCTACCGAGGCCGTTAAAGAGACTAAAGCTGAACCGTCTCACAACAACAACAACAACAACAACAACAACAATAACAACAAGCGCAAGTTTACACTGGCACGCACCTATGTCGTGGCTGTACCCAAACAACCCCAAAGACAACTTGTACTTGCGGCTACACCTATGGGACAAGTACCTGGGGCTAGGGCCTATGCTGGTCCTCAACCTATGTGCAAAACTTGTAGGTATCATCATCCGGGGAATCAACGATGCCATATCTGCACCTTATGCGGTAAATATGGTCATTTGGTGGCGACTTGCCACCGTGCACCTAACAATGCTGCCGTGGTCACAAACCGTGCTTGCTACAACTGTGGGGAACCTGGTCATTTCTGCCCACAATGCCCTCATCTCGTGAGTAATGTTCCACAAGCCCGAGGACATGCTTTCAACATCAATGCTAACAAAGCACAAGGAAACAACGATGTGGTGAATGGTATGTTAACTTACCTTTAACTTTTGTGAACCAATTCTTTTCATACATTACCTATATCATTAAATACCTTAAAAATTGAATAGGTATGTTTCTTATTAATAAAACTTATGCCTATGTCCTATTTGATTATGGAGCTGATAAGAGTTTTGTTTCTTTAGATTTTGAACCCATAAAGCCACATACAAAACTAGAAAGACCTCTCACCGTTGAAGTTGTCGATGGAGAACCGATCACCATTGATGTCGTTATTCATGATTGCATCTTAAGCCTTGACACACATGATTTCCTTATTGATCTTATTCCTATGAAACATGGAAGCTTCGACGTCATCATTGGTATGGATTGGTTAGCCAAACACCATGCCGAGATCATTTGTTTCGAGAAGAGCATTCGTATACCGTTACCTTCTGGAGATACTTTGAAAGTGTTTGTGAAAAGTCTTCCAAAGGACTTAAACTCATGTCTTGCACTCAAGCCCGAAAGTGCTTAAGCAAAAAGCATATGGCTTTCATGGCTTACGTGGTCAACACGAAAGTCAAAGGGAAAGACCTTAAGGATGTCCCTATCGTACGAGACTTTCCTGAAGTATTTCCCGATGACCTTAGTGGTTACCTCCTGTGTGTGAAGTCGAGTTTAAAATTGACTTGATACTGGGAGCAAACCCCGTGGCTAACTCACCATATCGGCTTGCACCATCAGAAATGCAAGAACTCTCTAGTCAACTTCAAGAGTTATCCGAAAAGGGCTTCATTTGTCCTAGTTCTTCGCCTTAGGGCGCACCTGTTCTTTTCGTAAAGAAGAAAGATGGATCGTTTTGTATGTGCATCGACTATCGTGAGCTTAACAAGCTTACCATCAAGAATCATTATCCTCTTCTTTGTATCAAAGACTTGTTTGATCAACTTCAAGGAGCTGCTACATTCTCGAAGATTGATCTACGTTCTGGATATCACCAACTACGAGTTCATGATGATGATATCCCAAAGACCGCGTTCTGTACTTATTATGGGCACTATGAGTTCATAGTCATGCCATTTGGTTTAACAAATGCTCCTGCTGTCTTCATGGATCTCATGAACCGAGTATGCAAGCCTTATCTAGATATGTTTGTGATCGTCTTCATTGATGACATGCTTATCTACTCCAAGTCCAACACCGAGCATGAACTGCATTTTTGACAAGTTCTTGAGTTGTTGAAGAAAGAGCAATTGTACGCGAAGTTCTCGAAGTGTGACTTCTGGCGCGAAGAAGTTCAATTTCTAGGACACGTGGTGAATAGCCAAGGAATTCACATTGATCCTGCAAAGATGGAAGCTGTGAAGAATTGGTGTGTTCCTACAAACCCTTTGAGTGGGGTTCTGAGCAAGAAGAAGCTTTTGAAGCGTTAAAGCACAAACTGTGAAATGCTCCTATCTTGACCCTACCCGATGGAAATGATGATATCATCGTATATTATGATGCATCAAAACAAGGACTTGGTTGTGTTCTCATGCAACGAGGAAAGGTCATAGCTTATGCATTGTTGGACCAAACGAACCAATGAGCCAAATCAAAAAAACCTTTAAGTCCCAGAAGAGATCGCAACAACTGCTGAAGACTTCAACAGCTGAAGACCAAAGTCTGAAGATCAACAGCTGAAGACTAAAGTACTGAAGACTTCAACAGCTGAAGACCAAAGTCTGAAGATCAACAGCTGAAGACTAAAGTACTGAAGACTTCAACAGCTGAAGACCAAAGTTTGAAGATCAACAGCTGGAGACTAAAGTACTGAAGACTTCAACAATTGAAGCCCATAGTCTGAAGATCAACAGCTAAAGACTAAAGTACTGAAGATCAACAGCTGAAGTACAAAGACTGAAGACAACATCTGAAGACATCAGCTGATGACAACAGCTGAAGTTCAAGAAGTCCAAGTACTGAAGCCTTCATAGTTTGTCACAACAGCTGAAGAAGCATTCTTCAGTTGTTGTGATGGTTTCCTTTCAGTAGTTTTCTTTTCTATTTCAGTACTTGTAAAACGACTGAAGAGCATGTTCTTCAGTCATTGTTGTTTCAGTAGTTTCTTTTCAGTAGTTGTAGTGATAGTTAACACTTGGTATTTTTGTAAGAAGATGTCAGCTGTTTGACATCTTCAGTAGTTGTGTTAACTTTCAGTAGTTAAATAACAGTTAGATGTCACTGTCAAGTGACATCAGCTGACGTCAGCTTCCCATATAAAAGGAAAGATTACCTAATTGTAACTAGGTGCGAAAAGCCAGCCGAAGCGTGTATTGAATGAATATATTCCTTTGGCAGAAATTCTCTCTCTATAACGAACACTATTTCATTGATAAATTTCGTGTGTTCTTGTTTAAATTTGTTAATTCGTGGGCTTATTCCGCTGCAAATCCAATCGAATTGATCAAACTAGATGTTGAGATCCTAACAAATGGTATCAGAGCAGGTTAATCATTGATCGATTTAACAATTGATCATTGAAACTATTCTTTTGCTATCTACGTTTGATCAAATTAGCAAATTTGCAAGAATCGGTTATAGATTCTGTTGCTTCTAGCCATTTTGTTTGAGGTTCTAAGTGGTTTTGAGCTAGATTTACTTTGTTTACCTTGAATTTGTTGAATTCTGAATATGACTACTCCTTCTAATGACCCTCACAATACTGGTTCCTCAACCAAGCCTCCGATGCTGGTTAGGACTGAGTATAACATATGGCAACGAAGAATGCTCCATCACCTGTCTGTTAACAGTTCAGGTTGTTGGACATCTGTGGTACATGGTCCACATAAGCCTATGGTGAACAATCCAGAAACCAACCAAATGGTTCCGAAGAAGAAGAGGAACAATACTCTGATGAGGATCGAAAACTATTTGAGATTGATGCTAAAGCTCATGGAATTCTGGCCATGGCACTGCCTAATGAAATCTATTCTGGGCTTATGCATCATGAAACTGCTCATGACCTCTGGAAGGCACTGAAAGAACAATTTGGTGGTACTGATGAGGTCTTAGTAAACAATAGGGAAATACTTGCCCAACAATATGAGACATTTGCTCATAGGAAGGGTAAGACTCTGAATCAACAGTTTGAGCATTTTTCATGTTTGATCTCGGAGCTGAAAATGGTCAAACATGAATACACTAATAGCCAGATGAACCACAGATTCCTCAGATCACTGCCTGAGAGATGGGACACATATACAATTGTCCTACGCTCCAATGCAAATCTGGTAGCCTATCTCTCACCCAACTTCATGGGAAACTGCTTACATTTGAAAGAGAGATAAAGCAGAAAAGGAAACTGGTATCATCAGGAAAGCTCACTGAAGACTTTGTACCAGGGAACACTGCCTTGGTTGGTCATGAGTCAGAATATGCTGCATCAAAAAGTAATTATGATGTGCATATAGAATTCTCTTCAAACAGTTCTGATCATGCATTTGTGAGTGTTGATAGTTAGTCAGGCTGTAATAGTGACAATGTGTGCTTCATTATGGATTATTTGAAAGGTATTGCTGATGATGACTTAGAAGAGATGGATATTCTGAGCCAAATGGCCTTGATTTATATCAGATCTCAGAAGTTCTACAAGAGAACTGGTAGGAAATTCCCTGGACTCTCTGGCAAAACCAAAGTTGGTTTTGACAAGAGTAAGTTGAGGTGTCACAAATGCCACAGGCTTGGGCACTTTGCAAGAGAGTGTAGATCATCTGGATCTAACTCCTCTACACCCTTTGTGACTTTTCCAAGTAATATTCAACAAAACAGAGGGCAACATCCTACTAGTTCTGGTCATCAATCACAACCTCTATCTCCTGCATATTTTGTCCCTCAGGGTCCAATGCCATATCAATATCCCTGCTATTACATGCCATAAACCAGTCAAGTTCAAGTACCCATTGCTCAACAACCACCTGCTCTTCCTGAGCCTCAACCTTCCCAATCTCATCAACAATCTCAACCTCAACAACACAGCTTTTTCACCCCAGGAGTTATTGACTGGAACAGTTTACCAGATGATATGTCTGGTCATGAACAACTGTTTTCTAGTGCTGGTCAACATGGTGGTGACAATCCTTTTGGAAACCTTGCTCTTATGGCCCTAGAGTCTGCTGGTACCTCATCCTCTAATGCCTCCACACCACAGGTATCACAGGTATCCTCTGAGGCTAAAGCCAAGCTATGTTCTGAAACATGCATAGCCGCATTTGCATCTATTAGAGAAGCAAATGTAGCTTTAATTAACAAGAACATTGAGCTAGAACAAATAATTCCAAAAGAAAAGCTGAATTTGAGTCTGTGCTTACTGATAAGAATGATGAGATTTACAAACTTAAATGCCAAATCACTGATGATAAGGCTAGGGAAGAGGTACTTCTAGAGAAGTATAGAGACCTCAAAGAAACACTTGCTGCTACCCAGGTAGAGTGTGATCGATGGGTACATTCCTGCAAGGTTTTTGAAATGCTTCTCAGTAAGCAGTCTGCTTCCAATGTGAAGTTTGGCATTGGTTATAATCACACTGCTCCTCCTACAGATTTTACTCCCAGAGCAGAGGTAGAATCTGATGGAGAAAGCAATAACCAATCCTTTTCATCATGTGATCTACTATCTGATACAGCACCATCAGAGGTGGAAGTCAGGATTAATTCCTCCCAAAACCTATCAGCTGATGTTGATGGTTCAAATGCTGACACTCACATGATCAAAATGTTGATCACTCCAGGTGGTATTTCCAAAGTACTGAATGTACTAAAGAGAAAGTCATAACACCTGGAGAACGAAACCAAACTACTACATGTACTAAAGAGAAGAAAACTGCCAGTAGAAAGGGTGGGAAAACTACTGAAGAGGATATCAAGAAAGCATGTACTGCAAGGAAGAAAACTGCTAGTACTGATCGCAAACTGCTGAAGAATAAGTCTTCAGTAGTTTGTCTTCTTCAGCAGATGATCAACTTAAGATTAAGAAAAAGCCATGTGAAATGTGGCTTATTCAATCATCTTACTGATGATTGCTGGTATAAAAAGGGCTCCAAACTCAAACACAATGAGAACATTAAAAAGAAATGGATAAAATGAAACTGAGTTTGAAACCAAGTTTGTACCAGCAACATCAAAACCTGTAACCCCAAAATCCAAAAGGAAATCCAAAAAGAAGGGGTTAATCAGGCAACAGCTGAGGTTGCTCCAAGGGAGATGGTACAACATAGGAATCCATCAATCTCAAGCACTAATGTGTTTGATGAGCTGAAGGCTTTATCACAGAATCAGACACAACTTGTTATGATGGTTCAACATCTATTGGGGAGAGTCAACCAATTAGATGCTCCTGTGCTGAAACCCAGAGATGAAAATCCATGCCAAAGGATTCTCTTCTTCACTATCTCCATCCCTCAGGCTGTTCTTCATAGCAAATCTGTTAGTTTACCATCTGTTGATGTGAACAGACCCAAAACCAAAAAGGTTTGGGTCTCAAAAACTAACTAATTTATTATGATTGCAGGGTTCTTCAGCATGCACAGTAGCATCTGGTATGTAGACAGTGGAGGATCTATGCATATGACAGGGGAAAACTCTCTCTTCATGATTACTCTCAAGGAAAGAAGGGGTTGTTTCTTTTAGCAATGATGCTAAGGGTTACATCATGGCAAAGGCTTTGTCTCCAATGGGGAAATAAGGTTGATGATGTTAACCATGTGGAAAATCTCAAGTACAATCTCTTGAGTGTTAGTCAAATGTGTGATAAAGGCCATGTTGCTCTTTTCACCAGTCAGAACTACTAGGATTCTGTCATCCAAAGTTCTGAGTTTGATTGATAATGTGTTGGATGATCACACTCTCCTAAGGGCCAACAGGACAGGAAGAGTGTATGCCTTAGATCTTTCCAAGAAAATAGATCTCAAAGGCCATCCTTGCCTATTTTCCAAGGCTCTCTCAAGAATCTATTCTATGGCATAGAAGGCTGGGTCATGTGAATCTTAAAAACTTGAATCAGCTGATACATCATGGTTTAGTAAGGGGATTGCCTATGAAGGAGTTCAGATCTGAAGACAACTGCACTGCTTGTTTGAAAGGAAAACAACACAAAGTCTCATTCCCTCCTATTGAAGAACCTAAGTCCATTGCCTTCTTGCAATTACTACACATGGATAACTTTGGTCCTGTGAGAGTAATGAGTATGGCAAAGAAGAAATACTGTTTGGTAATTATGGATGATTACTCCAGATTTGTATGGACTTTCTTCTTGCATTCAAAGGATGAGGCTGCTCAAACGATTATAAACTTTGTGTTGTATGTTGAGAAGCAGTATTCCTATCTATCAAGTGTATGAGAAGTGATAAGGAACAGAATTCAAAAACCATACACTTGATGATTTTTATCTCTCAAAGGGAATCAAGAGGCAGTTTAGCATCCCAAGGACTCTAGAACAAAATGGAGTAGTAGAGAGAAAGAACAGGACCTTATTGAAGCTGCAAGGTCCATGTTGGCTGACTTTGGTTTGCCACTGACCTTTTGGGCTAAAGCTGTTAACACAGCTTGCTATGTGCAGAATAGAGCCTTAGTAAATCAGAGGTTGATGAAGACTCCATATGAAGTTCTACATCATTTGGCTCCTCTAATTTCATTTTTCAGAGCCTTTGGGTGTCCTTGTTTCATCTCAACACAAAGGATCAACTCCACAAATTTGATCCTAAGGTGGATGCAGGGTATTTTGTTGGTTATTCATCTACGCAAGGCATACAGAGTCTTCAACTGTAGAACAAAGATAGTTGAAGAGACTCTGCATGTGAAGTTTAATGAATCTCCAAAGGACAAGATTCCACAAAAACCTGTGGAGTTATTTGATTTGGACATACTGCAATATGTCCTTATCAGGCTTCAGCTGTTGCTCCTGTCAACAGTTCTCCACCTGGTGGTATGATGATGATGATAATATCAATACTCACCTATTCAAGTTAGTGATCAACTGCCTGAGTCCAATAAACTTGATGTTCTGTAGCTTCAGCAGTTCCATCCACAACAAATGCTGATGAGATCTCTGATTCCTCTACATCTTTTGATTTGCCATCTCATTCTTGGTTTCAAGAGTCTGCATCACCATCTGCTACTGCTGAAGGTCCTACAAACACTTGCACAGATCTCATTGTTTATCAAGAGCTGAAGAATCACCCAATGTCTCAAATCATTGGTGATATCAATGCTGGAGTTTCAACAAGAAGTCAATTGTCCAATTTCTGCTTCTATGCTCTCTTCATTAGTCAGCAAGAGCCAAAGAACTATCATTTGCTTTAAGGGAATGGATGGGTTGAAGCCATGCAGCTTGAGCTACTTCAGTTCAACAAGCAGCAAGTGTGGGAATGGTTCCTCTACCCCCAGGTAAGTGTGCAATAGGCACTAAATGGGTGTTTAGGAATAAAACAGATGAAAATGGGCTTATTGTTTAGAACAAGGCCAGACTGGTTGTTCAGGGGTTTGCACATGAAGAAGGTATTGATTATGATGAAACCTTTGCTCCTGTAGCCAGACTGGAGGCAATTAGATTGTTCTTAGCCTATGCTGTATTCCACAATCTTAAAGTTTTTCAAATGGATGTTAAAAGTGCATTTTATATGGTCAAATAAAAGAAGAGGTTTATGTGTGTCAACCACCAGGTTTTGAGGATAATAAACATCCAGATTGGGTATACAAGCTTGATAAGGCTCTTTATGGGTTGAAACAAGCTCCTAGAGCCTGGTATGAGACATTATCAATTTTCTTCTTCAAAATAATTTCACTAGAGGCTCCATAGATAAAACTTTGTTCATTAAGAAGGTGGATCAGCATAAGCTACTTGTTCAAATTTATGTTGATGATATTATTTTTGCATTCTCTGATCCCCAGTTGTGTGATGATTTTACCAATTTAATGCAAAAGAAGTTTGAAATGAGTGCAATGGGAGAATTACAGTTCTTTCTAGGATTGCAAATCAAACAAAAGGCTGATGGGACTTTCATTCATCAGTCTAAATATACAAAAGATCTTTTGAATAAGTTTGATTTACAAAACTGTAAGCCTTGTTCTACTCCTATGTGCCACACCACTCAACTGATGCAGATCAGAAGGTAAAGCTATTGGTGAAACACTTTACAGATGTATGATTGGGTCCTTGATGTACTTAACAGCTTCTAGACCAGATATCATGTTTACAACTTGTGTTTGTGCTAGATTTTAGGCTGCTCCTAAAGAGTCTCATTTGATTGCAGTCAAGAGGATCTTTAGATGTCTGCAAGGTACACAATCTCTAGGTTTATGGTATTCCACTGGACACTCTTGCAAATTAGTGCTTTTTCTGATAGTGACTATGCAGGGTGTAAGTTAACCAGAAAGTCAACTTCTGGTGGATGTCAATTCCTAGGCAACTGTTTGATTCTTGGCAAAGTAAGAAACAAACATCTTTTGCTACATCCATTGCTGAAGCAGAGTACATTGCTGCTGCAAATTGTACATCTCAGGTACTCTGGCTTCAGAACCAACTTTTGGATTATGGCATTACAGAGACTAAGACTCCATTATTAATGGACAGTGCTTCAGCTCTTTGCATTGTTAAGAATCCTGTCCGGCATTCTAGGACCAAACATATAGAGATCAGACACCATTTTATTAGGGACGGTTTGAAAAAGGTCTAATTGATCCAAAGTTGTGCCTAGTGCTGATGAGCTTGCAGACATTTTTACTAAGCCTTTGGATAGTTCAACTTTCCAAAACTAGTGTTAAGGCTTGGTATGCTGCAGCTAGAATAAGTGACAACTACTGATGATCTCAGTAAACAAGTACTGATCATCATTAGTAAACATGTCACAAATAAGTACTGGTTCTGTTACAAACTACTGATGTAGTTATAACTCTGATGTTAGTAAAACAGATAAGTACTGATGTCCTATGAAACACTGAAAACAGCCAAAAAGACTGATGAGTAAGTGTTGAGGACAGTATGAAACAGCTGAAGAGCTAAGAATTGACGAAAACTACTGATGGGAATTTTCTCTTCGGTCGTTTTACAACTGCTGTTTCATCTTAAACAACTGAAGCAAAACCAATGTCTTCAGTAGTTTCACAATTACTGATGACTAACACCAAGTCTTCAGTCGTTTACAACAACTGATGACAAAACCATGTCTTCAGTAGTTTCACAACTACTGATGACTAACACCAAGTCCTCAATTGTTTCCAACATCTGAAGCAAAACCATGGTTTTAGTAGTTTATAACTACTGATGACTTCAGTTGTTTCAACCTCTGAAGGTTAATACCATGTCATCAGTCGTTTAAAACTACTGATGATTAACACCAAACCTTCAGTTGTTTTATAACCCATACCCTATAAATACCTAATCCTACAGAGCTTCATTATCTCAAACCTAACGTTCAAAAAAATCTGAAACTTCTCTCACATTAATGGCGACCATGCAGCTTAAACCAAGACACAACTGTGTTGCCTACCTTACCAAATCATCCTTCGGACGAAGTTTGATACTGCCATTGATCTAATGGTCCATTCTCCATACAAACGACCTTCCTTATCAATCCTACCATTTATGCCGAATCCCTAAATCAGTTTGGACGAACGTCACCCTTATCACTAGGGAGAATGACACGAATCTCTCCAGTCGTTCGTCAACTACCGTAAGGTGGTCATCACTCCGGCAATCCTTCGCCAAACCCTACAAATGGATGATGCCACCTTCCCCGCTGGATATTCAAAGGGCACCACTAATCTATCATTGCCCAACATGGATACTAGGGTAACCTCGGCGCTTCTACCATCCTAAAGAAGCATTTCCATGACGCGGAACGCCTTATTTTTCATATGGTTATGTCTGCCTAGCCCCTAAGACTTCTTCTTGGACAAATGTCAACCAGGTGCAGCAGTTCTCTATCCTTGAGCAACAAAACTTAAATTTTTCTGAATTAATATTTCTTGAACTTAAGGATATGGTCTCAAAACGTATTGCTAACTAATGGATATTATATCCTTGGTTCATAATGGCCATTATAGAGAACCAGCTGAAAGCTGAGGGAGTTGTTGGCCTTGGAGTCCCTCCATGGCTGTATTGCCTGAGGTATACTCCAGGCACAACTCAGACCAGTCACTCAACTGGCTGCCAAGCTGCGAAAACCCACGCAGCTGGAACCCACAGCCACCACCTCCAAATCCAAAGTCCCCACCAAACCCAAACACAAGAAACCCAAAAAGGCTGCTCAGGGAGATGAGTCCCCTGAGGATGCCCTGTACCACACACACAGAAATACATACTGGTTATAACCCCGTTATGTCCATGACTCACCCAACCTCAACCGCTCAGGCTACCTCTCAACAGGAGCCTGCAGCAACCACATTCGGGCACCTATACATCTGGAACCTTCCTCATTTGAGGAGGTTGCCATTGAAACGCACTACTCTCCCCAGGTGCATACTGCTTCTACACCATCTCCCACTGCAACCGCCCCCCCAAGTCCTACCATAATAGTTGCAAAAGTGCTGACTTAGTTGCATTCCTCACCCCCTCCCCAGATACCAATCAAACTAGGATAGCCTCAACCATTGAGGGGGAGGATCAAAATGCTTCTGATAACCCACAGCACCGGGTTACACTGTTCTATCTCCAAGTGTAGAAACGAAGATTAGAACATCTGGTGAGGCTGCCACTTCTCCTGCTTCAGCAAATGATCAGGATGCAGTTGGTAACATCTAAGACCTCACCAGAGGCAACTGCCAATGACAGACATAGTCCTGAGGCAGGAAGTCCCCAGTACCAAGAACAAGGGCACATGCTACTATTGATCTACACTCGGAGCATGTCATCCTGATTCTATCAGGAGGTCAGGTGATTTAGCAAACACTGATGATGACCTGGGTTTCTTTATGATGTTTTAGCCCAAAATACCATCCTAGAGAATGAGGTAAGCAGACTCAATGAGCTAATTACCAAAATGTCTCAGATCAAAGACCATCTACCCTAATACACAAACAGATGGCACCTTCCTCTCAAGGTCTCTTATATACAGAGCCACTCCAAAACACTCAGCCACCTGCCTCTACTTCTAGCACTATCTCTCAGGGACAGAACCCCCTGAGCAAATAGCTGCTATCTTTCAAAATCTTACCTCTCACACACCAATTATCACTGATATAGTGATTAAAACCCTTGATGAGAGGCTTCCCTCGTTATCCACCCTTGATAGAGGAAATTGTGAGCAAAAGGCTTTCTGACAATCAAACCCTTGCAACCAATGCAACCAAAAGGGGAGATTCAGTCAGTGAAAGCAAAACGAAAGAGGATTGAGATGGGAAGAGAAAGAAAAAAGATAGATGTGGAAAATGAGAAGGAGTTGGGTGTAAAGACTGAGAAGGAGAAGGAAGCTGAAATGGAGAAGTGACTGAAAGTACTAAAGACTTTCATGTCACATATAAAGAAAAGGAAGAGTGGAAAGAAGGAGAAGGAGTTGGAGGAAATGGTGAAGGAGGCTGATGCCCAACACAACCGATCAATGGATAACAATTGATCAGCTGTTTAGGCAAGGTCATGACATTGAAAAACTTGACTCAGAAATTAGAAGATTGGAGATTGAAGAAATCCAAGCAAGATGGGCAAGTTATATTGTGTTGGAAGGGAAAGGCTGGAAATCATGATCAGGTTCATAGCTAAGTATCTTGGAATATCATTGATTTAAATCAAGTCATGGTCCAGAGATAGCATCTTGGCAATAACCACCAAGATCTGTTCGTCTGATGGATATACCAAAGGGCTGGTCATTGAAGCCTTGAATGAAGCTGGTGCTGGGAGCAGGACTGAACTGGTCAAACAATCTAAAGCCTCACTTACATCCAAAATGCTAGAACAGCCTGTCAACATTCCCACACGAAAACCACCAAACCACAACCCACTAAACCAATTCCCTTACCCACAAAACCAATAGCCGATGATGTACCCCAGAAGAGGAAGAGAAGGGTACTGAGGCTAGAAGAGGAAGAAGAAGATAATGATGAAGATGAAGACAGGCTGCCAATCTCAGCTGTTATACAGTTGCCTAAGGCCATAAGTCACCCTCCAACAATTACTCCTAATCTCAAGGCAAATTGTGAAAGTGAAGTTAGAAGAAGAAGATCTTCACAAAACAACAGATGAGGAACTGTTGAGAAGAGTCGACAAAACATACGCTGCCACATCTTCAATCATCAATATGAAGAAACATGCTTAGAGGTTATACACTCTCAGACATACATTCAATATCAAAAAGAGAGTGAGGTTTTGGCCTGATCCCAGGGTGTCTCATAGGATTCAAAAGAAAAATATTCCAGAGAGATACATTGGCCAAGTAAAGAAGATTGTAGATGAAGTGATCTCACTGGCCTTTGTAGTATCACCTTGGGAGATCCTAGATGACTTCAAGAAAGCCTATAAAGCTAAACTGACCCCACAAAAGATGCTGGAGAATAAAGTGGTGAAAAAGGGGTTAGTGTATAGGAGGCTTGAGGAAGTTAGAAAGAATGAGCTCCAGTTGTTCTTAGAGGGTATTCACCAGATGAATTCGATATAGAGTCATAACAACTGTGGAACTAAAAAATGGGAAGCAGGTCAAATACCTCTCTGAGTATTATGGGCAGAGTCACTCTTTGAAGGAGAGCAGAAGAGCTTACATGGAGGAACAAGTAACCTTCCTTGAGGCCTATACAAGGGAGTCTTACAGACTCATAGTTGGGAAGTAGATCTCATGGATGGGGTAACATCTCTTGTCCAGTTCCCCAAGACAGAGTCCCATCCATCCTTTGTCAAACAAATTGAGACTTCTTCCCAGGCCTGTGCTTACAAGGGTCACTTCTGAGCTGATCTAGAAGACAAAAAGACCAATCTTTCTGCCATAATAAGTGGGACATCTTCAATAAGCTAAAGGTTTTGGCTGCATTGGTTCAGGGGGAGTTTGTTGGACCAAAAGAACCAATGAGCCAGATCAGAAAAACCTTTAAGTCCCACAAGACATCGCAACAACTGCTGAAGACTTCAACAGCTGAAGACAAAGTCTGAAGATCAACAGCTGAAGACTAAAGTACTAATGACTTCAACAGCTGAAGACTAAAGTACTGAAGATCAACAGCTGAAGACTAAAGTACTGAAGACTTCAACAGCTGAAGACAAAGTGAAGATCAACAGCTGAAGACTAAAGTACTGAAGACTTCACAAGCTGAAGACCAAGTCTGAAGATCAACAGCTGAAGACTAAAGTACTGAAGACTTCAACAGCTGAAGACCAAAGTCTGAAGATCAACAGCTGAAAACTAAAGTACTGAAGATCAACAGCTAAAGTACAAAGACTGAAGACAACATCTGAAGACATCAGCAGATGACAACAACTGAAGTTCAAGAAGTCCAAGTACCGAAGCCTTCAGAGTTTGTCACAACAGCTAAAGAAGCATTCTTCAGTTGTTGTGATGGTTTCCTTTCAGTACTTTTCCTTTCTATTTCAGTACTTGTAAAATGACTGAAGAGCATGTTCTTCAGTCGTTGTTGTTTCAGTAGTTTCTTTTCAGTAGTTGTAGTGATAGTTAACACTTGGTATTTTTGTAAGAAGATGTCAGTTGTTTGACATCTTCAGTAGTTGTGTTAACTTTCAGTAGTTAAATAACAGTTAGATGTCACTGTCAAGTGACATCAGCTGACGTCAGCTTCCCTTATAAAAGGAAAGATGACCTAATTGTAACTGGGTGCGAAAAGCCAGCTGAAGCGTGTATTGAATGATATATTCCTTTTGGTAAAAATTCTCTCTCTATAATGAACACTGTTTCATTGATAAATTTTGTGTGTTCCTGTTTAAATTGTTTATTCGTGGGCTTATTCCGCCGCAAATCCAATCGAATTGATCAAACTAGATGCTGGGATCCTAACATGCATCGAGACAATTGAAGGTCCATGAGGTGAATTACACAACACATGATCTCGAGCTTGGAGCTGTCGTGTTTGCCTTGAAGATTTGGAGACATTACTTGTATGGTGCTCAATGCATTGTCTACACCAATCACAAAAGCCTTCAACACGTCTTTAATCAAAAAGATCTCAATATGAGACAACGTCGTTGGGTGGATTTGTTTAGTGACTACGATTTTGATATTCGATACTATCCAGGTAAGGCAAATGTGTAGCCGATGCTCTAAGTCGAAACAGTCACAACAAGACAATCTCGTTCCAAGAAATTCATGATCGACAACATGGTTTGACACGTTGGGTGAGTTTGATACTGAGATTTGACTAGATATCAACGAGACTACTATGTTGTTACAAAACCTGAGAATAGATAGTGACATCAAGTCTAGTATCTTAGAGGCTCAACAAATGGTGCAACAAGAAGGAAGAATGAAGGATGAACTGGAGCATAATCTTCTAACCCAATTGGAAACGAAACCCAATGGGTTGATGTACTTCGCAAATCGAATTTGGGTTCCAAATCATGATAATCTTCATACCTTTATCATGAATGAAGCTCATCAAACTCGTTATTCTATTCACCCTGGCTCTGATAAAATGTACATGGACCTGCGTGGTCAATATTGGTGGTCTGGAATGAAGAATGATATAGTGAATTATGTAGCTAAGTGCCTCACGTGTATGAAGGTTAAAGCCGAACATTAACATCCAAGTGGATTACTTGAGCAACCCGAGATCCCTATGTGGAAGTGGGAACACATATCCATGGCTTCATAACTAAGAGACCCCAAACCTCTCGAGGACATGATAACATATGGGTGATTGTTGACCGATTGAGCAAATCGGCACATTTTATACCCATACGTGACACTTACAAGACATCAAGGTTGGCTCGTATATACGTTGATGAGATTGTAAGTCATCATGGGGTACCTCTGCACATCATATCCGACCGAGATTCTCGTTTCACTTCACACTTCCAGTCGTCTATGCAAGAACTCTTGGGTACTCAATTGGACCTAAGCACGGCTTACCATCCTCAAATGATGGTCAAACCGAGCGAACGATCCAAACCTTGGAGGATTTGCTATGCCTGTGTGTTCTTGACTTTGGTGGTGATTGGGATACGAATCTACCGCTGGCGGAATTTTCGTATAACAACAGTTATCATTCGAGTATCAAGATGGCACCATTTGAAGCACTTTATGGTCGTAAATGTCGTTCACCGATCTGCTGGACTGGCATTGGTGAAAACTTCATCACTGGTCGTGAACTTGTACAAGAGACAACCGATAAAGTTTCTATCATCTGCAAGAAGCTTGAAGTGGCGAGAAGTCGTCAAAAGAGCTATCCTGACAAGCGACGTAAGCCATTGGAATTCCAAGTTGGGGAGATGGTTCTTCTTAAGGTTTCACCATGGAAGGGTGTTGTTCGCTTTGGAAAGAAGGGTAAACTGGCTCCAAGATTTGTAGGACCTTTTAAAATCCTGAAAAGGGTTGGAAAGGTGGCCTAAAAACTGGAGTTACCTTTCGACCTTAGTGGAGTTCATCCTGTATTCCACGTCTCAAATTTGAGAAAGTGCTTGGCTGATGAAAGTCTGCATGTCCCGTTGGAAGACATCCAGATTGACGAGTCATGGCATTTGTCGAGAAACCTGTTGAGATCATGGATCGCATAATGAAGAAGACTAAAATCACAACAACCCCAATCGTCAAGATTCGTTGGGAAAATAAACGTTGCGCTGAATTTACTTGGGAACGCGAGGAGCACATGAAGAAGAGATACCCGTTCTTATTCGTATAGTTTCATTCTTAATTTCGGGACGAAATTCTTTTAAGTTGGGGAGACTGTAACATCTCGTATTTTCGTTAAATTAAAAGTTAATCTTGTTAAGTTCTTGTAAGGACTACTTGTGCCATTTGAAAGTTATGGGTTTCTTTTGCTTAATATGTCTTTAATTCTTTAATTTGAAATTTAATAATGTTAAATATTAAATAGAATATAATTATGATAATAATAATAGTAATAATAATAGTAATATTAGTAATAAATAACAACTAATAATAGTAATAATAAAAATAAAATAATATTGTTAATAATAATAAGAAAAATAAATTGTAATAGTTACTAAACTTAACAATGTTTTAAAACTTTAAGAAATTAAGGTTTAGGGGGTTTTAATGCCAATTTAGAAACTTTAATATTAAAGTTTGTACATAAAAGTTAACAATGGAAACTTCAGGGACCAAAACTACAAAATTACAAAACCCTTTTCTTTTCTTTTCTCTTTCCCCGATTTCCCGGCCGACCACCGGCCACCGCCAGCCGCGGCCTCCGGCGAGTCCCAAAACCGCTTCAAGCGGCCATTTTTAATCCAAAAACCATCCCGAACCCTGCTAGAGCATGATTCGAACCTAAATGGAACAATTAATAGCATTAACGTCGGTTAACAAGTTTAATCGAACCGGTAACCGAAGCCTTAACCCCCGCAGCCGTTCGAGCCTTAAACACCCATAATAATTCAATTATTTTAATCAGATCAAATGTTTTTCTACCTTTAATCATATACAACTTCCAAGTTCTCCTGAAACAAACAAATTTACACCTTCAATTAACCGTTGCAACCGCAACCTATTCTATACTCGAACACCAATCTCCAGACTTCAAGACCTGAAATTGATAGAGGGTTTTGCTCACAAAGGTCTTGGAAGCTTTTTGTAATACGAATTTGATTATTGTGGTCGTTTGCAACTTGAACCGGTCTTAGTTTAACCGCGACTATTCTTTGATCATTCACTGTCAATTCGATATCAATCGGGTAAGTTAGATATATCAACGAACTCGGTTTTGTGAGGGGAACAAAAGCCCCAAACTTAATTGGGTTCACCATGTTGTTTTGATCTTCATTTGGGGCTAAATGAATCTAGGGTTCTTAAGGATTTGGGGTTTTTGTTTACTTGGTATATTTAAGTAAACTTGTGTTCTATTATGGCCGAGAGCCTTGGTTTACCGGTCACGGTCACACATCCCATGCTAGAGGTCCCGTGTTCGAACCCGAGGACCTCCATTATTTGTTAGGGAGCTTCTACAACTTTTTAAAATATA
Source organism: Flaveria trinervia (assembly GCA_025506515.1). Taxonomy (NCBI): domain Eukaryota; kingdom Viridiplantae; phylum Streptophyta; class Magnoliopsida; order Asterales; family Asteraceae; genus Flaveria; species Flaveria trinervia. The sequence continues at coordinate 39,929,513 of CM046443.1, read as the reverse complement.
TAAAAAATTTCTAAAAATTATAAAAAATTATTTTTATAAACTTTGTGTATTTCAACCCATGTAGATATTTTCTATAATTATTTATAAAAATATCCATATATTTTATTTAAAATTTTAAAGTGAAGGTTATAGTGAATATATATCTTATAAAATTTAGACATAATTCTAGTTATTATTTCAACCATTGTTTATTTAGTTGTCGATTAAATCGTGTTCATTTTTATTAATTACAAAACCATAATTAAACTTTATGAATAATACTAAATTTTTATTCTTGGTCCATATTTTTATAATATAAACAAATCGTTTCAACGAAAATATTATTTCGTTTGTTAATATAATTGACAAAACCCTAAACTTCAAATAGAACCCTAACTCATAGTAATTCATTGAACATAATATTAGACTTTAATCTTATGCTTAAATATATTTAGGTGTCTTGTGACAATACAACTTGGAACGACGTGTATTATTAATAATCTTCATTGTATACCTATTAATCAAGTGAGTTTCATTGCCCTCATTTTATCTTTTCACACTAATTTGGGGTGAAACATGATTACTTATACACAACGCACTTGTAAACGTTTAGACTTGTAAAGCACTTGCAATTCATATTTTTGTCATGGTTATTTGTGTGTTGTAAGTGTTTATATGAGATACATATTTTGGTTTGCAATCATTAACTATTGCTAGCCTGGCGACGTCTTAGATCTTTGGTCCTGACAAGCCTATTCGGTGCTAAAGCCGAGGTATTGCCGGCTCCTGATGACGTATGCTTTTTCATCATGGAAACCAAATACCCTTAGCCAATATTATATACTTGTAATCAAGTCGAGGTTTGGTTGTAACGATATGTGTTCTATAACCTTACTAACTTATAACCTATGACATGAATTGCTACTTGTGACCTTATCATATTATGTATGAGAACCTTGGAAACTCACCAACTATTTTTAGTTGACCTTTTATTTTTATCATGTTTTAGATAACCCTCAAGTTTAAAGTGGTCTTTTGAATCTTGCAATAAACTAGGATTTGGACCTAGATAATTGAATAAAATAACTATGTTTCGTTTTGCTTATTTGGGGATTATTTCATGTTTTGAAACTTATGATTGTAATATCCTTGAAACTTATAAATTTAATATTTACATTTAAATATAGCGTTATATGGTTGTGAAGAATCTTAACTCTCACATCTCTACGTTTCCGCCATCAAGGTTGGGGTGTGACACTTCAACAGCAGCTGCTAACACTACATGTGAATATGAACACTGTGCATCTGGAGATGTGAATGTTGTCCCTGCAATAGATACCTGCTCTCAAGTGAATGCAAAAACATTGAAAATGTTTCAAGTCCTTTCTTATTATCCGGAGAAGTTCATGTAACTCCTACGGAAGAGCTAAATGCTTCCGGAGAAGTTCCTGTAACTCCTACGAAAGAGCAACCTGATTGTAGAGAAGCCCCTATAGCTCTTGTAGAAGACAATCATGATGCTACTAATAATCAAGCTACTAAAGATCATTCAACACCACATGTTGAACATTTTGACTAATTTCTAAACTCTCAACCTGGTTTGGATCAGACTGCAACAATGGATATGACTAACCTGGAATCATCTATTCTACTTGAATCAAATCCATCAACAAGAATCAATAGACTCATCTAGTCAACAACATCATTGGAAATCATACAAAGAGAAGTACAAGAAGCCAAAGTGGTACTGCCAACATTTGTTTTTTTAGTTGTTTTCTTTCACAAGTTGTTCCTCTAAACATCACTACTACTTTAAAGGACAATAGCTAGATTGAAGCTATGCAAGAAGAGCTTCAACAATTTAGAAAGCTAAAAGTATGGTCTCTAGTTGATTTACCAGAAGGCCAACATCATATTGGTACAAGGTGGCTATACAAAAACAAACTGGATCATAGGGGAATCATTATGAGAAATAAAGCATGGTTGATTGCACAAGGATACACAAAAGAAAAGGGAATATACTATGATAAAGCTTTTGCACCAATTGCAAGAATTGAAGCCATAAGAGTGTTCCTAGCTTATGCATTATATAAGAAGTTCATTGTGTATCAGATGGATGTCAAGTGTGCATTCCTATATGGGAAAATTGATGAGGAAGTTTATGAGTCACAACCCCTGGTTTTGAAAATCCTCATTACCCGCATAGGGTATACAAGCTAGATAAAGACTTTTATGGTCTTCATCAAGCACCAAGATATGGTATGAAACATTATCATCTTTCTTGCTCAATCATGGCTACAAAAGAAGAACCATTGATCAGACACACTTTCTCAAACAAGAACATCAAGATCTCTTAGTTGTTCTAATATATATTGATGACATTATATTTTGATCAACTAATAATAGATTGTGTGTAAATTTCGAAGAGCTGTTGAAATCTAAATTTCAAATGAGTTCAATGGGTCAATTGACTTTCTTTCTTGGTCTTCAAGTTCATCAAAAATCTGATGGGATTTTCATCAATCAAGGAAAATACATATATAAACTTTTGAAGAAATACATTCTTGTTGATGTATCCTCATGCAAAACACCAGCATCAATAATTGATAAGATTGTACCTGATCCTTTAGAAAAATCTATTGATCAAAAACTACATAGATCAATGATAGGATCACTTATGCATCTAACTACCAGTAGACCTGACATTATGTTTGCTATGTGTGTGCTAGGTACCAATCAGATCGAAAAGAGTCTTATCTGAATGTTGTGAAAAGGATTTTCAGATATCTCAAAGGAAAACTAGGATTTGGTCTTTGGTATCCAAAGGATGGTGACTTTACACTCTACTCATACTTAGAAGTGACTATGGTGGTTGTAACAGTAACAGAAAATCCACAACTGGTGTATGTCAATTTATAGGACCAAGATTAGTATTATGGTAGTGCAAGAAACAAACCAATGCCTCTGTATCCATAGCTGAAGTTGAGTACATAGCTGCTTCAGCTGTTTGCTCTCAAGTCCTTTGGTTGCAAAACCACTTGCTTGACTATGGTTATAACTTCCTTCAAACTTCAATTTAAATAGACAATTCTGCTGTTGTGTTTATAACTGCTAACCCTACACAACATAGTAAAACAAAACATATTGAAATAAGATATCATTTTCAAAGAGATTGCTCAGAAAAAGGGTTGATTAAGTTAGTCAAAGTGGATACAACAAATCATCTTGTTGATTTATTCATTAAAGCCTTTGATTCAGTTAGATTTAATTTCTAATTGAGTCTCTGGGCATGATTAACATAGATTAATCAATTTGATCACATAAAATACTATGTATAATGCTGCATTAGCATAATATATACTTGGGAAATGATAGTACACTATATCTTTGCCTATTCGTGAATACTTAAATATCATTAAATCTGAGCAAGTTTCTTGATATGTGAGTAGGTTCATCTAGAGTGGAAACTACATTTAGTGCATGCCAAACATAATTTAAAGTGATTGTTTATGGGAAACTTCATTTTGATGATACAAAGTGAGTCTTATTTTGTTGTGATCAAATCACTTATCTAAGCATACTATGTACCGACACTTTATAATATCTATCTTTGCAAAACATACACCTTTGTTTTGTGTAAACAAAGACCTGGGTGTATGATCACCATACTATATATCAGTTATCAAGGTGAAAAGATCATGATCCACATCATCCCTCTGTTTTGTGTAAACAAAGACTGGGGTTAAAGGCACCTCTGTTTTACATGAGTAAAGACCTGGTGACCTGATGATGATCATATCTAAGCTCTCAAAAGAATCCTATTTTATTAATTGTACAATTATTTAGAGCTTTTATATCAATGCATTCATGAGATGTTAAATGCATCTCAAGATAGAACTTATAACTTAAGGTACATAGTTATTAAGTGTGTAAAAGTGATGATTTGACTTACAAAGGTAGGAAAAATCTTCATGAATTGAATGTGAAGCCCATAACATTTATTTCCTAATCAATATGAAAACATGATAAACAACATGCCTAGTTGATACATTAGCTCTTGTATGGATTTAAGTGGACAATATACTTGCAATCACGACTATGTTTGGTTATCAATTCTGTTAGGACCGTTTTCGATACGGAGTACTAACTGATTTACGTGTGTACCAAACCAAATAGTGCGGAATCCTATTTGATTGGCGATCCAATCAGTGAGAACGCAAGTATAATCAATTCAAGAATGAAACTAAACGTTAAGAACCATAGTAGGATGATTTACGACGATCTATGAACTTGGAACGGGTGTTCTTGGGTCTCTGGATGGCTAGGGTATGATTTAGTGCGTAGGGATTCAAATTGTTACATTTTTCCACGAATTAAGTGGTATTTATAGGTTAGGGTTTTCCATTTGTGCGACTGAACCTTTCGCATGGTTCATTCGTGCGATTGAAGCATGCGGTTGATCCATCCGCACGATTGAAGATTCAGTCGTGAGACTGAGTCAATCTCATGTTACAATCGTGCGACTGGTTCATTAGCATGAAGTATTCATGCCTATGGTCCATTAGCATGGTCCATTCACATGAGAACTTCACACAATTAAGTTTATGCATGTTTCTCAACCATTATTGACTAAGAACTATGTAAACAACCACAAACCTATATAGTTAGTTCAATATGCGTTAGCACACAATAATCAATGAAATATTAAACATTATAAGCATCACAAACACATTACATTTCGTTCATACTCATTCTGTTACATATAGTAGGACATGAAAGACATTTTATATTTGAGCTCCTAAACTAGGTACACATGTATCTACAAACTCCCCCTTGGACCTAGTTTACTCTATTGTCTAACATTCTTCATCAGCTCTTCATACTTCTTGTACTTCTCCTCCCTTGTAACTCCTGCATGTATTTTGAATGCAAAGCAGAGTCTTATCACGTTTTGAAACTGAGGGCTTGTATAATGTCTTGTGCGTCATAGATCAGTGGCTGCTTATATAAAGTGTAGACATCGTTAGAAGACAAGTTAGTTAGCCACATTAGGTCAAATACCCTGATAGTTTCCATATTTCCATCTTTGTTCAGAACTATGACCGCCTCACCTGTTCTCCAGTCATAGTACCACCACTTGAAGTGTCGAGTGAAGTCCTGTGGCATTTCCCTTAGACGGATTCTTGACATCGTGCACGGAGGACTCCATTTTAGCACTATTTTTGGCATTCCGGTAACGGCACCAACTTCAGACCATCTGATATAACTCGTCAGTTCTAGAGGTTTGAAGTTGACCCATTTGGTGTGATACTCTTTCTGTAGTGTAGCCTCAAACCAGCATGACATCTTTCTTGGGTCAGCATATAACAGCTTCAGTTTGGCCAGCTGATTAAGCTCAAAACCAGGGAGAGTCTTCAGATCATATGGGAATCTGAAGTACTCGATTCCCTTCTCCCTCTTGACATCATATACATTTAGATCTTCAAAGTAGGCCCACGTGATAATCTTGCCTAACACCTTGTGATGCTTCTTCACTTTGTAGAGCTTGGTGTAGGCACTCGGCTTTGGAGCAGTGTGTTGGGCTCGGATTTCCTCAAAACATGCCATCCATTCAGCCTTTTTGATGTTGACATCAACGTCTGAGGCTTGGGCTTGATTAGGATTCTTCTCTGATTCTTGTTCCATCTTATCTAGTTTCTCGAACGTATCACTGACAAGAGTGTCACCCAAATAGCAGACAACATTACCCTCTTTATCAGCATACTCTGGATAGTGCTGGGCTGTGATGTCTTCAATCTCCATCTCGTCCACATCATTAAGCTCTTCATCACTAGCCACGTCAATAGTAGGAGCAAGTTTAACTAGTTCATCCGGATTCAGCCAGAACATCTCCACCAGTTGCTCATCAGTAAGATCGTGAATTATTTATCCTTCTTCAGGAGTATAACTCACGGATCTCCTGACAATCCCTTGCAAATCAAGTATCGTAGTGAATTGAGACTTGATTTGTTGTAAGGGAGTAATATCGTACTGGTCTTGAAGAGATGAATGATCTGCTTGATTTAAACATTTAACACATCAATCATTTGTCAATAATCAAGACAGATAAATAGCAAATATATATATAAACATTAAGTACATAAGTTTAATACATGATTCAATTACACAAGATTCAATTTATAAACATCCAAATATTACTTTTATCTTGAATCATGAGCTCTGCTTTAGGCAGGGCTGAGGTCGAGGCACCCTGGTCCTGAGTCTTCTTGGTGCGCCTCTCTCTAGCATGTGAGGCCTCTGAAGCACCCACATCGCCTCCTTCATCGTCTCCTCCATCTCCTGCACTCTCATCACCTCCTTCCTCTATTTCATCCTCATCATCATCCTCATCATCATCATCCTCATCATCATCGTCATCACCATCGTCATCACCATCCCTTTCTCTTATCTTCAGAGGCTCATCCTTTGTTCCTTTGAGTGTGAGCATGATGGTCTTTTTGGCAACCTCCAACACCACTATCTTCTTTGTTGATAGAACTTTATGGTCCTGGAGTTTGGCAATCTCATCAACCTGTTGAAAGATCTGCTGTGATTAGGCAACAGTTAGTTCCACTAGCTGTCGTAGTTGAGCAGTCTTCTCGTCATCGGTTACCAACAGCTTCAACACCATACGATTCAGTGCTGATAGCTATTCCTCTACCCCACTGGGAGGTAGACATGGTCTGAGGGGAATGATGGGTGAAATAACAGTCCTGCTTGGTCGCTAGTGGTGGTAGTGGTTGATATGGTGAATATAGGTGGTGGTATGTGAGTGGGTGGTGATGGATAGGCTGTAGTGGTGGTGGAAGTAGTGTAGATGGGTGGTGGAGAGACTGTAGTGGTGATGGTGGGTGAAGTGGTAGTAGTGGTGGTGGTAGTTATGGTGGAAGTGGATGGGAGTGGGTAGTGATAGGTGGTGTGGTAGTGGTGGTGGTAGCAGTAGTGGATGAGGTAGTGGTTGTGGCTGTAGCAGAGGTTAATGTAAACTTTAGTCTCTTCCCTTCTTGCATAGGGGGAGCCATTCTCTTCTTCCTCGTGCCTTTAGGCACTGTGGCTCACCCTTGGCTACTGGGCGGGTTTGGGGTATATGATGGATCTGTATCTGCAGCAACAGCATCCTCGGACACCCCTTGGCGTCCACCAACTGCCCTTATACCTCTCTTTAATACCTCTCTTTATGGCTACGACCCGGCTCCCCACCGTTCGTACCAGAGACTCTTCCTCAGACTCCTCCTCTTCCATCTAGAAGTCAGGGTGAATAGGAGCTGGTTTGGTTCCACCCTGACCATCCCCTCCTTGATCAGCATCATGATCATCACCATCAGAGTCATTGGAGGGTAGAGCAATCTGCTCTACATTCAAGTCACTGTCCTCATGACACCACTTTCGCCGAGTTGGCGTGTTGACCAAAAGAATGAGCCGGATCAGAAAAACCTTTAAGTCCCATAGACGTCAAAACAACTACTGAAGATCACAACAGCTGAAGACAACAGCTGATTACAAAGTCTGAAGACACAAGTGCTGAAGACAAAATCTGAAGACACAAGTGCTGAAGACAAAGTCTGAAGACACAAGTGCTGAAGACAAAGTCTAAAGACAAAAGTGCTAGAGACAAAGTCTGAAGACACAAGTGCTGAAGACAAATTTTGAAGACACAAGTGCTGAAGACAAAGTCTGAAGACACAAGTGCTGAAGACAAAGTCTAAAGACACAAGTGCTGAAGACCAAAGTATCAGACGTTGTCACAACAGCTGAAGAGGTCTTCTTCAGTAGTTGTGACGGTTTACCTTTCAGTAGTTTTATGTTTTATCTTTTCAGTAGTTTGACACAACAGCTGAAGAATACTTCTTTAGTTGTTGTGCTCATCAGTAGTTTTATTTATCAGTAGTTTTGTAAAACGACTGAAGAGCTTGTTCTTCAGTCGTTGTAGTTTCAGTAGTTTCTTATCAGTAGTTTCTTCTTTTGTACTTAACACTCTGATATGTTCTCAGTAGTTGTGAACATTTCAGTAGTTTGTTAAGAGTTAGTTATTTTTGTAATAGATCTGCCAGTTGTCACTTACCCGTGATAACAGCAGCGATTGCACTCTATATAAGGAGTGTCAACCTAATGTAATAGACGAATGATTTGATCAGAAATATTCAATATTATTAAAAAATTCCTTGTTACAGAAATATATTCTCTCGTTATAACCGTATTTCTTCTTAATGCATACGAGCATCAAATTCTTGCTACAATTTGTCTAATTCTTGTTCATATTCCGCTGTGCTACGCTCAATTACATCAAACTTGTGATCACTGATCCTGAAAAATGGTATAAGAGTAGGTTAATCATTGATCGATCTAATAATTGATCATTGAAACTGCTATTCAAGATCCAAGTTTGACTGAATTAGCATTTTTTTTGTTTTGCAAGAAACGATTATAGAGATTGAATTTTCTGTGTTTTCTGGTCATTCATCCTGAGATTTTCTCTTGGTTTTCATTGAGTCTGTTGTGGTCTTTATAAAAACGTTTAAAAGCTTGAATTAAATTGTATTTGGACTCAAAATGACTACTCCTTCCATTGATCCTCACAATACTGGTTCCTCAACCAAGCCTCCAATGCTGCTTAGGAATGAGTATAACATATGGCAACGACGAATGCTCCATCACCTGTCTGTTAACAGCGCAGGTTGTTGGACATCAGTGGTACATGGTCCACACAAGCCTATGGTGAATAACCCGAAAACCAATCAAATGGTTCCGAAGAGGAGGAGCAATACTCAGATGAGGATAAGAAGTTGTTTGAAATTGATGCAAAAGCCCATGGAATTCTGCCATGGCACTGCCTAATGAAATCTATTCTGGGCTAATGCATCATGAAACTGCCCATGACCTCTGGAATTCCTTGAAAGAATAATTTGGAGGAACAGATGAGGTCTTGGCAAATAATAGAGAAATCCTTGCCTAACAATATGAGACATTGTCTCATAGGAAGGGTGAGACATTGACTCAACAGTTCGAGCGGTTCTCTTGTTTGATATCTGATTAAAAATGGTCAAACATGAGTACACCAATAGCCAAATGAATAACAGATTTCTCAGATCACTGCCTGAGAGATGGGACACATACACTATTGTCCTACGCTCCAGTGCAAATTTGGACAAACTATCTCTCACCCAACTTCATGGGAAATTGCTCACATTTGAGAGAGAGATAGAACAGAAATGAAAATTGTCTTCATCTGGAAAGCTCACTGAAGACTTTGTACCAGGCAACAATGCCTTGGTTGGTCATGAGTTAGAATATGCTTCATCTGAATGCCAGTATGATGAGCATATTGACTTCTCTTCAAACACTTCTGATTCTGCATTTGTGAGTGTTGATAGTCAGTTTACTGGATGTAATAATGACAATCTATGCTTCATCATGGATGATCTCAGGGGATTGCTGATGATGACTTAGAAGAGATGGATATTTTGAGCCAAATGGCCTTGATAAATATCAGATCTCAGAAGTTCTACAAAAGAACTGGAAGAAAGTTCCCAGGACTCTCTGGCAAAACCAAGTTGGTTTTGACAAGAGTAAGTTGAAGTGTCACAAATGCCATAGGCTTGGACACTTTGCTAGAGAATGCAGATCATCTGGATCTAATTCCTCTGCACTTTTGTGACTTTCCCTGGAAATAGTCAACAACACAGAGGGCAACATCCTGTCAATTCTAGTCATCATTCTCAACCACAATCTCCTGCATATTTTGTTCCTCAGGGTCAAATTCCATATCCTTACCTTGTTATTACATGCCACAGTCAAATCAGGTTCAAGTTCCTATAGTACCACAACCTCATGCACTACCAGAACCTCAACCATCTCAATCTTATCAATCTCCTCAACCTCAACAACACAGCTTCTTCACCCCTGGAGGTGTTGACTGGAGCAGTTTACCGGATGACATGTCTGGTCATGAACAACTGTTCACAGGTGCTGGTCAACATGGTGGTGATAGTCCTTTTGGGAATCTGGCTCTCATGGCCCTGGAGTCTACTGAGGGTTCCTGCTCAAATGCATCATCTTCACAGGTAACTCAGGTATCTTCAGAGGCTAAAGCCAAGTTATGTTCTGAATCATGCATTACTGCCTTTGTCTCAATTAGAGAGGCCAATGTAGCATTAATAAATCAAAAACTTGAGCTTGAGAAAACCATTTCCAAAAGAAAAGCTGAGTTTGAGTCTGCTCTTAATTGTAAAAATGATGAGATTTATAAGCTTAAATGCCAACTAAATGATGAAAAGGCTAAGCTAGAGGTTATTCTGGATGACCAGAGAAATCTAAAAGAAACCTTGCAGTCACCCAGGTAGAGTGTGATCGATGGGTACAATCATGCAAAGGTTTCGAAATGCTTCTTAGTAAGCAATCTGCTTCCAATGTGAAGTTTTGTATTAGTTACAATCACACTGCTCCTCCTACAGATTTTGCTTCAAGAGCAGAAGTGAAATCTGATGGAGAGAAAGCAATAACCAATCCACCCATCATGTGATTCCCCTTTTGATAGAGCATCATCTAAAGTTGAAGTCAGCACTAAGCCTTCTCAGAACCCATCAGCTGATATGATGGTTCTACTGCTGACACTCATATGATTAAAGAGATGAATAACTCAGGAGTTATTTCTGAAAGTCCTGAAAGGACTGGAGAGCAAGATTTAACACCTGAAGTTCAAACTCCAACTAATGACAGCACTAAAGAGAAGAAAACTGTCAGTAGAAAGAGTTTGAAGACTACTAAAGAGGAAGTCAAGAAAGCAAATAATGCTTCTAAAGTACTGAAGAGCAAATCTTCAGTAGTTCATCCTCTTTAGTTGATGATCATCATAAGATGAAGAAGAAACCACGTGAAGTATGTGGTTTGTCAATCATCTTACAGATGATTGTTGGTACAAAAGTGGATCCAAACTCAAACATAAAGAAGAAATCAAGAGAAAATGGCTAAAATGAAAATTGAGTTTGGAACCACATTTGTACCAGCAACATCAAATGCTGTAACCCTCAAGACCAAACAGAAATCCAAAAAGGAAGGGGTTAAATAGGTAACAGCTGAGATTGCTCAAAAGAAGAAGGTGCAACATAGGAACTTATCAAACTCCAACGCCAATGTGTCTGAAGAGCTGAAAGCCTTATCCCAAAATCAGACACAGCTGGTTATGATGGTTCAACATCTATTGGGAAGAGTTAACCAATTAGATGTTCCTATGTTGAAACCACAGAAAAGGAGGTCCAAGCCAAAGGATTCCTTTCTCTTCACCAGCTTCTTCCACTCAGGCTGTTGTTTCCAACAAACATGTTAGTTTACCATTTGTTGATGAGAACATGCCCAAGACCAAAAAGGTTTGGGTCTCAAAATCTAACTAATTTGTTGTATCTTGCAGGGTTCTTCAACATACCTCAGAGGCATCTGGTATGTAGACAGTGGAGGATCCATGCATATGACAGGAAACAGATCACTTCTTAATGACTACTCTCAAGGAAGGAAGGGGTTGGTGTCATTTGGCAATGATGCAAAAGGTTACATCATTGGCAAAGGCTTTGTTTCCAATGGGGAAATAAAGTTTGATGATGTTAACCATGTGGAAAATCTCAAGTACAACCTCTTGAGTGTCAGTCAAATGTGTGACAAAGGCCATGTTGCTCTTTTCACCGGTCAGAACTGTCGGATTCTGTCATCCAAAGTACTAAATTTGATTGATAAGGTGTTGGATGAACACACTCTCCTAAAGGCCAACAGGATAGGAAGAGTGTATGCCTTAGATCTTTCAAGAAAATAGATCTCAAAGGCCATCCTTGCCTATTTTCCAAGGCTTCCCCCCAAGAATCTATTCTATGGCATAGAAGGCTGGGTCATGTTAATCTCAAAAACATGAATCAGCTGATAAACCATAGTCTAGTAAGGGGACTGCCAATGAAGGAGTTCAAGTGTGAAGATAACTGCACTGCTTGTCTAAAAGGAAAACAGCACAAAGCTTCATTTCCCTCCATAGAAGAACCTACGTCCACTGCCTGCTTACAACTTTTTCACATGGATCTCTTTGGTCCTGTAAAAGTGATGAGTATGGCTAAGAAGAAATACTGTCTGGTAATTGTGGATGATTACTCCAGATTTGTATGGACTTTCTTCTTGCATTCAAAGGATGAGGCTACACAGTCCATTATGAACTTTGTGTTACACGTTGAGAAGCAGTATTCCCTACCAGTTAAGTGTGTGAGGAGTGATAACGGTACTGAATTTAGAAACCACACACTTGATGAGTTTTACTTATCAAAGGGAATCAAGAGGCAGTATAGCATCCCAAGAACTCCTGAGCAAAATGGAGTAGTGGAGAGAAAGAACAGGACCCTTATTAAGCTGCAAGGTCCATGTTGGCTGATTCTGGACTGCTAATGACTTTTTGGGCTGAAGCTGTCAATACAGCTTGCTATGTACAGAATAGAGTTCTAGTAAATCAGAGGTTGATGAAGACTCCATATGAAGTTCTTCATCATTTGGCCCCTCTAATTTCATTCTTCAGAGCATTTGGGTGTCCTTGTTTCATTCTCAACACACGGGATCAACTCCAAAAATTTGATCCTAAGGTGGATGCAGGGTACTTCGTTGGTTATTCATCAACTTGCAAAGCATACAAAGTCTTCAACTGCAGAACAAAGATGGTTGAAGAGACTCTACATGTTAAGTTTAATGAATCTCCTAAGGACAAGATTCCACAAAGCCCTGTGGAGCTATTTGATTTGGACATACTGCAATATGTTCCTTATCAAACTCCTGCTGTTGCTCCTGTCAACAGTTCACCGCCTGGTGGTACTGCTAGTGATGATGATGATGATAGCAGTACTCACCTCTTCAGGTTTAGTGATCAACTGCCTGATTCAGCTAGACCTGATGTTCCTGTAGCTCCAGTAGCACCATCCACAACAAATGCTGATGAGATTTCTTCAAATTCAACCTCCTTTGAATTACCATCCACTGATTGGTTTCAAGGAAATGATTCACCATCACCATATGTTGCTGCTGAACCTGCTGGAAACACTTGCACAGATCTTATTGTGTATCAAGATCTGAAGAATCACCCTATGTCTCAAATCGTTGGTGATATCACTGCTGGCGTATCAACAAGAAGTCAATTGTCAAATTTCTGCTTCTATGCTCTCTTCATCAGTCATCAAGAGCCAAAGAATTATCACATTGCTTTAAAGGACAATGGATGGGTTGATGCCATGCAGCTTGAGCTTCTTCTCTTCAAGAAATAGCAAGTGTGGGAACTGGTTCCTCTACCTCCAGGTAAGTGTGCAATAGGCACTAAATGGGTGTTTAGGAACAAAACTGATGAAAATGGGCTTATTGTTAAGAACAAGGCCAGACTGGTTGTTCAGGGGTTTGCACAAGAAGAAGGTATTGATTATGATGAAACCTTTGCCCCTGTAGCCAGACTGGAAGCAATTCGATTGTTTCTAGCTTATGCTGCTTATCAAAAACTTAAAGTTTTTCAAATGGATGTCAAAAGTGCATTTTTGTATGGGAAAATTAAAGAAGAGGTTTATGTATGTCAACCACCAGGCTTTGAGGACAATAAACATCCTAATTGGGTGTATAAGGTTGATAAGGCTCTTTATGGGTTGAAACAAGCTCCTAGAGCCTGGTATGAGACATTATCAAACTTTCTTCTGGAAAATGATTTCACTAGAGGCTCCATTGATAAGACTTTATTCATTAAGAAAGTTGGGCAGCATAATCAACTTGTTCAAATTTATGTTGATGATATTATTTTTGCATCCTCTGATCCTTAGTTGTGTGATGCCTTTACAAAGTTGATGCAACAGAAGTTTGAAATGAGTGTCATGGGAGAATTATAGTTCTTTCTGGGTTTGCAAATCAAACAAAAGGCTGATGGAAATTTCATTCATCAGTCCAAATACACAAAAGAACTTTTGGAAAAGTTTGATTTACAAAACTGTAAGCCCTGTTCTACCCCCATGTGTAGCACCACACAACTGGATACAGATCAGAAAGGTAAACTGGCTGATGAAACACTTTACAGATGTATGATTGGGTCCTTGATGTATTTAACAGCTTCTAGACCAGATATTATGTTTGCTACATGTGTTTGTGCTAGATTTCAGGCTGCACCTAAAGAGTCTCATCTGATTGCAGTCAAGAGGATCTTTAGATATTGCAAGGGACACAATCTCTAGGTTTATGGTATTCCACTGGGCACTCTTGTAAAATTAGTTGCTTTCTCTGATAGTGACTATGTAGGGTGTAAGTTGACGAGGAAATCAACTTCTGGTGGATGTCAATTTCTAGGCAACTGTTTGATTTCTTGGCAGAGTAAGAAACAAACATCTGTTGCTACATCCACTGCTGAAGCTGAGTACATTGCTGCTGCAAGTTGTACATCCCAAGTACTCTGGCTTCAGAATCAACTTTTGGACTATGGCATTACAGAGACTAAGACTCTGTTATTAATGGATAGTGCTTCAGCTCTTTGCATTGTCAAAAATCCAGTCCAGCACTCTAAGACCAAACATATAGAAATTAGACATCATTTTATAAGAGATTGTTTTGAAAAGGGTCTAATTAATCCAATGTTTGTGCCTAGTGCTGATGAGCTTGCAGACATTTTTACTAAGCCTTTGGATAGTTCAACTTTCCACAACCTGGTGTTAAGGCTTGGTATGCTGCAGCTAGAATAAGTGACAACTACTGATGATCTCAGTAATAAGTACTGGTGATCATTGGTAACCATGTCACATATAAGTACTGTTGAGTTCTTTCACCTTCAGGAGTTTTTATAACTACTGAAGGCTAAATGCCTCACAAGTACTGAAGTACTTTATCTGTTCTAAACTACTGATGTAGTTACAACTACTGATGTAGTTACAACTACTGAAATCAGTACAAACAGATAAGTACTGACGTCCTATGAAACACCTGAAAAGCAGATGCAAAGTCTGATGAGTAAGTGTTGAGGACAGTATGAAACAGCTGAAAAGCTAAGAATTGACGAAAACAGCTGATGAGTAATTTCTCTTCAGTTGTTTCTACAACTGCTGTTTCAAAACAACTGAAGACTAACACCAAGTCTTCAGCTGTTTACAACAACTGCTGACAAAACCAATTTCTTCAGTAGTTTCACAACTACTGATGACTGATACCAAGTCTTCAGTTGTTTCATCACCTGAAGTCAAAACTGTCTTCAGTAATTTTATAACTACTGATGACTAAATTCGAGACTTCAGCCGTTTCAATGTCTGACGGTTAATACCACGTCATCAGTAGTTTCAACAACTGATGACTCACACCAAAACCCTCAGTCGATTTCTATCCCGACCCTTTAAATACCTTATCCCACCTACAGAGTTTTTATCTTCTTCTCTCAAACCTAACGTTCAAAAACTCTCTACCCTCTCTTCATCAATGGCGACCATGCAATTAAAACCACGACACAACTGTGTCGCACATCTCACCAAATCGCCATACTGGACCAAGTTTCACAACGCCATTGATTTAATGGTTCAATCACCCTACCAAACGGCGTTTCTGATAAATCCCACCATATATGCCGCATCCCTTAACCACTTCTGGACAAACGTCACTTTAGTCTCTGAGGAGAACGACATAGAGTCTCTTCAATCGTTTGTCCATGGCCAAAAAGTGGTCATCACTCCAGACACTCTTCGTCAAACCCTGAATCTGGATGATGCCACTTTCCCAACTGGTTATCCAAAGGGCACAACAGATCAATCATTTGCCCACCATGGATACCAGGGTGACTTGAGTGCATCTACCTTACTGAAGAAACATTTCCCAGATGCCGAACGTCTCATATTTCATATGGTAAATGTGTGCCTTGCCTCCAAAACCTCATCATGGGATCAAATGTCCACAAGGTGGCAACAGGTAATGTACTCCATCCTTGAGCAACAACCTTTAAATTTTTCGGAAATACTATTTTCAGAGCTCAAGGATACGGCTCAAAAACAAACTGCTAACCGTTGGATATTATATCCTCGGTTCATAATGGCCATAATTGCAAACCAGCTTCAAGCTGAGGGACTTGTTGGCCTGGGAGTCCCTGCTATGGCTGTACTGCCTGAAGTATACTCCCGGCAAACTCTGACCAATCACTCAAAATGGCTGCCAGCTGCGCAAACCCACACAGCTGGAACCCACAGCCACCACCTCCAAATAAAAGTCCCCACCAAACCCACTAAAAAGAAAACCAAAAAGGCTACTCAGGGAAATGAGTCCCCTGAGGATGCCCCTGCAACCCAAACGCAGGCTATATCCACTGGTTATAACCCCCTAGTGGATATAAGGACTCTCCCAGCCACAGCCGCTCAGGATTCCTCTCAAAAGGAGCCTGCAGCAACCACAGAAGGGTACCCACCATCTGGGATCTTCCTCATTTGAGGAGATTGCCAATGAAGAGCACCATTCTCCCCAGGTGCACACTGCTTTTACCCCATCTCCTATGCAACCGCCCCCCAAAGTCCCACCCTTATCATTGCAAATGTGCTGACTCAGCTGCATGCCTCTCCTCCTCCCCAACAACCACCAACAAAGGGGAGAACCACAGCTATTGAGGACGAGGATCATCATGCTTCTGACAACCCACAGCACCGGGGTTTAAATGTTCTATCTCCTGGTGTGGATATGGAGACCAGAACATCTGGTGAGGCTGCCACCTCTTCTGAATCAGCATATGATCAGACTGAGGCTGGTAACATTCCTAAGACCTCACCAGAGGCAACAGCTGATGAATGACTAAGTCCCGAGGCTGGAAGTCCCCAGTTCCAAGACAAAGGGGCACATGCTACAACTGGTCTACACCCAGTGCATGTACATTCTGCTACAAGCAGGAGGTCAGGTGATTCAGCGTCTGCTGATGATGACCTGGGCTTCTTTTATGATGTTCTTGCCCAGAACACACTCCTAGAGGAGGAAGTCAGTAGGCTGCAAAAACTACTTGACCAACTCTCTCAAGGAGAAAGACCATCTGCCACCACATTAACCCAACAGATGGCACCTCTGTCTGCAGAGAAGGGTGTTGAGGCTAGAAGAAGAAGAAGAAGAGAAGGGTGTTGAGGCTAGAAGAAGAAGAAGAAGAGGATGATGTGGAAGAAGATAGGCTGCCTCTGTCTGCAGTCCTAACATTGGCTAAAGCCAAACCCATGCCCATCACTCCCACCTCACAGATGGAAGCTGTGAGAGTAAAGATTGAAGAAGAATAGCAGCAAAAGCTTCATGATGATGAAATGCTGAAAAGCATTGACAAAACTTATGCTGCTTCGTCATCAATAATAAGTATGAAGAAAGAAGCTCTGAGGTTGTACACCCTTGCCAACACATTTCAATACCAGAAGGAAAAGGTGAGAGTATGGCCTGATCCTAAGGTGGCTCACAGGATTGTAAAGAAAGACATTCCTTCGAGATACAAGGGCCAAGTCAAAAGCATCGTAGATGAAGAGATCACAGTGGTCCTTGTAGTATCACCCTGGGAGATTGTAGAAGATTTCAAGAAGGCCTATGAGACTAAACAACCACCCCAAAAGATGTTAGAGAACAGAATTATTAAAAAGGGGTTAGTCTACAAGAGGCTTGAGAACTTCAAACAAAATGAGCTCAGTCTGTTACTTGAAGGGACTCATCCTGATAAGTTTGCATACAGACAGATTGCAACAGTTGAGCTCAAAAATGGTAAACAGGCCAAGTACATCTCAGAGCTGTATGGGCGTGAAGGATTGTTTGATGGTGAAGCCGAGAACCTGACCATGGAAGAACAAATTATGTTTCTCAGAGCATACACCAGAGAATCCTACAGGCTTATACATGGGAAGTGAGTCTCATGGATGGGGGAACAACTAAGTGTCCAACTCCCCAATACAGGGCTCCCATCCATACATTGCCAACCAAATCATCAGAGACTCATTTCCAGGCTAGTGCTTATATGGGTCATCTTCTCAACTGATCAAGAAGGAAAAAGACCAACCATTCTGCCAACAATAAGTGGAACCTCAATAAAGTTAAAGGTTTTGGCTGCATTGGTTCAGGGGGAGTTTGTTGGACCAAAAGAACCAATGAGCCGGATCAGAAAAACCTTTAAGTCCCACAGACGTCACAACAACAACTGAAGACCACAACAGCTGATAAAAAAGTCTGAAGACACAAGTGCTGAAGACAAAGTCTGAAGACACAAGTGCTGAAGACAAAGTCTGAAGACACAAGTGCTGAAGACAAAGTCTGAAGACACAAGTGCTGAAGACAAAGTCTGAAGACACAAGTGCTGAAGACAAAGTCTGAAGACACAAGTGTTGAAGACAAAGTTTGAAGAAACAAGTGCTGAAGACAAAGTCTGAAGACACAAGTGCTGAAGACAAAGTCTGAAGACACAAGTGCTGAAGACCAAAGTATCAGACGTTGTCACCGTAGCTGAAGAGGTCTTCTTCAGTAGTTGTGACGGTTTACCTTTCAGTAGTTTTATGTTTTATCTTTTCAGTAGTTTGACACAACAGCTGAAGAATACTTCTTCAGTTGTTGTGCTCATCAGTAGTTTTATATTTATCAGTAGTTTTGTAAAACGACTGAAGAGCTTGTTCTTCAGTCGTTGTAGTTTCAGTAGTTTCTTATCAGTAGTTTCTTCTTTTGTACTTAACACTCTGATATGTTCTCAGTAGTTGTGAACATTTCAGTAGTTTGTTAAGAGTTAGTTATTTTTGTAATAGATCTGCCAGTTGTCACTTACCCGTGATAACAGCAGCGATTGCACTCTATATAGGAGTGTCAACCTAATGTAATAGACGAATGATTTGATCAGAAATATTCAATATTATTAAAACATTCCTTGTTATAGAAATATATTCTCTCGTTATAAGCGTATTTGTTCTAATGCATACGAGCATCAAATTCTTGCTACAATTTGTCTAATTCTTGTTCATATTCCGTTGTGCTACGCTCAATTACATCGAACTTGTGATTACTGATCCTGACATGGCGCCACATAGTCTTCTCTAGCCAAATGCTCAAATAGCCTCTTTACAGGGGGCTTTACCTGCTTGCCCCTGTATACCTTTATTCTTCCAAGAGTGGTGTCATCCATGATCTTGAGAGATACAACATCATGGCTCTCCTTAGGCAATGAAGGAAGCTTCTCGTCAATGATCATCTGCAGAAATCTCGGGTACATGCAGAAGCCTTCCTTGCCTTTGGCCTCTATATTCTCGATCAAGTAGGAGAAAATCATGTTGGAGAAGCTGAAGGGGTGATTCAGCACCAGTGCCACGTATGCATTTTGGATTTGGTCTGATAAATCATCAAATCCACCCATTTGAGAAGCAATGCACTTCAGGATGACGTGAGATAGGTACTTGAACTGGGGATACATGTTGCTTTTATTGAGCACACCTGCATTGATGTCCCCAGTGTACCTCATCCATAGGAAGCATTCTCTTACGGTAAGAGGATGTAGTCTGGTGGGGTAAGTAGCATCATCTCCCAAATCAAGAACACGTCTCAGATCAGTTGTTGTGACCTCAATCTCCTGGCCAAAGATGGTGCTACGTATATTGTAAGGCTCAGTCGATCGGTCACGGAAGCACCTTCCCAAAAGGCCTGCTGTATCGACCTATAGGGTGTGTAGGGTCTAGATATTGCTTGATATATTCTCGATCTCCTTAGGAATGCAATAATACCAGCAAAGTCGGCAGCATTCCGAGTGGTGGCATCCAAGTGAGCACAATATTATGCTTGGTGTTTATGATCCACCTATCTGCCATGACTCTGTAACACAAGACACATACACATTAGTTCTACAGAAAATCATTTCATCTTTAACTATGTAAGATTAGTCTAGTTCAATCGTGCGATTCAACTATATGACTGGGTTCTCTCGGTTGATTTAGTATGCGACTGAGCCTGCGACTGAGTTCAGTCGGGCGACTGAGCCTGCGACGGAGTTCAGACCGGTGACTGAGCTCATACGGCTCATTCATTTGGCCGACTGAGTCATTCGCCTAGTTCAATCGTGCGATAGTGGTTCATTCAGAGTGACCAGTCACATATTCCTTTGTTCGATACATTTAACCTTAATCTAACTCAATACTTGCAGTTTAACGTTGTGTTTAGGTTCTTTAGACTCGCAGGATTGTTAATGGTTATCGTATGCCATTCATTTTACCCAATTTTTACATTTATTTGGTCTATATGATGGTAACTCTATTTTCTTGATATTTATCGATTTGGCCCAGTTAGGGTTTGTTTTCACCACACATTACTATGATTTGGGTCGCAAATTACCTGAAAATGAGGTACAAAGTCGTCAGTAGGTAGGTGGTGAGAAGTAATCGATCTAATCTGATTTGGGCCGAGTAACGGCACTATCAGGTGATTTTAGGGCTAATGAGGAATGATGAACATATGCGACTGACTTTAGCCCTATTTATACTGAACCTGGTTTCAATTGGGCGACTTGATCCATTCGCTCTTTTCATTCGTGCGATTGGATCTCAGTCGTGCGATTGGTTCAGTCGGTCACATTCAGTCGGCAGACTGGGTTTCAGTCGGGTGACTAACTCTTTCGGTCAACCCCATTCAGGTTATTTCATGGTCATCCGCACACATTTGTGGAATCATACAGGTTGTTTGAGCAATTTAGTTCTTTTTCACAAATCGCACCAACAATATAGGTTATTGGCTTGATTGCTTTTTGCATTTTTCATCATGTGCTTTGCTTATTTCATGGTCATCCGCACACATTTGTGGCATTTATTTTGCTCATCACCCCTTATTGGAACTCTGTTGATTGTGTTAACCAGGGATAAGTTATTAACCCACAGCTTGTTGAACAACTTAGTTTGATCTTGAAATCACCAACGAGGTCTACTTATCTATTGTGTTGAATCTACCGACACATCATCAAATGGTCTAGCAACCTCTAGGTCTACTTTTTCAGTGTTACCTTAGTAGTAGCTAGTTTTACTATCATTTTTCCTTTTATTGTTGCTTAGACTTCTCAGACTTATACTTCGAATTTTTGCAATTTAAACAATTTCTTGTTTTAAAGTCTCAAACTATTTGTTCATGTGTACTATCATTTTCCATAGTTATTGAATTAGTATCACACATATGATCTCATATCTCTTAGCTTGTCTGTCCTCCTCCCTCGTTTTTTTTATTTTTTATGGACTGAAATTAAATACTAACAACTTAACCTATTCTCCCCCTAAAATTCTAAAACTGAAAAATTTTTGCTTTTATGATTTTAATAGGCGAGGAAACAAAATAAAATAAAATAAAAATTAAATTAAATTAAAAGTAAAATGAAATCTACTTGTCAGACTGAGTACTGCCATCGTCTGAAATAACATCACTATACTTTTTAACGTCGTTGACCTCTAACAGATATGGAAAACGTGGTTTATGAAAGGCTTTTGTGTAGAGGTCAGCACGTTGAAAATCCGTATTAATTTTAACAACATCGGTTAAGTTCTTTTAAAACCAATCACATATAAAGTGATATTAATGCCGATGTGTTTAGTCTTAGGATGTTGGACCGGATTTTTTGTTACGGCTGTACCAGCAGAATTATCAACAAATATTGGAGTGTTAGAGAATTTCAAACCGTAGTCTCGCATTTGTTGTTGAATCCAGATGATTTGAGAACAGCAGCTTGCTGCAGCAACATATTCAGCTTCACAAGTTGACAATGCAACTGATGTCTGCTTCTTACACTGCCACGTGACTAATCTTCTCCCAAAGAATTGACATCCCGCTGATGTTGACTTGTAGTTCATTTTGGAACCGCCATAATCCGAGTCACTATACACTGTAAGCTCGAAATCGTCATCATGAGATTAACAACAACCCGAGTGTTAGGGTACCCTTCAGATAACGAAATATCCTTTTGACTCTAATTAGATGGTTGACTTTTGGTTTCGCCTGATATCTTGAGCAGAGACATATTTGGTACATGATGTCAGGTCGTGAGGCAGTGAGATACATGAGAGATCCAATCATGGCTCGATACATGGTAGCATCCACCAGATCACCATTCTCGTCGTGTGCTATATCATGGTTTGTAGCAAGTGGAGTCCCAGCTGAAGAAGCATTCTCCATATCAAACCGACTAAGAATATCGCATACATACTTTGTTTGATGTAGAAATATCCCCTGTGGTGTCTAATCCACCTGTAACCCAAGAAAGAATTTCATCCCTCCCATGGCACTCATCTCAAATTCAGCCTTCATTACTGCTTCAAATTCTTTACATAAGTCTTCATTCTTGGAACCGAAGATTATGTTATCAACATAGATATGTACAAGTAGTAAGTCACCATCCTTCTATTTGATAAAAAATGTACAATCAATCACTCCTCTTCGAAACCCGTGTTTCATAAGATGAGTCGAGAGTTTCTCATACCAGGCTCTAGGGGCTTGATGAAGCCCGTATAGAGCCTTGTCTAGTTTGTAAACTCTGTGCCGATGATACGGATCCTCAAATCCCTTAGGTTGATTGACGTACATTGTTTCTCGGATTTCACCATGAAGTAATGCACTTTTCACATCGAGCTAATAGACTTTAATCTTCATATATGATGCATAGGCTAGGAAGAAAAGGATTGCTTCCATTCTTGCCACGGGTGCAAACACTTCGTTGTAATCGATTCCCTCGACTTGTCGAAATCCTTGAACTACTAGTCGAGCCTTGTTTCTGATAATGACCCCTTGGTCATCCTTCTTGGATTTTAAAACCCATTTAGTGCCAATGACCTTAGCACCTTTAGGTCTGTCCACCAAAGTCCACGCACCTAACTTCTTGAATTGAAGAAGTTGTTCTTGCATGGCACTCACCCAAGCCTCATTGTTTAAGACATCACTTACATATTTTGGCTCAAATTGAGACACAAAACATCGATAAGCACCGTCATGAAAGTAGCCTTTTTCCATAACTGAGGAATAATTAGCTGAATATAGCTGATTTCTTGTCTATACTCCTAATTGTATATCCCCTATGATATTGTCCAGAGGATGATAAACATTTAGATGAGATCCAGGAGTGGTGGGTACAACTACCTCATTTTTTAGATTATAAACCACAGGTTATGTATCTGGGGCAGTGGGAGTATGGAGTTCCGAAGTGTCAGAGGCATCAATGTCTCATGCGTATGTACTTGTAGTAGTTGGAACATGTTCCTCCTGATCCACCTGAACATTTTTCACTTTTTCATCGTCAGAAGAGGAGTCACTTACCTCCAATGCTCCCCTTGAGTTACTAGAAGACTAGGCTTGGGAGCCAGATGTTGTTTAGTCTAGGGGTGGTGTGTATAAGACCTCATACACCATCTTGGTTGCTAACTCATCTTTAGAAGTGGAGAGAGGGATGTTGAAGGACTTCAAGAATCCATCATAATCAAAAAAGAATGCGGGTCCTTTTCCAGCTGGGGGTGTGGTGTATCTCTGAACGTCCACGTTACACCACACTTCTACTTGACCCGTGGAGTTATTATAAACTCTCTTATTCGGTATGTTGTATCCTAGGAAAATTCCTTCTTCAGCCTTCTCACTGAACTTGCCTTCCTGAGTTTTCTTCAAAAGGGTGCAAGGTGCACCAAACAGTTCGAGGTACTCTAGATTTGGCTTACGTTGTTGAAGTAGCTCGTAACACGTCTTACCATGATGTTTTACCACCAGGACTTGATTTGAAGTGTAACATGCATTGGCAACTACCTCATTCCAAATTGGATGGGCAGTTTTGAATCTGCTAGCATTGTCCTTGTTGTCTCTATCAAGCTACGATTCTTTCTCTCAGCAACTCCGTTCATTTGTGGAGTGTAGGCAGAAGTGAACTGGTGCACGATTCTTTTTTCTTTGCAGAAAGCCTCCATCCATTGATTCTTGAACTCGGTACCATTGTCTGAGAATACTTGTCTTACCTTCAGCTGTAGAGAGACTCTAAAGTAGTTACTAACTCTTTGAATGAGTCAAATGTTTCAGATTTGGATTTGAGAAACATTACTCAAGAGAATCTTGGTAGTCATCTGTAACTACATAACAGTACAAGTCGTCGGCAATGCTCCTTGTACTGGCTGGACCAAATAGATCCATGTGAAGAAGCTCAAGAGGCAGTTCTATGGAATGAACTTTCTTTGCCTTATTAGACTTCTTAGTCTATTTGCCTTTCTTGCAGGCGACACAAAAATTCGGTAGTTGGAATTTTTTGTTTTTGACGTTTACTCCTCGCACTAGATCATTTTGGATCAAGTGGTTCATCTTCCGTGGACTGATGTGTCCCATTCTCCTATGCCAGGAGATCGAATCCTTCTTTGTAGCCTTGGACAAGAAGCACTGAACTTGATGATCCGTTGTGGAGGCCTTTGAAAGATCCAAGACATAAAGGTCGTTATATCTTGATGCTGACATTAAGACCTGGTCCACCGGGATCACGTAGTCCTGTTTCAGAACATAGCATTTCTTGTTGTCGAATACTACTTTAAATCCTTGTCAAACTTTACTTTCTGGTTCCCAACTTCCCCTTGAGTAGTAATATAACCTTCTTTGTTTCCAGCAAATGAAACGTGACCTCCTCTAATTTGTTTGATGTTTGACATGAGTGTCCGGTTCCCAGTCATGTGCCTAGATGCTCCGCTATCTACAATCCAAGTGTTTGTTTCAGCACTATAGCGAACACCCTACACATTCAGTGGAAAACGTTACTTGAGGTTAGGGACCCAAGCCTTAACTGGCTTGGGTGACCTAGAAGAATCACACATCATAAATTCCACCCACTATGCATTTGAGGGTGAGGGAAGATCATTCTGTTTCTTGTTCTCATTATCAGACATTGAACTAGATTTTTCTTTCCATAAGCTAGTTTTGTGTAAGGCCTGTTTGTGATAAACAGACCATTGGCTTATGGTTTGAAATTTATGTTCACTAACTCTTCTTGGTGGAGTCAAGGAGCTCCCTTTAGAAGAGCTGGGTTTAGGATCATGAAGTTCAACTTTCTTCCTAGGTGTCTGATAGTAAGGACAGTTATACGCGATGTGTCCATACTTTCCATAGTTGTAGCAAGATCTACTTTCGACATGCCGGTATGGCTTTTTCTGTGGAGAAGTGTGTGACACTCGTGCGACTTTGACTTGGTTGGATTTTGACAATTCTTGTTTAGATGTTTTATCTTGTTTAACAAAATTAATTGTTTGAACCTTCTTAACATCTTTACTCTTTTGTTTATCTAGACTTAGACATGATGCATGTGTTTGGTTAACTTGTTTAGTCTTTTTGGGTTCTGAAGTAGACGTATTTGAACCAGACTTTACATTAAACTTCTCAATTTGTTCATCCAGACTAACAATAGGCATTTTACCTTTTGACGTTAAAGTGGTCTCCTTTTGTTTCGTGATAGATTCAATGGGTTTACTTGTGGAATCAGGATCACTTACAAGAGGATTGGGACCACATGATCCTTAATTAGATTGTTATTAATTGTTTTTCATTTAGCATTCAACAAGGTATCATATGGTGGTGGTACCACTTTGTAACCCAACCCCTCCCCGTTGTTTTGTTCTCTCACTAAGTGCTGGACAATGTGAGAAGAACTAGTCCAACTGTGCAGTTTTTGTTTTAATGAGTTTGCTTCCACTTCCAAAACTGCTTTTTGTTTCTTGGCTTCTTCTAGGGAGTTTAGATAGAACTTAATGTCATTAGCTGGTTAAAAGCCACAACTTTAGTTTCCCTAAGTTGTTATTTAACAGTTCTATTTTCTCTTCGTAACTGTGCTCATTGAATTTTAAAATACGATTTGCTTCAGTGCACAATTGCAAGTCATTTACTAGGCTATCATTGTGATCTAATAACCTAGCAAATTTCAAATCTATGCTTTCCTAAAAGTTATTACAATCAGAACAAGCATGATTATTGAAAAGTTGGTTAGTGGAACTTAGCTGAGGAGGTTCTGTTGAATCAGCCATCATAGCAGAGTTTGACTTTTCTGGTGCAGGTTATTCTGAACATGTTGAACTTTGGCATACATCATTCAGGTGATTTACCACATTTGCAGTTTCTTCATTATTTGAATATCACCTTTGCTTGTAGAATCATCATCCAAACCCTCAACGTAGGCAATGTTGGATTCTCCTGTAGAAACAAACCGAAAACTCCAATCTTGCCCTTCGTCATTGTGATCCATCAAGGCTTTAGGATCCTTGCTTGATGATGCAGGACTACTTGAGGGTTTATCTTGATGATTGAAGGATGAAAATGGATTACCATTTCCTGTCATCTTGGGCTTCACACACTCACGCTTGAAATGCCCCTTCTCTCCACAGTTAAAACAGGTCACTTTGGTTTTGTCAAAACCAAAGGTTGTATCCTTTGTGGCAATGAAGTTCTGTCCGGTGTTTTTAACAAACTTCTTAGCCCTCCGGATAGCACTTGCCAATGCCCACATGATATCCATTCTTTCCAGCTTAGTCTCATCTACTTGTTCGTAGTCTTCATCTGCCAGATGGCAGTTTCCAATCTCCCCCGTGACTAGACCGTCATAGGAATGAACGACAGCTTCTAGGAGATCCATATGCTCCTTTGCAACCTCTGTAGTCACATTACCAAGATTCTCGGTCTTTAATCTGGTCGTATCGGCTTCAGGTGCCATGTGTTGGGTGCACGATGACCCTGACGTGTCAGATCCTGAAGTAGTAGCTTTAGACGGAGCGACTAAACTAGATACGAACGCCGTTTGAAGTGGTGCTCCAGATGTTTTTGCTTGAGGAGTGGAGTTGTAAAGTGACGGGTTCTAATCATAAGATGCTTTTTGAGACCTGTACTTCATCCTCAACTCTTCCTCTCTCAGCTTCAGAATGAATCGTTGATATCCAACTTCGCCAGCATACCATTCTGCCTGAGGTTTGACACAAAAGAAACCCACTTTTCTGGCAATCCATCTACAAAATTCTATACCTTGTCTTCCATGGACGTAACAACTCCATGAGTGTGCATCTCACTCATCAAGTGGTAGAAACGGTCGATAACGTCATCCAAGCTCTCCTTTCCCATCGACGAGAAGTTATCAAACTCCTTTTTCAACGCTTTAGCCTTTAGAGCTTTTAATGAGGCATTCCCTTCATACCGTTTTTCCAAAGCATCCCATAGCTTCTTTGCTTGCTTGTTCTCAGAGAACTGATGGAATATATCCTTAGGAATGGACTGAGTTAACACAGCGTACACCTTCTTCTCTGCATTGTACTTTACCTTTTGTCCATCAGTCATGCCTCCTAAGGTAAGTTTAATTCCATCTGCACCGACCGGCATGCTATACCCTGTCTGTATTGATTCCCATAGATTTGGGTCTACACCATTTAGGTAGATCTCCAACCTTTGTTTCCATTGTGGGTAATCATCTAACATTATGAGCTTAGGGGGCTTATTGTGATTCCCCACTTAATTTTCATGAAACAATAGATTCTGGATCCATGAATCTCTACCTGCGGTAAATGCTGAATACTGGTCTTCCATTGCTATTTACTTTAGATTTTAGAACAAACTGTTGTACTTGTGCGAATGAAAGAATGCGATTGGACTATTAGTGCAATTGAACAATGCGGTTGGTTCAATCGTGTGACTGGACAGGTGCGAATGAACAATGCGAACAAAGATCTTTAGTTCTACGAATAGATGGACGACTGAGCCAATCGTACGTATGAGTGGTGCGAATGGGTTCAGTCGTGCGATTGAGTCAATCGTGCGACTGGAGGCTGCTGTTTTTGCAAAAATGAAGGTTTTGAATACTTTGACGCAAAAACACGAATTTGTCACTAACCCTAATTGCCGTATGCTGGAAAAACGTTAACTTTTTGACCTGGACACATCGAAAGCACTTTTTGACACAAAAAGATTATGTTTTTGAGTGAAAAACATGATTTTTATGTCAAAATCGATTGAATCACACGCAAATCAAGAGCCAAAGCTCTAATACCACTTGTTAGGACCGTTTTCGGTATGGAGTACTAACTGATTTACGTGTGTACCAAACCAAATAGCACGGAATCCTATTTGATTGGCGATCCAATCAGTGAGAACGCAAGTATAATCAATCCAACAACGAAACTAAACATTAAGAATGATAGTAGGATGATTTACTGCGATCTATGAACTTGGAACAGGTGTTCTTGGGTCTCTGGATGGCTAGGGTCTGATTTAGTGCGTAGGGCTTCGAATTGTTATGTTTTTCCACGAATTAAGTGGTATTTATAGGCTAGAGTTTTCCATTCATGCGACTGAACCATTCGCATGGTTCAGTCGTGTAAATGAAGCATGCGGTTGATCCATCCGCACGATTGAAGATTCAGTCGTGCGACTGAGTCTATCTCATGTTACAATCGTGCGACTGATCCAGTCTCCTGGTTCAGTCATGCGACTAGTTTATTAGCATGAAGTATTCATGCATATGGTCCATTAGTTTGGTCCATTCGCATGAGAACTTCACACGATTAAGTTTAAGCACGTTTCTCAACCATTATTGACTAAGAACTATGTAAGCAACCACAAATCTATATAGTTAGTTCAATATGCATCAACACAAAATAATCAATGAAATATTAAACATTTTAAGCATCACAAACACATTACATTTCATTCATACCCATTCTTTTACATATATGTATGACATGAAAGACATTTTACATTTGAGCTCCTAAACTAGGTACACATGTATCTACAAATTCAACACAATAACTCATCAGGAAGAGGCTTAGTATTATAGTATGATCCCATTATATGTATATATATGTCTGTGCATCATCATACAGTTCAATAAAACTCATGACATTCTTCTTAGAAATTTATGATAAATGCATACTATCATCATTAATCACAAATTTAGGGGGAGTAGAATTCATGAAGATAAGTTTATCAATCAGTAGCTTTGTCTATTTAATTAATAATTTGAAGGAATTGGAAACTGAGCACCAACTTAGCTCCTGGAAACATGATGTTTTCATTTAAATTAGTTAAGCTTTCTTTCACTCAATTGGTCATGAATACAAAGTTAACAAGGTCCAATAGCAATAAATGGTTCTAAGCAGTGACCATACATCAAAATAAGTTTTTCTTCACAAGTGTTCTATAAGCATCAGCAGATGCCACAGTTCGTCTTAAGCATTAGCAGAAAATACAGTGTGGAAAATTTAAATGTCTATCCGTAGATTGGTAAACTACGGATGAGCAAAGATCAACAAATATAATTTAATTTTATAGTTTGGTAACCTGTGAAAATTTAAGTTATACTTCATCAGTAGAAGTTGTTAAGACATCCGCAGATGATTTATTGAATCCGTAGACGATCTATGGAAGAACTTAGAATAGAAAATTGTTGAGGGCCCCACTTATTTTTTAGGGTCCCACTTATTGTTGAGGGTCCCACTTATTTTTGAGGGTCCCACTTCATTAAATAAATAAAATTAATGTGTCTGAGAAAGTACAAATGATGTTTTTTGAATTCAAAACTCATTATTCACTTTTTTAGTTCACTTTTTCAGACCTAGAAAAAATGCACTCAACAAATTTTCCCACATCTTTAACATTTAAAAATTACCAAATCAAAACATCAAACAAACATATATTTCTACTCTCAAATCACTATGTTCAAGGTAAAACATGTTGTAGTGTTCAATAATGAACCATTTGATTCTCGTACAATCTCACAATTGTTCGTATTCTTGTATCAATAATGTGACTGTAATGAAATCTTCTTTATTCTTATGAACACATGGATAATTGATTTGCGAGAGAGCACAACGTGTGTGCTTTCTTAAACCCTGACGACCTTGTGTCAGAAGGGTGTCAAGCCATTATCCGATATCTAAGAAGATCCAGGCTGTTCTATGCCTTATCAACAGAGCCTGTGATTCATCAATTGCACATAACTAATTTCTGGAACACTGCCCAAATAGAAGAAGATGATCAAGTTAGTGTGATTGATGTGAAGAATCAAAGACTAAGAGTAGATGAATAGACAATAAGATGCCGTATGATGGTGACTTTGAGAAGGGAGAAATCAAGAAAGGAAGACCCTACAAGCCATACAGATTTCGCTGCCACACTTATCTTAAGTGCATCTCAAACATGAAATCTGGACTTGATAGATTTTCCAGGCATATCTCTTCAGGCATTATTGGTGTCCTTAAGGGAAGAACATACAATTACTTAAAGTACATATTCAACTACTTATGTGATCAGATCAGAGTATAGAAGGCTGACAAGATGTATATGTTTCCAAGGTTTCTGCAACTGATCAGCAATGCTGATCTGCCTGGGACTGCTATAGATGGTGATATGTTTGTTCAAGCAGACCTAGGTAAATCTGTTCTGAATAAAATATCCAGGAAGTATGAAGGTGAAGACATGCGCATGTTTGCTCATGTGATAGATGCTAATGCCAATATTCCCCAAGAACTTGTGTGGGAAGATCAACTGGAGGATTCTTCAACCAACTCTATTCAAGCCACACACTCACCAATTCTATCACCCATTCTGCAACAACATCAATCTCCACAACCCCTTTCTCCTACAAGTCAAAATCCTCAACCCATCTCACCCATTAACTTTGTTCACTGTTAACAATCTCCCTCAGCCAGTCAAAATACTGTCTCTCAAGCCAGTATTATTATATTATCATTATCCAAGACTGAATCTCCTGTCCATTCAAATGATACTGAACCAGTTTCTCCAGTCATTGTCAGTTAGCAACAACATCAACCAAAACATGATGAACATGATGAATCAATAGATGAATGCTCCAGTTCAGCAAGTGTGGCTCATACTAAATATCATAAAGATAAAATTGCTGATCAACAGGAAAAAGAAGATAAGTATGAGGAAGTGATTGCCTTTGATGAAGATGACATCAGTGATGAGGACATCCCAATAAGCAAAAGCTATCTAGTGGCTGAATACAACAAGCTTATAGTGAAGTCAAACTGCAGAAAGCAAAGGATTAAAGAACTGAAAGGGATAATAGCAGAAAAGGATGATATGCTGATACAGCTAAAAGCTAGGATCAAATGCTTAAGAGAAGATACCCAGTGTAAAAATGAAGTGATTGATGACCTACTTCAACAAGATTCTGAGCTCAAAGAATTAGTAGAGAAAGAGAAGAATGAAAATGAGAAACTAAGGCTAAAGATTGATCAAATGAATGAGTCTTTCTATGATCAATCAGCTCTATTGAGAAGAAAAGAATAAGAGATTGATCAACTGAAAATGAAAGTATGTGCTCTTGAATCAAACCAACAAAAGGAACCTATTGAATCTTCTAAGCAACTTATTCTATACTCAAGAAAGATGAAGTATTTGGGTTCATTAAAGAAACAGATAATCAATGTTAAAGAGTCACCCAAAAGGTCAAGGCAAACATCCTCAGAGCACACTCCTTCAAAGAATGTTTCAACATCAAAGTAAGTTATTCATGATGAAACTGAGAGTGATGCTGAGTGGAAAGAGTTGACTGAATAAGAAACCAACAAAGATAAAGAAGAATCAACTGCTGATGTTCTTCTAACAACAAAAGACATTATGGAAGAGAGGCCTGAATCAACTATGTTTATGACCCTTATCAACCATGGATTTCCATATGACATGGTTGAAAGGATGATATGGCTGAGATGAAGAACATACTGAAAGAGTTTGAACTTGATAGATTTATAATTCCAAATTATGACTATGAAGCATTCAATACCTTTCAAGCTATTCAGAAAATCAAGAAAGATCTTGGCCACTATGACACAACAAAACTCAGCAAGTACAATATGGTCTGTTGGCTATAGGTCAGAACTACAAGGCACATGAGCTCAAAGGAAGAAATATTCGAGAGCTGAGAAGAATGATGGAACATGTTATGACTGTTGAGCTTGACACATGAGTAAAGTTCAAAACAAAAGCTCCAAATCCAACCTATGAGCACCAAAGCAAACTTTCTGCTGATCCTGTAACTGTTGTATCCAAAGATCAGCACAAAGGCAAAGACAAACTGATCAGAGAACCTAGAGCAGTCATACCTGGCAAAGTGTGGCCATTGGGGACAACTGTTAGAGAAATCACTTAACAGAAATCAACACTGATAGAGCTATATGATCACATCATAACTCCCAGTTCTGTGGAAGAAAATAGGATTATGGCTTGGAAATATAATCCAGACTAGGATAGTGCAATTATCAAAAGAACCTTCGAAAGAATTTAGTATTTCCATGATACAGAAGCATTGCTGAGGCTTCATGAGAAAGGCATCAAGGATCTGCAAAGTCTAATAATATCTAACTATCCAATTCAATCAAGGGGAAGAGATTTCTCTGTGTTGGTGGGAAAATTAAAGACAAAATTCATAGATGATGTGCTCAAGGAAGCTAAGAGAGATGATGATGATCATAGAAAGAGAATTCAAAGAATCAAAAGAACAACAAAGCCCTCTTCACTTGTTGATGAGGAAATGTTGAAAAGGGTGGGATACAACCATGGAAATGTAGCATCTATCAAAAGCTTCAAGGGAAATCAATACACATCTCCTATAACAGAATGGGGTTATATGGAGAAAACAAAAGAGCTGGTACTACTGAGGAATGTTGAAGGAAAGAAGGCTGAGAAGATTCGA